>KV424461.1:0-439595 GCA_001632445.1 Peniophora sp. CONT
ATACTGATTGTCGGCCTGACGAGGTTACTTACGTACGTGGGAGCCTGAGCTGCTTGTCGAGCGTAGTCAGCCTATAAACTCATTTCTCATTTCTCATTTTGCTTCCGGCCACCTGGGTCGACCGATACTGTCTTCGAACTTCACAGTCATATCCGTACGCCACAGTGCCAACATACAATCTTTTTATTTTGAAGTTTTCGTTCATCTACGACCGGCGCCATGAGTTGCGGAGGTCCATAATGCGATGCATCGCGCACACCCTTACAATCTCCATCGAGTGAAGCTCCTGCTCAGCTACAGCACCAGTCTAGACCTCACCAAGTGATTATCGCGGACTTTACCGCGACCCTGTTTTTGCGTACCCCGGAGCTCGGGCCGCGCAGAACTAGCAATGAGGAACCGGAAGGACAAGGACGAACGCGCATGCGGCTGCGCCACCCCTCGGTGAGGTACGCAGATAGCTCATAGAACAAGACGACCGCCATTTCTCCGCCTCTATGACGTGTAGAAGGTAAATATGGGGTTGGATGGCGGAGGCTAGCCCACCATCTATATTCACGCGAGTCGCGGCACTGGCCAATCCTGCGACCTGCAACTGGTTCCTTCGGCCCGGCGCTTCTGTATTCACTGTGCATTACGCGTTGGGGAAGCGAAGCTGGGCTTGGCGTGGTCTTCTGTGGACAGACTTCAAAGCCTAAAGGCGCGTGCAGAATCGACGCCACAACCAGTTCAACTGGCGATTCGGCGTGAGTTGGCTGGTTAATCTTACAGGGACCGAGAGTCTACATATTAACGCCTTCTAGACACGTTGCAGGCTGAAATGAATGCATCCAAATGATGTTCACCGGCCCATCCAGCCCTGGAGGCATGAGCGTTAGCGTGGTAGCCAGCGAAGTCTGATTATGAGAGGTACTCACTCCGTCCACGACAAGGAGCTCACCACAAACATACTGGCTCGCGCTGCTCGCGAGAAAAACGACAGGACCGGCAAAATCTTCCGGAGTGCCCCAACGGCCTGCCGGGATCCGCTCAGATATCTGCCGGAGGCGCACAGGATCCGCCAGCAGCTTCTCATTCCTGTAAGATGTCAGTATCGTGCACCCACAACGTGCACGGATGCAACTCACATGTCTGTCGCGATATACCCTGGGCAAATACCGTTCACCTGGACGTTGTGCTGGCTCCATTCGTTGCTCAAGGCCTTCGTTAGTTGTCCCAGAGCACCTTTCGCCGATGCGTATGCTGGTACGGTCAATCCGCCCTGGAAGGTCAAGAGCGAGCAGAAGTTGATGATCTTTCCCGAACGACGTGGGACCATGTGCTGGCCTGCTGCCTGAGATAGAAGCCAGACGGACTTGAGATTGACATTCAAGACCTGCACAACGCACGCTCAGATCTAATCTGTTTTCGGTACACGAAGATCGAGAAGGCGGTACTCACGTCGTCCCAATCCTGTTCCGAGAAGAGTACGCTCGGGGAACGCCGCTGTATACCCGCGCAGTTGACGAGGATATCGATATTTCCTCCCATGGCATCGAGCGCTTTCTGAAAGAGACCCTTGACTGCAGCCAGATCGCTGAGATCGCAGAACACATATTCGACTTTGGCACCCTGCTCTTTGAGCGCGTTTACTGTGGCGAGATTGGGCTCCACTCCAGGAGCGGGCTCGCGCAGAACGATACACAAAGCTGCACCAGCTTCCGCGAGAGCCTTTGCGCAAGCCGCGCCAATGCCTATATAGATAAGATGTCATTATGATCTAGCGAGGGACAAGAAGTGCGCCTCGACTCGCGGCGGCCATTGAACGCACCTCGCGTCGCGCCGGTAATGAGCGCGTTTTTGCCTGCCAAGTTAAAGAGAGAAGGAGCAGCAACAGAAGGAGTTGGATCCATGATGGCGAGATGAAGTCGTTTGGAGGTCGTTGTCAATTTAGATGCTCTTAATACTTATGAGCGCAGAGGGCTGGAAGCTCTTTGGTCTGGAGCGTCGGGACATCGGTGCGAGCTTCCGGAGAAGAATGCCTCCACTGACCTGATATCGACCGTGCCGTCCGCGTTATTGATTTAGGCTCACACTGCCGGGTGGTGGTACGTACGGAGGGTACGAAAGAAGTGGTCATGTTGTCGATCAGACGTGAGCGGCCGGTACCCGGTCCGAGCACGGAACACTCCTTGAATCGCACCTCCCTTGCTCCTGCTGGTGCTATAAGTCTTGGAGATGCACGGCACTAAACATCGGACTTCTTTCCCCTTCCGTTTACTACACTACGATGTCTCCCGTCTCCCTTCCTACACAACACGCTGCCGTTCTCTACGGCTCCAAAGACCTCCGCTATGAACAGAGAACTCTGGTTGCGCCACAATTCGACCAGGCCCAGGTAGCTGTGCAAGCTACAGGTCTCTGTGGCAGCGATTGTATGGCCTTTCCCCTTTCACTACATGGGCAACTTTCTGATCCATTGTGAACATCACTTTTAGTGCACTACTACATGCACGGACGCAATGGGGACTTCGCGTTACAGGCTCCGTTGGTTCTTGGCCATGAAGCAGCTGGTATCGTGACTGCTGTCGGCTCTGGCGTCACCGACCTTACCGTGGGCCAGCGCGTGGCCATCGAGGCTGGCATCATGTGCAAGAAATGCGATTACTGCTCCAAGGGTCGGTACAATCTTTGCAAGGAGCTACGTTTTGCCAGCAGCGCAAAGACCTTCCCGCATCTGGACGGTACCCTCCAGGAGCGGATGAACCATCCTGCACATGTTCTTCATCCGTGAGCCAGAGTCGCCCATTTTACCTGACCGCGTCGGCTCATGAATTCCGTAGGTTGCCCGATTCATGCACGTTTGAGCAAGCCGCCCTCGCAGAACCGCTCTCCGTTATCCTTCACGCTGCACGTCGTGCGCAATTGGAGGCCGGCCAGACGGTTCTCGTGTACGGCGCGGGTGCAATCGGTCTACTCGCATGCGCTTTGGCTAAGGCTCGTGGCGCACGGCGCGTCGTCGTGGTTGATATCAACCAAGCACGGCTATCGTTCGCACAGGAGAACGGCTTCGCACAACAAACCTTCTGCTTACCCGCCGCCGCACGACCAAAGACGCCTGAGGAGCAACTGCAGCGTGCCAAAGAGTCGGGCGAACTCATCCTCGAGGCTTTCAAGGAGGCTGACGGCTTTGATTGCATCTTCGAGTGCACTGGCGCGGAGCCGTGCATACAGATGGCGATCCACGTAAGTACGCTTTCGCCTGTTTGACAAAGCCATATTGACCTTGACGTTGATTCAGACGGCCATCACAGGCGGCAAGCTCATGCTCATCGGTATGGGCACGCGGAGTACGACGCTTCCACTGTCGGCCGCCGCGCTACGGGAGGTTGACATCCAGGGCTCGTTCCGCTACGCCAACACGTACCCCGAGGCGCTCGAGCTGCTCGGCTCTGGCAAACTGGCGAACCTCGACAAGCTGGTGACGCACCGGTTCTCGCTGGCAGATACCGCGAAGGCGTTTGACCTGCTGTCTAAGGGCGTCGACGAGCAGGGACAGATGGCGCTGAAGGTAGTCATCGGGTCTTCAGAATGATGGAGCTCTCCGGGATATTGGTAACAAAAGCTGAGCGGTGCTCGAGAGTGAGGAGCCCCGTGTGTCCGCCTGATACCCATAGAACAGACGAGCTCCGAGCCGTTTGGTATCTCCGGGCAGGACTGCGCCTGGGTATACCTGTTAGACTCGGAGAGTGGAACCGCAGCCATGGCTAAGAACCATGCCTTGAGCGCCATGTTGAGTTCGTAGAGTACTGAGGACAGTTTGTGCCTGGACGCTTAGCCTATATCAAATCATGTACGCCACGATGAGACGAAGAAGAGAAGTGTATGCAGCGTGTATGAATAGGTCAACAAAATAGAGATCGTGGAATCGCGGACGTTCAGACACGTGTATATGCGAGACGGGGATTGCGACAGCTGGGGTACAAGGGTATCAATGGCGATACAGTATAAAGATACAGACAGAACATAGCAGTGCAACGATAGCATGGAGAAAAGACGAGTTCGGCACGTTGTGCCATGCAATCGCGTGGTAGCCACATAGGCCGACATGTCTTCTGCGGAGGAAGATCATTGCTAGGCTTCTTCGTCTTCCTCGTCAGACTCTGGGCAACACGCGCACATCACGCGTTCTACGTCTTCGACGCGCCTCTTCCACCACTGCAGAGTAAAGGTTATGGTTGAGACTGAGACCGAAAGAGATCAGCACTCACAAATCGACTCTGAATCTTTTCCTTCCAACTCATTACCTCCTCATCCTCCGCGAGTTCCTCATCAATCTCACGCTGCCTCTCTTCCATCGCCCTCCGCTCCCTTCTCTCCGCCTGTCTGATCTTCCGCAGCTCTTCTGGCAACAGGGGTGACTCTTCATTCACATTCGCCACAGCGCGGGCCGTAATCGCGCTAAGCCTCAGGCCTAGGACGCGTCGATTAGGAGGTGCGTCAAGCGGGACGCTCACGGTACTGCTCCGGCTACCGCTTCCCGAGCTGTCTGCACTGCGTTGGCGAGCAGAGCTCCGGCGCTTGCCGCGTATTCTGACGCGTGAACGAAAGCGAACTCGCGGTGGAATCGGGTCGGGGACCTGCGAGGGCATGTATGCACTGGATGGCATCTCCGGCAGCGGAGGGCGTTGCGGCGAGGGCGATGGAGTGGCGCTTGACGACTCATGGTCAGAGTCGAGAGCTGAATCGCCGTGAATTTCGTCGGGTTTGGGTGTAGGTATAGCCAGAAATGGTCCTTGCACAATCACATCTCTCAGCTCAGAGTCGTGCAAGCCAGCAGCACCGAAGTCAAGTTGTAGCGCATTATCCGAGTGCATCATACGCTTTGACGAGGAAGGTGATGAAGAGGGGCTGTCATTCGCCTTCGTGTCGGACATGATAAATTCAAAGATCCAGTGATACGCAGAATAGTCGTCAAGCTTCACCCAATCAAGGCAAGAACAAAATCAAACACATGTGGCCCTTTGAGAGCAGGCCGAGAGGCGAGCTCGTCGCCAACGATGACGAGCAGAGACAAACGTCGAAGAGCGCACGAGCGCACCCAACCCTGTTATTAGCGGCCAACTACGGTTGCCCGTTAGTCCATGGCCGGTTCTTTCGCGTCGCGCGCTTTGCACTTTGCGCCCCTCCACTTCAGACACTGTAGAATAGCCAGTACGATGCAGTATCGTGGCCCCATGCATCTTGAGACCATTGTACACCGTGAACGGCTTCGAAAATATGTTCAGAAAAGGCCTACGAGCTAAATGAGCGAGTTCTGAATGCCACGTCATCGTGGACTTGGCAGAACACCGCCGCAGAGAAACATATCCTTGGTTCTGTACATCTCACAGCTAGAGACTAGGACTAGTTTTATTGCACTCGTGTACGTTAGAGCTTGCCAGGGCTTGCCATCGCCGTATGCTCAACGTTGCCTGCTGGACTGTCTCGGGCAAACATGAGCTACAATGCATGATGCATGATGATTCAACGTGCATCAACACGGTTCCCTTTCACATAGTACTAGCAAGTTCCCATTCACTCTGCCGGGCCCTTCTTCCTGCCTGAGGCCTGAAGAGTGAGGGTATCGACGACTTCACGTTTTGTGAGCCTCGTGTCGCGCAGTTCCCACGCCTGACCCCCCCCCCCGTCAAACCTCATCCCTGCTTGCGCTGACCGCCAGGTCAGACCAATTGCTACGACACACAGTTTCTTAAGAGGTTGAATATCCTCATTCGGTGTGGAATATAGTGGTACAATCTTGCGACCACGATTCGGACGAATATTGACGCCACCCTCTCACTGGAGGGAGAGCATGCGACAGAGTTGACGACAGATAGGGAAGGGGCTACGAGAACATATCGAGAGTGTAAATGGCAAATGCATATGAGTATGGGTACCGCAGAAACCTGTCAACTTCAATCAGTCTTGTACTGTGCATGCTGAACACCGAGCACGCACCTATGAACTCCATCATACCCGATCCCACTGGACCAGCTCAGTCATCCACCTCTCCGATCCAACAAAGGCTCTCCAGCGACACACGTTTGGGGAGTCTGGTAGGAATGCTGATGTTTCAGTGAGCGAGGAAACGATGAGTGATGAGCGTCGGAAGGAAGACGCGACAAGGCTTGCTAGCCCCTTTCATGCGGACAAACAAGCTCAAATACAGCAAGAAGCAACGATAGGAGTGCTAGAACACGTCGAGAGCGGCTCAAAACGAGGTTTGGACGATCGAGTTCTGCCGGTGCGCAAGGTGCAAAGTGCGTGACGCGAAAGAACCGGCCATGGACTAACGGGCAACCGTAGCCAACCCTATCTTGCTTCTCACCACGTCGCATGGGTCTTGTGGCCAGCGAACCACTGTATTTTCAGCGTCTAGAACTCAAATCGGTCTACCCTCGTATTCACCATGATACTCGATCAGAAGACGCCCGAGCTCGCGTACTACACTGGGCTATTCCGTGCGAAGGTCGGAGGCCGTCGCCAGTGCTGCACAGGCGTCTGCTGTCAACACTCCAACCAGTGAGGTAACCTCTCAAGTGAAAGTCTGGGACACATCAGTATGCGCTATGGGAACACTTTGAGTATGCTGTTATGGAGAGTGAGCGCGCGAATCCCGAGACTGCGCGCCCTTGCGCCGCCGGTGCATTGAACTGCGAAGGCGCGCACCTCGGTCAGCCCGCCTCAAGTCCTCTTGGACTGCCGTATACAACGCAGTTTGGCATGGACATCCATGTCTCATCCTCGCACTCGCTCTCTTGGGTCACGATCTAGCTACTTGCAGTGTTCCTGTCGGTGATCCGTACGCTTCTCGCGCTCTCTAGCGCTGGCAGCATCATGCTGCCCTTGCCAGCACCGCAACTTGGATCATGGATTTGACAGATCCTGAAACTGGCAAACTGACTCTTTAACGTGTCGGGTTAACTGAGGCTCCGTGCATGCAGATGGGCAGAGCGCTGTATAGGCGGCCTATCTCCATGATTTATAGCGCGAAGACCTCTCCAACACAAGAGTCTGCACACCCCCGCCAACTCTTGCTCTCGGGGTACTTCTGTATTGGACCATTCTGTGTATAGTGTACCATTGTAGCACACCTGTGCTTATTCCCGCCGATCGTCACTCTTTCCGCGATCCTCATTCTTGACTTTAACGTACTTCTCGGCATCCTTTTCCCTGCCTCTCTGTGGATCATGTCTCCGGTTAATCCTGCCACGCTCATTGACACTGCGATCGACGCGCTTCACGTACTTCCCGCCCACCAAGTTCAGACCGTTCAGTCGCAGCCATCATCAGTCCCCGACGCGCGCCTACACGCTACTAATCCGCGTGCGTCCGACCTCGGCGACGGTCTCCACAGTCGCTTCGGCTACGCAGTCTACAAGTATGTATCGCTCGACTCGGCGAACCACGTTTTCCGTCCTTCTATCCGGTCTGACCACCCACTTCTTCATGACTAGGCTCTCTCCTCGCGGTACGCCAGAGGCCTCACGTAGCGCGGCCTTCGCCGCGCTAGGCATCTTACTCGGCTTTCTCGCCATCGCCTCTGCCGCTGGCCTTGCATTCTTTCTTCGTCGTCGCCACCATCGTCGAGCACTTCATCGCCGCCGTCGTGCTCATCGTATAACGATCGACCCTCTTCCTACCCCAACGCCCTTCATGCGCAAGGCACCGCCGCACCCACTGGATCTCAGCGCCTCCATCCGTCCCGACGTGCCCAGCAGTCCGACGATGACAAACAGTACCACTTCAAAATTGCCTTTCCCTTCAAGTCGTCCCAGCACGCCCGGCAGCGGCGGTCTGGCGCGGTTCTTGCATGGCGTACATGGGAGCATCAGCAGCATCGGCTTTGGCCCTTCGCGCGACTCGGACGAGGAGCGCGTAATCGATATCGTCAGCCGCGCAGATACGCCCGTCAGTGCACGTCTGCCGCTCATGGACTTCAACCCGAGCCCGCGCAGTGCGGCGCCCACACTCTCTCGCGCGCCAAGCGCAGCCTCGACCTTCGGCGGCATGAGCGCCATGGAAGTGAGCGTACCGCTCGACCTCATCGATGCGTCGCGGGGTGGAGCGTTCATAGATATCGGCGCGGAGGAGCGCGACCTTACGATGATGAGCCCGCTCAGCCCTAGCGTCCCGCAGAGCGCGGCGAGCACTGGGACGTGGATCTCGAGTGTTACGTCGGATCTCAGCCCGCGTACACCGTTCTCTGCCGTGTCGAGCAAGTTCCAGGGCGGCTACGATGGCACTGGCACGTTCGGGTCCTTTGGCTCTGGGACATACGTCTCGACTAGGTCGGGAAAGTCTACTGCGACTTCCAACACGACGTATACGAGCCCGACGCCTTATGTGCCGCCGCGCCCACCTCTACACAACGCCGCGAGCTTCGACTCTATCACCGCCAGCTCGACCAAGTCGAGCACCAGCCCGCCCAGGCGTCCCCGAAGGCGCGACACGAAGGAGTTCCTCCGGGCGCGCGATATGGAAGATGAACTGCTGCAGATGGCTCTCAAGCGCGAGGCGCGCAGGAATAGGAAGCAAGTCAAGGCGGAGTCGGAGGGCGAGAACGCGAATCCGTTCCTCGACCCAGTTGCCAGTGGGCACTCGCTTCCGCCTGCATACTCTCCACCCCACGCCGACTCGCCACTTCGTTCAATGTTCGACTCTCCTATCGAGCGTTTGCATGCTGGTGGTGCGGACCTCAAGCTCGCTCCGTCGCTTTCATCTGCATCGTTGCGCAGTAGCAGTAGCACCGCTTCGACGTCGACTCGCCTCCCGACGCGATCAAGCAGCTTGATGGTACCGGGCAGCAGCCGTGGTATGGCGGCGTCCGGCAGTCGTACCCTGGCCTCGCATCCGAGCACTCGGAGCCTTGCGAGCAGCATGTACTCGCAAAATGACAGCGTATACTCGCACACGCGAAGCGACAGCACACGATCCAACGGCCGTCCTTTACCTCTTCCTCCCGGCTCCTTCTAAGCCTCAACCACATTTGTACCATTCACCTGTACCTTCATCTTCATCTTCAGCCGACCATAACGGACTCGGACATCATTCCCCTCGTTATGCACTCGGACCCACCATTATATACTCACGACACTCCTTGACGAGCGCTCGCCCGCGCACCATATATCGATTTTTGCTTTCGGGCTAGATTATTCCCTTCACCTTCGGATATACCTGCTTGTTGCGGGCCCTTTGTTTACTACTTCTGTTTGTACATTACATTTACTCTTTCTCTATGTGTATATCTTTAGACAGTAATTCATCTTTCCTTCACTCGACTTGGACGATGGTGTGATTCATCGACCCATGGCAAGCACTTCCCCCAGGGAGAACGTCAACGAAATGAATAACCCTTCATATCTACAGTAACCACGTCGCACACATCACAATCACTCGTACTCGAAGCACGTTCATATCATGAAGTCATCTCGATTCTTCAAACACAGGCTCACATCGTACCGAACTCGGACAGGGGGAGGATGGGGATGTCGCAACCGAAGTAAGGTGCCAGACAGAGACTATTAACAGAACTTGTACCAGATCCAGACAGGCGGAATAGATAAGTAGGTGAGGAGGAGGACGAGGATGAGAGGCGAATACGAAGAGCGAAAAAACCGAAAACATGGTACACAGAAAAAAAAGCAGGTTGACAAAGGACTGGGTAAACAACGTGTGCGCCTAGCAAAGCCGGGGCGCGGGCGAATAAGGATGAGATATAAACAGCGCAAGTGAAAGGCGATCCGGGTGGTAGGAAGTGCGAAGGGGAATGCTGAACAGTCCATAAAGCTCGAACGACAGATGGACGGGCGTCTAGTACCCATGCCCATGCGAGCTCCCAGTAAACGCGTCCCTAACGCTCCTCCTAAGCTCATCATGATCCCTCCCACTAACCTGACTATCCCTCCCCACCGAACTTCCCGGCCTAATCAAGCTCCCACTAACACCCGCCATCCCCAACCCAAGTTCCTCTCCACCCTCCGCAAAGTCCAAGATCTTCCTCGCAAGTAACTGAATCTCCCCTTGTCCCTCTCCACCATCCGTATCCTGATAACTCCTCGAGTTGCTCCGTGCGCTATGGGGTGTACCACCGATAGACGAAGCGGGTGTCGCGCTGCGGCTTTGTGCCAGTTCGCGGACGTTCGGGAGGAGGAGGGATGAGGAGCGGATATTGGAGATGAGCTGAGGGTCGCCGGATTCGAGAAGTTGGACGATGGTCCAAACTGCGATATGTTGGAACGTCGCGTCCGCCGAGCTGAGGAACCGGTGGAGGTACTCGTGCATCCCTCCTTCAGGCTTGTCCCATACATCATTGAACGCAGAGTAATCGTCCGTCGCCGTACGGCCGTCTTTGGACGAGAGGTTGCCGAGCGCCGCTGCGCTGTTACCCTGAACCTCCGAGCTCGGACTGTTGGTGAGCGGAATGAGAACCTCGCAGATGCCCATCTCCAATAACTGCCCCTTGAGCTCGTCGCTAAGCGCAAGAACAGCCACGCAAGCTGTCATCTCGCTCTGCACGTTCATCGGCACCTCGAGCAGGAGCTCCTTGATACTCTGCACCGCGCCGGCCTTGACGATCGCGAGCTTGTTCTTCTCCGAGCTAGCAGCGAGGTTGCGAAGGGTGGAGATGGCGTGGCATTGGACCTCCTCGTTCTCTTTGAAGGAGAGAAGGTTGATGAGCGGTTGCAAGAAGCCCGACTCGATGATGGGTGACTCGTTCTGCGGGTGGATCGAGACGTTGCGGACGCATGCTGCCGAGGAGAGGATAAGAGGGAGGTATGTTGACTGGAGCAACCGAAGGAGTGGTTGCAGTCCGTCCGCCTTGACGATCTCCAACTGGTACTTCTCTGCAGAATTTTATGAGTGACCGTGAGATGAATCATGTCACGACGACGATACTGACCATCGCTGGCAAGGTTACGCAGAGCCAGAGCGGCCTGGCACTGTACCTTTAAGCTTGGGCTGTCCATGAGCTGCACCAGACTAGTCACGAGTTTAGGCTCGCTCTGCGCCAACTTCTTACGGTTGGCACCTGACCCATCATAACCATCAGCTACTGCAATAAGCGCTCGCTCCAATGAAAGAATGACGCACCGTCGACAGCAATGTTGCTGAGGGCCGTGGTGCAGTAGTACTGCACGTCAGTGTCGGGCGAGTTGAGCAGGCTGACGAGGACAGGGATGGCACCGGCGTTGACGAGCTGTTGCCTGTTCTCGTCTGCGAAACGGAAGCGAGAAACATAAGTTTGGACCGAACGCGAGCGAAATGGAGTAGGGACGTACCGGAATGGGTCATGTTGAGGAGAGCACCGGTAGCGTTACGCTGTACGCGCATGTCCTTCGAGCGGGCCAGCCGCGTGAGAGGAACGAGTGCACCGGACTTGGCGATCTTGGTCTTGTTGTCGTCTATACATCACACGTTAAACTTACTCTCCATCAATAAGCAACGTTTAAACGACGTACCGTGCGTGGCAAGGTTGGTCACGCAGCCGACAGCATTGCACTGGACCTCGACGTTCGGACTCAGCATCTGGCGGATGAGAGGCTCCAGACCGCCAAGTTTGACGATGAGCAGCTTGTTCTCGGCTACAAGCGCATCAATATCCGTATCCTAATATTTATATCCAATAAAACTCACTGTTCACGGCCAAGTTGCCCAGAGCGGCACTGGCAGCGCGCTGGACCTCCGTGTCATGGCTCGAGAGGAGGAAGAGGATGGGGTCGAGCGTGTCGCGGCCGACGGGGCGAACTTCCTTTTCGGTGATCTCTGCAAATGCAAGCGCCGCGCTGCGCTGGAGGTCGACGTTGTCTGAAAAGGAGAGTGTGGTCAACGCGGAAAGTGGCGAGCCCGTGAAGAAGTTGGTCGTCGTGCGGTCTAGTCTATCCATCAGCGCCTATTTTGGATATATTTGATGTAAAGAGTAGTCGCACTTTCGAGATACTGCAGAAGGTCTGCCACCGCCTCGCGCTCGTTCTCGAGCAGCAGCGGCTCGTAACTCTGCGCCTTGCGCGACGAGACTGCGGAACAAAGTTCAACATCTAAACAACGGTGGAGTAAAGTGTTGTGGAAATGGGACTGACAGCAGGAATCACAGCAGCTGGTGACGACGCCCATTGTGATGCACACGCTAGGAAGTTTATGGTGGTCCAAAGGACGGGAGGACGGGTAGCAGCGGCGCACGCGGTGGAGAGCAGGCGAAGAGCACGGGCCAGATGCTGCAAGCAACGACACCAGCTGCGTTCTCACGCTTCTTTCAAGTTCTTCCGGACCGAGTCGAGCCTCTTCGCCCGCGAGCCTTGCGCTTCTCGACCCCGAGTGTCTGGACTTTTACATGTTTCACAGTAGAAATGCAGAGCATATATATTCACAGCACAAAGCATAGCAGTCAACAAGCAAGCGACGATCCGTAACGTAATGAGTCATTATATCCATCCAGTAATCCCGTCATCGTAGATCGTCTCGGTCTATCACAACTCAGTGGGCTCAGTCCCGACCGTCACCGGAACCTCCACTGAAGGCGTCGGCGCCGTCTCCGGTTCAGGCGCCGTCGTCGTAAGGGCTACAGGACAGTCCCATCCATAAACAAAGTCGCTCGCATCGGTCTCCGTCTGGAAACCTTCATCGCCCTTCGGCATGAACGGGCACAGGCCGGCCAGGCCGAACTGCTCCTGGAGCATCAGTTCGACGACGTTACGCGCGGCGATGGTCTCGGTTTCCATGGTGCTGATGGCGGGTTCGAAGGCGTTGATGTAGTAAAAGCCATCGTCGAGCTTGATTGATGGGAAGGATGTCGTCGGTGGGAGGATGGGGTAGGGCTGCCACTACAGACAAACGGTTGTGAGCTTTCTGTGTGAACAGAGAACAAAGAAATTACTAACGAATTTGCGGTAGACCCAGGTAACCTCATGGCCGAAAAGCTTCTCGATCCAAGCGTCCTCAACCTTCTCCATCGAGAAGATCTTGACGACCCACTGCGGCGGTTCAAGCGGGACACCGTCCGCATCCTTGAGACGTCCATGGTATGTCATGCTATTGAACTCCGCGTCTCCTTTCGCAGTAAGTATCGTCTCCGGAACCTTCGACCCAGGTTTATATCCGAAGTACTCCGGATCGGCGTGTGGCGCAGTCGTGGCGAAGAGTGTAGTATGCAGGTTAACGTAGTCGACGGGCGGCAGTTCCTCGCCTGGTAATTCGAGACCGGCGAGAGGTGCGGGTGCAGCGAGAATAATGGTGTTGTATCGCCGAGTACCAGACGACGACCTTAACAGCCAGGTATCGGCGTTAACCTTCTTCACAGTCGACACCTTATCCTTCAAGTAAAGCTTCGCGCCCGACCTCCTCACAAACTCATCAAACACCCTCCAATTGCCTCCCTCAATAGCTGTGGCGCCCGTAGCAGCCAACGACACCGAAGCCTCAAGTGCATGAATCTTATCAGCATCTTGAGCGTAGTTGACGCGTGTGGCGGCGCCGACTAACTCGTGGATGAACTTCTCGCTGACGCCCTGCGAGGTGAAGTATTCTGTGCCGGTTTGGACAACTTGGTCTGCCCAGCCGAGTTCGGTGATTATAGAGGTGATGTTGGTCCAGCGTGGGGGCGTGGGAGTGTAGAGGTCGGTGAAGCGGGAGACGAGGGCGTTCACGCTGTTGGGTGGCGCGTTAGTTGGGAGGTGTGGCGCGTGTGGCAGAAGCTTACATGCTCTGGGTCTTCATGGGAGAACTGTATCCGTACCGCCAGAAGACTTTCAACGTATCGAACCACGATCCGAAGTATCCATTCCCTCGCGTTCCTTGCTATAATACACACAGCCTGTCAGTCGAAGTGCCACTTCTGCATGTCCCATGTAGAAAGCCGTACCGTGAAGAGAAACTCCTTGCCGTCCCAGATCCCCATCTGCTCATTCGCATCCGCCGCGAACTTTATTCGCGTAAAGTTGAACTCGTCGGACGCCCTCATCATATTCTTGTTAACAGCGACGAATATAGAAGCGCCAAGTTCGACAGGTTCAAGCGTCATATCATCATAAGGATACACAGTCGTACTTCCTGCACATATACACCGTCAATAACACATAACACACACGCAATACGAATAGAGCACGAACTGCCGCCAACATAATCATTCTGCTCGTACACATCCACCTCCACGTCCATCCCGAACCTCTCCTTCGCCTTGGATATAAAGAAAGCGGCAGAAGACCCTGCAGCACCGGCGCCTATGATAGCTACGCGCGGCGGGCCCTGGACCTGGGTGCCCGTACTCGTAGTCGTAGAGTCCAGTACAGCAAGTGGCACTTGGTCTGCATTACCAGTACTGCCAGACCATATTTTGGAGAACGGGAGCTCCCAGGCTGAGACTGACGACGCGGCGAGTAGAGCGAGGGTAGCTCGAGAGCGCATCGTGTATTAGGGCGCCTACGCCAGATGTTGAGGGTGAAACACAAGGAGGTCCAAGCGCCGGACGCACGCAAGCTCGCGCGAGATGGTTGGAAAGAAGCGCTGGGTCGGATGTCCGGGCCGGTGATATACAGAGCAGGTTTAGCACGTCCACGAACAAGCCGCATGCGGAGGGACCCACTTCGCAATCCACTCCCATGCGTAGCGAATCTACCTTGCTTCTCACCACCACCAACGATGCCGGTTGGCCTGTTCTCGCTACCTCCCGAGCTAATCGAGCACCTCATATCCTTCTTCTCCCCTGCCGAGATCGCAGCCTTCTCCCTTACCAACCGCGCGTTGCATGAGCTCATCGTAGACGATAACACGCATCTCTGGCGCGCCTTGTATCTCTCACAACCCTATGACGATCCACTTGAACGTGGCATGGTAGAGGATCTCGTCGAGTTTCCCTGGGCCACGATGTATAAACTTCGATCTATGGCCGAACATAGGACGCAAGTGCGACCGGTAGTAGATGGGATACTCGACGCCGTACGCACGGCACCCTCTTACACGGACAAAGCCTCTGCAGACCTCGCATGGGCGACCGACCTCATACTCCGGAACGTACCTCTGTTTCGAGACTTCGGCGAAGACGCAGTCGCACGAGCTCTTCTCGACTCCGACGAAGAGACCGAACAACGCCGTCTTCGCGTCCGCGCACAATTCCCACTCTCGCTGAGCTCCTCGATCGGAGTATCGAACCTAGACGATTTCCGCAGACGACGACAGGCGGCTCGAACTTTCATCTATGATATGCGGAATTACATCCGAGCGCGACAATGGGGTCCGTTCATAGACAGGGAGGAACGTATTGATTGGGAGCATGTCGATAAGATCGTAACGGTTGTTACGGCGAACTTGAGGGATTTTGGGCCGACTTGGCCGCAGCCGTTACAGCCGCCGCTTTTGGTGCATGGTGCGGAGGCGTTGAGGCCGGGTAGTGCGGATATGTTTAGAAGTGAGGAGAAGGAAGGAGAGAAGAATCCGTTGGATTGGGCTGGTGTTGACGGGGATTGGATGAGGGTCGTGTGTTTCTGTGATTACAGGTAAGCTATGTCGTCCGTTGAATATTCGCCTTGGCTTATACATACGATGCAGGGACTTATTTCGTGAGTGCTCACATCTCAATCAATCCGCCCAGGCTTACACACTCATATCGTAACCTTGACAGAATTCAACGTGAGCCGCCCTTACCCTACGTACCGTTGAACGTCCTAACTCACTCCAGCTCCTCCAGGCCGGCTCACGCAACCCCGACTTCTTCGACGACGACTTCGAAGAAGCTACGCGTCTACTGCGTATGCACATGCACGTCACGGACGTAGACGAATCGATACCAAGTGCCGATCCCAAACGCCCTACACTACGCTTCGTCGGCTCTATGCGCGGTTTCAGTGCCGCTGAACATTCAGATCGATCGGTGAGGGGCTGGGTTAGGGTTATGCCTGGTGGGGATGTGCGATGGAGCTTTGTACGTGCTGTGTTCTTATCGGGATCAGGAGCGGATGTTGAGAAATGTAGCAGGTATCGCTTCAAGACGGCGAAGAGCAATGGAGGTAAACCTCTTACTCTCATATCCTCTATATCATACTGACAATCTGTAGCTCGGAGGCCATTCAGCTCGGCGGAGCAGCGAGTGCCGCAGGTCTAGTAGGCATTTGGACCGGTGCACGGCACAATCACGGCGACCCGGCTGGTCCCTTCTGGGCATTTAGGGTGAACGAAGAGTATGTGAAGCCTTTTATGGCCTGGACACTGTGACTGCTAATCATGATGTTGGAAAGGATATTTGGAAAGGACGGGCTTGGTGCTCTGGAGCGGTTGTACTTGTAATGTATGGAACTGGGTGTTTGGTGTATGCTACGCTGAGATGCTTGTAAGATACGATGCAGGCGAGGTGTCAGTGGTATCTAGGAATTAGTGGACATGTTGACCATCTCTGTCCTTGTGCGTTATCGAAAGGTCCCAAATCCGACGATGTCTACGGTGTCTACAGCTGCGATTCCACGGTGTCTACAGCTGCGATATTTCTCGTTTGATACAGTAGAGCGTGTTCAGGCTGGCGAACACGGATTAGATTCGATCGGCCTTACAACTCGCGTGACCGTGACTAGTCTCCGACCGCCGGCATCTCCCGTGCGCGTTGATGCGGAGTCCGTTGTATTGCTCTTCCCTCCATCGCCTATAGTCTCGCGCATTCCGTCTTAGCCGGCTCTTCTACTTATAAGATCATCAAGACTATTGAGAAGTACGCGCTCGTGCTAGGCTTGTTTTGTGTCCTTGCCGTCGTCTGGCTCATCATCCACCTTGTGTCTCATAGCCTCCGTTAGTTTGTTTGCCACATCCTCTAGAGTCTATACGCCCATTTAGGTTACTGCGTTACCCCCTTACAATGGATGCGCAAGTCACCATGAGACGCGCACACGAGCCATACCATTGGTCGTGAGCATCTGGTTTTGCGGGAAGCTGGCGGTATGTTTGAGGAACGCGGTACCTGCGCGGCATTCCTGTGCGCGCGGAGATCAGTACACCCATGTCAATTTAACGCGGGTATCGGCTGAGCCTGCGCAGCCATGACCATTCAACGGGGCGGACTGAATGAACGCGTTAACACCGAGCCCCGCCTGTCTTCCTCAGCCGCCCGCGCATGCGCGCGGTTATGTCAGGCTCAACTTCTTTCCATACACTCTGATGCTATACAGTACCCGAATACGCTCATAACAAGTGTGGTAGTAGCTGGACCTTCGCCGCCCTACTTGCAGGGCTGGTACCAAAGCTCAGTGACAGCAGCGACGGGGTTAACTATTTACTGGCCAGTTGTTATGTCAGGTGTTATTCCAGGAGCATGAAGTCTTCGGTGTTGAGGAGCCATCAACCTATCAGACCCACGCTGGGTCCGTCTGTGTACCTTGTCCGCCGTGACGGACACGGAAATAGGACCTGAGTGTCATCGGTGCCCTTCGCCATAACTCTATGCTTCATGTCGGTCCAATCTTCCATACGGTCCATGGCGTTCGTGCTCAGTTTTCTCAACAGAAGTGCTTCAGTACGGATGCGGGAAGTCAGCGACAGCTGTGTTTGCCTTCAGTGGCCAGATTTGACATGCGATCCAATTGGTCCCTTCTACGTAGCGTGCACTTTTTGATCCTAATGTCAAGCTATTATATTGTACGTGATACAAATCTGTGCAAGTAGACGGGCCACAGTAGGCTTAACAATTGTCTTTTCACCAGCGCTGACGTTTGCTTACCTGTAGGCCAGAATATGCCCTATGATGGGTCGAAGCGCGAATATATGGGCTATAATTCGGGTGCATATGTGACTCGATCGGTCGCCCTCGTGAAGATTTGTTGCTATATCTGGTGTTCAAAGAAGAGTATTGATCCTAAGGGTGCAGTGAGGCAACGAGTATGTTCCGCTCCTTGGCGCTGCGAAGACTCTTCGGGGGTGTCGGAGAAGAGACGACCAGGCCGCCATGCGATGTGCATTCATGGATGCGACAGGCTTCTGCTCGAATTTGACATGCTACACGTTACAGGTAGGATACACGCCTGTGCAGACTTATGTGGCTTATGCATGGTGCCTTGTGCTGAACCGTGACTGGGGCCCAGACCAGAAATTTGGTTTGATGTCCGGCCACCTCACGACTCGGCAAGGAACTCCGGTTCGTTCGCGTCCTTTTACAACTATATGGTTCATTGTCATAACGTTAAGCTGCTCTCGGGACCGGGTTTCTGTCTCTGAAGAAGGTCTGCCTGCCTTCCGCGAGGATTTCTACCCATCACTGTATAAGACAGACATGCACGTTAAATGCAGCCTTTTTCAGCAGCATTCTACTATATCTTCAGGTCCCATACATGGCGACTGCACACTGCACCTCCTCCAATTATTATGTCTTATTCCCTGGATCGAACATTGGCATTCAAGCCCATAAGACTCAGGACGTGGACGAATTCATGTACGTCTATGACTGCCGTTGCCGTCTTCCTGCGTCCACTTGCTCACGCGTGTTTAGATGTGACCATAATGCTCGCGGTGTACTGGTACCATCAATTTTCTACATATACATCTCATTGCTAATACTTGCGCTTATACAGCCAACTGCTCTCGCAGGAAATCTTGTGCTACTGGAGACCGAGCCATCAGGAGGCGTGGCGTCGAGGATTCCCCGCATTGTTCCACCAGTCCTGTCGGATACTCCGCGCAATACGAGTGACCACGCGAGGCCGACCCCTGGAGGTGCTATAGCGCCGTCAGCTACAAACATTACTACCCCACCGCCCTCACGCTGTTCTGCTGAAATGGCGAATAATGACTCTGCGTCAACACAAGAACAGTGGTACACAAGCACACCACCGCACACACAGCGAGCTATCGCACCAGCGCCCGTGAGTCGGTGCTAGGTTTCGCTGTTGTATAGTGGCTTACCTCTCATAGGCTAGCCTATGGCAACGTCACTCGGCACGCAGCTCGAGGACTACCATATCCCCTACTGCGACTGACGCTGGAACACGGGAATCTGTATGTCTTTCTAGCCTACGCTCAGTCCTCACTACTTATCAAGCGGCCTAGTGGGATTCAACACCTGTTCCGAGCGGTGATATCGAGGCAGGCAGTACAGAGCGTCAAAAGAGCCACGCGGACCAGTCGCACACGGTTCTGCTCGTCAGTGATCATTGCTGTCCTGCTCCCAGAATGCGACTCACCGCATCAACTTATGTAGCTGGTCCTCGCAGTCGCCGCTCTTAGCGTCGTACCAATTCAGGTAGCCGTGACGGCTGAGAACGCGCGCAAGTACCCGATCCTCTGGACAGCTGCGTATACCTCAGGCGCCGCAGCCCTCGGCCTCTCGCTTCTATGTCTTTTGTTCGTCATTGCGTACCCAGGGGCCTGGGATAGAGGCATTTTGCGACAGTTCCTCACACCCTTCATGACGCTCCTCGCATTGCTCATATTGACGAGCTTCGGTTCGTTGACTCTGGTCTGCCAGCCTTGGATATTAGATGTACCAGCTGTTGGGAAGGCCAGTGCTTAGGTTTGTAATTGGGTCGTTACAAAGTTACTTTATCATGTCACCTCTGACAGCTCTTACTCCCGCCCGCAATCAGATGCCCCACTACCCCACGCATCCCTTGTATGATGCATGTGCTTCATCCATGGCAAGAAACTTTGTACCGAGGCTTATACGGACTGACAGATTACTTTCCACCAATACACGTCGTCCCAGTCTTCGTGTATGCACAGCGATGACATTTTAGCAAAGCATAGGCAGAGCGGTATCCAAATACATCTAGTTTGTTTGTCCAACAACAAGTATAGTGTATCGTTTGTATCTTTCACCTCGTCGCCTCAATCTGAATGTGCGACGCCATTCGTCTTTTCATTCCCGACCTCCGCATGTCCATGGCGATCACCCGCCGCGACAGGATGTACATCCGTATCCGCGTGCTCCCCACCAAGCTTCGCACCCTGCGGCACCGATTCCTGACTGACCCCCGGTGCGGCCGTCCAATCCGTATAATCGCGCCTAACCTCGATATAATCCGTCGCGAACTCTCCGATCTGATCCTCGTCCATCCCGAGCCCTTCTGCCTCCTCACCAGCGCGCAGATGCAACCCTGGAACAAGGTCGACGGCCTTGGCGATCAATGCGGTTACGACGAAGGTGTAGGCGCATGCGGCGGCGATGTAGGCTATTTGCATGTACATCTGTTTCCAGTTGTGGTCGATCCAGCCGCCGGAAATGGACGTGTTTACGCCGTCGAGGGAGATGATAGTTTGTTGGGCGAAGATGGCGTTGAAGATGAGACCAATGACTCCGCCTATTGCGTGCTCGGCAAAAAGATCGAGAGCGTCGTCGATGCGCAGGAGGAATTTCACTGGTGGGAGATTCAGTGGGTATTCGGACACGAAAGATAATCAGCAGTCAAACGTACGTTTCGTGGCGTAGTTACAGACTGCGCCTGTGACTATACCCATGACCACCGCCGCCCAGGTCGGAATGTTTCCGGACGCGGGTGTGGCCGCGACTAGTCCAGCAATGGTACCAGAGCAGAAGCCTACGGCCGACCATTTGCGCTCGTACCGGAAATCGAGTGCACACCAGACAAGACCACCGAAAGCAGCAGCCAGCATAGAGTTCCAGATAGCAACGATAGCTCTCAAGTTCGCACCGAAGGCTGATCCTCCGTTGAAGCCTGTACAATGACTCTCAGTAAAGATCATTCGACGACAATGGTAAGAACTGACCTAGCCATCCGAACCAGAGCAGGAATGTCCCGAGCGCCACCAACGAGACATTGTGTGGTCGAAAGTTGAGAAGTTCGCGTTCGCGTCTACGGCCGAGGACCATAGAATACGCAAGTCCGCCGACTCCAGATCCAATCTCGACCGGGCCACCACCTGATTATCAGATGCATGAGATTCCACAGCTAGTAGAGCGGAGAAATAATGGCGGCATACCTGCGTAGTCGAGCACACCCCAGGAAAAGCCCCAGCCGTTCGTTCCCCATGCCCACATCGCGAGCGGGCAGTAAACAAGGGTCAACCAGAAAAACGTGAAAACACAGAAAGGTAGCACTCGGCCACGTTCTGCGAGGCCACCGCACAGAATACAGACGGTCACACAGGCGAACTCCTGCGGGGACACGAGACGGGGATGGTTAGCGCGCATGTTCGGCGTTAATCGGAGGCCGTGGTCCGAAACCGACGAACCATTTGGAAAAATCTGTTTAGGTCGCGAGACCTGGGCTCAGCGCTTGCGGCGCACTGAAAATATTTCAAAGACGTACGCGTAGAGTAGTTCTGGGATGAGAGTGGAGCCTGGTGATGGCTGGTCGAGTGCGCGTTGCAAGCCAAAACGGGTGAGGTCGCCGATGAACCCATTCGTTGCATCAGGCGAGAAGGCAAGCGAGTATCCTGAGACAGACATGTTCAACACAGAACTTCTGAGTCCACTGTATGGGTACGCACCCCAAAAGTACCATTGAAAGATGGTCACTGCGTTGGCAGCTGCGATGGACCAAATAAGCGCGAGTGCCGACTTTCTCCTTGCCAATCCGGAGTAAAGGAAAGCTGTCAGACGGAATAGGGGCGTTAGAACTGCGAGCGCTACCGGTACGTGCTGAAGCGCGTACCAAGCCCGGGAATCATCAAGAAGACGAGAGCACCACATAGTATGATGAAGGCGACGTCCCCTTTGTCAAATCTGCGCAAAGAGATAGGCCGTTCAGCATCTGAGCTCGTGAGGAGGCAATGGCAACTCACGATGACTGGTTCTCCCCTGCCCCTGCACATCGCAGCTAAGTATCGATTGCATATAATCATAGCTTAGAACAGCGTACTTGTGGACATCATGGGCGGCAAGAGGTGGTGGGGTAGAGGTGGAAAGAGGGAAGGAGTGTGGGGATGGTCGCGGTTGCGTCGAAGGTGTAGAAAAGGCCGCAGCGCTATCTTTTACTCCACCTTTTCGGACTGTGTAACACCCTTACCTCAGTCTAGTCCGGGTATACGATCAAGGTGTAATCCACCCATTCGAACTGGGCAGTCTAGAAGTACGGCAGCGCTCCTTCACTTTGCGCCGAAGGCCGACACTCCTGACGCACCGATTTGATCTCTGTCTCTCCGCCGGCAGACTCCGCGGCCCCGTGTTCGCTGCCAATGCGTCTGCTTATGACCGCACGAGGATAGCATTGCTTGCCGCATGCGCTCATGGAACGAACAATGGATTCAAAAACGCGATTTCGACTTCAACAACATGTCGGTTTGTCGTGCAACTTGAACTTGTCAAAAGTCGCGGCCTGTCCAGATGCCCGAGTTTCCGGTGATGGTGCTCCCGCGCTCGGCTCGCCGCTCGCGTCAGGCCGATGTTCAAATCAAATCACACAATTTTATTGGTGTCGTTCGATTTCTGAGCCTGCGCAACGTCGCAGATGCCCAATTAAAAGAGCTTGATACCGCTGACCGAGCTGCTTGCTTTCTGCCTCCATCTTCGTTCACGGATACAGACAAGCGTTATGGCCAGCACACTCCAGTCCTCTGTCGCTGCGTCGATGCCCTCGGAGACGGGCTCCCCTCTCACGTCCTTCCCCATTCCCAGTTTCCTCACGGCTGCCTCGGGCCAGACGACATGGCTTTACACCGTCGCCGCACTGCTTCTTTCGCTTCTGGCCATCGAGCAGGGCGTGTACCGTATGAGGAAGGCCCACCTCCCTGGCGACAGGTGGACAATCCCTGTCATTGGCAAGTTCGCGGACTCGCTGAAGCCGACCATGGCCGGATACATGAAGCAGTGGGAGAAACCGCTATCTGCGCTCTCAGTATTCCACATGTGAGTTGTACATTTCAATGCAGCATTTTTGACAGCGTCTAATGTGATGTTCAGTTTCATTGTCATGGCCTCTTCAAACGAGTACTCTCGCAAGATCTTGAACTCGCCGAATCACACCGAGCCCTGCTTGGTCTACTCTGCTAAGCAGATTATCTGCCCGGACAACTGGTGAGCATTTTATCCCTAAATTCATCACTGCGCTTCGCACACTATGTCGCCGTGTCAACCGTGTCCCGTTTAGCGGTTTTCGCACCACACTTTCCAAGCATGCTAATATCTTATCTCAGGGTTTTCCTCGCCGGCAAGGAGCACGTTGAGTACCGTCGTGGCCTCAACCTGCTGTTCACGCACAAAGCGCTTGGGTGAGCTTTATTCCCAATCCGGTTATACCATTTCCCAAACTGACTTGTGGCGCAGCGTCTACCTTACAATGATGGACCGCATTGCTCGTGAGCACATCAACAAATGGTTGAACAAGGCTGGCCCGGACGGCAAGCCGTTCCCCATCATGATGAAGATTCGCGACTTGAACATGATCACCTCGCTCCGTGTCTTCTGCGGCAACCACATCACCGACGAGGCCGCACAGGAGATCTCGGATAACTACTGGTCTATCACGCTTGCGCTGGAGCTCGTCAACTTCCCGCTTGCCGTCCCTGGCACCAAGGTCTACCGCGCCATCCAATGCCGCAAGGCCGCCATGCGCTACCTCGAGCACGCCGCACAGGAGTCCAAGAACGCTATCGCCGAGGGCAAGGAGCCCGAGTGCATGCTCGAGCACTGGGTCGCGCTCCTCCAGGACCCATCGTACAAGTACCGCCGCGACTTCTCCAACAGGGAGATGGCACTCGTCGTGTTCTCCTTCCTCTTCGCTTCGCAAGACGCCATGTCCTCTGGTCTCACCTACGGCTTCCAACACCTTGTCGACCGCCCCGAGATGCTCGCCAAGGTTCGCGCGGAGCAGTACGCTGTGCGCGGCAACGACCTGTCCGCACCCCTCACCCTCGAAATGATTGACCAGATGCCCTACCTCCGCGCGTTCACCAAGGAGAGCATGCGTGTCAAGCCGCCCGTCACCATGGTCCCGTACAAGACGCTCAAGGCCTTCCCGATCTCGGAAGACTACACCGTTCCCGCCGGCGCAATGGTCATCCCGTCCTTCTACAACTCCTTGCACGATCCCGAGGTGTACCCCGAGCCCGACCTTCTCAGCCCCGAGCGCTGGTTGGACCCGGAGAGCGGCGCGAACCAGAACCCCAGGAATTACCTCGTCTTTGGATCGGGCCCGCATAAGTGCATCGGCATCGAGTACGCGATCATGAACATCGAGGTGTGCCTTGCGCTCGCGAGCACGGCGATGGACTGGGAGCATATTCGTACGGATCAGAGCGAGGAGGTCAAGATCATCGCTACGCTTTTCCCTCAGGACGACTGTATCATGAAGTTCACGCCCCGCGCATGATCATTGAGCGGCCGACGCTCACTCACCCTCGCATACTGCATACTTCCCTGTTTGTTCGTCATCCACTCGCATTATTCTCCCATCCCATTCTCTATCCTTCTTTCGAGGCACGCAGATGTGCTGGGGCTAAAAGTTATGCTATACTTTAGATTATATACCCGCGTCGTAATGGATGGGCGGCGAGTTCTATGATGCTCGCCGCCGACGGCTACGGGCCCGAGACGTGTAGCATACTTTTAGAGTATCCCGGTGTCGCGTAGTACATGGAACCAAAATAAAAGCATTCGATTAAACTCATAACCGTATGAACTATTGAGACTATTCGGATGGTAAGTATATTCTCATGTTTGTGGGTCCATATATGCGTGGGCCACAACTACGCCATACCTGACTTCGAGCGGAGCCCCGCATTCGTCTTCACTCCCACCGCCATGTCTCTCACTCGTCTACGCGCCATCGCAGCACATCTTACGCGTGCACCACACTCTGCGCGTGCAGCATCTACAACAGTGGTTCACAATGACAATGCTGGATGTTGCTCGCAGCCCGCCGCGTCCTCGACTTACACCCCACGTGGAACATACGCGCCTTTCGCTGGTTTCAAACGTGTATATATGACTGGACCTAAGGAATCGTCTATAGCTATCGTCTCGATCTATGATATCTTCGGGTGCGCGGTACATCGCCCTGCTTGAAAGCTTGAACGAGCTCCTCATATACCGTTGTGCGAACAAAGCTTCAAGCCTCAGACACAACTCGGCGCAGACATGCTCGCGGACGCTCTGAACGCTCGCGTAGTGATGCCGGACTTCTTCGAACCTACTGAAGCATGGGATGTCAGTAAGCATCCGCCACAGACGGATGAGGACAAGGCGGCGTTTCAGAAGTTCTTTGCGGGCCCTGCTAAGCCGGAGGAGGCAGTTGTGAAGCTTGAAAGAGTAGTGAAGGCGTTGAGGGAGGATGGTGCGAAGAAGGTCGGGGCGTATGGACTTTGCTGGGGCGGGAAGGTTGCAGCGCTTGCGGGTGCGAAGGAGGGGAGTGTTTTGGATGCGATTGCTACTGCACATCCTGCGTGAGTATCTGGGTCAGATCTGGTGTATGAGCCCGTTCTGAGCTGGATGATAGTATGCTGAAGGCAGACGATACGCTCTCACTTGACATACCATTCGCCATATACGTCTCGAAGGATGAGCCGCAGGAAGAGGTAGGGTCACACATTGCGCTTTCCCTTTATGTAAAGACACTGACTAGAAAGCCAGTATAAACGCATAGTAAAGATCCTGCAGTCCAAGCCATTCGCGGACAAGGTCGACTATGACTATTACCCCACGATGTACGTGGCAGCTTGACTGCACGCGCGAAGCCGCCACTCATAGTACTGCCACTTTTCAGGTTCCATGGATGGGCCGGTGCACGCGCCAACTTGGATGATCCAGAGAACAAACGGCTGTATGCCTTTACTCTGAGTGCATGTCTGATGACTCCAAGCTTATCTTTAATACAGGTTCGACGAAGTCTACCAGCGCATGGGCTCTTTCTTTGGAAAGAACTTGAAGGCTTGAGCTGATTCACAGTGGGAGAACTGGGGTGCACAGGAATAGATTCACTATCAAATGTATGAATAGGAGGTCAGCCTCTTGCTTGCTTGCGGTGTGCATACCTCGAGCTCGTTGAGAAGGAGTCGTGTATCCCACTTCGGAGCGCCAAGCTGTGTGTGGGCCAAGGCGGACCCACAAGCACTAGAAATCTCTTGAAAGTAAGCTGTATAGTTACATGAGTCTCTGAGAGGCCTCTGGAAATATCTGCGCAAGATGTCAAGGCGAACTCTCTCAGATAGAGCTCGAGGAAGCAGTTCATCTCTGAGTTTGAGATCGTTAGAGTTGCCCGGCGGCAGCGGAACGGCAGGCACAAAAACGCCGAGCGATTGATCCGTGCGTGACCAACTCTGCCCACGCCACCACAATGGCCACCGAGCACCCTTGTTCTCCTCATCGTCGTCTCTGTCGACGAGCGAAGTGTATCGACGTCGAGAAATTGGATAGATAGAAAGATTATCTGCTCGTGTCAAAATGGGGTGCTCAGAACGTACTGCGGACTCGGTACGCAGCAGGGAATGTTCGCCGCCCAGAACGGTTCAAGCCTGCAGACGACTGCCTCGTGTATGGGGACCGGTCGCTATAGAAAGGCTTGACATTCTTTTCTCTCGGACCTGCTCTTTCGCAGGCGCACTTGGCTCCTGCTCTCATCACACTCACCGTCCTCACTCTCTGGCTGCGCCAGGGAAACGAATCACTGCCATAGATAACTTCACGCTTTCTTTCTCTCATCTTTCTCGTTCTTTCATCCGGCCGCCCAGCCCACTCTCATCCACAGTACATCCCACCCCTATCTCACATCCACACCATGCGTCTTGCAGCAACAGCATCAGCCGCACTCCTCGCATCCGCCTCGGCCGTCGACGCTGGCCTCAGCAGTGGTCCGCACGTGGGCCTCGTCTCGCGCCTGCACCAGAACGCACTCCATCACAGTGCGAGCCTCGCCAAGGATATCCGCATAGCTTTCCGCGGTCTGCTCTCAGACCCGCCCGCGCAGAAGAACAAGAGGACGAAGTTGGAGAAACGCTCGGCGCAGAAACCGTTTTGCGTCTCTAGGACGGGCAATGGGACCGCATCCAGTGACTCCGGTCCCAAACCCAGTACCTCGGGTGTGCGCCCCCCGGCCGCGTCTTCTACCTCTGGAGCGTCGTCGTCTTCGACGTCGGCGTCAGCTTCTTTAAGTGCGAGTGCTTCCGGCACGAAGACTTCCAGTGGCAGCACTGCGTCCGCTACACCAACGTCTGATTACAACCTCGAGCAGAGCTACGTGCGTGCTTTGACATCTTACGCTTTTGTTCTGCGCTGACGTGTTCCCCTTCTTAGACCGGTAGCGACTTCTGGACGAAGTGGAACTTCTTCACCGCTGCAGAT
Source organism: Peniophora sp. CONT (assembly GCA_001632445.1). NCBI lineage: Eukaryota > Fungi > Basidiomycota > Agaricomycetes > Russulales > Peniophoraceae > Peniophora > Peniophora sp. CONT. Next base: position 27,221 of record KV424461.1, read on the forward strand.
CCGACCGGCGGGACTGTCACATACGTCGACTCGGGTACAGCTGTGTGTCCACCTCTCCACATCCGTGTTTCCGCAGCTAAAGAAAGTTTGTTGTACAGCAATCATCCGGCCTCGCGTATGTCACATCGAACGGGAGCGCGGTCATGGCTGTCGATACGACTGCCGTAGTTACTGGCGGACGCAAGAGCGTTCGCATACAGAGTCAATACGTCTTCAACGGTGGACTCGTTATCCTCGATGCCTCGCACATGCCCACCGGATGCGGAACATGGCCGTGCGTTCTTCTTCATCTATTCTTGTCTGGTATGTTCTCACGCGGGGCTTCGTTGTTACAGTGCGTTCTGGACGAATGGGCCCACTTGGCCTTATACAGGCGAGATAGACATTCTCGAGGGTGTGTTCTCTTCCATTCCTCGTCTTATGAACCCAAAATTAACGGAAGCGAACAGGCGTGAATGATTATACGGAGAATCAAGCCACGATCCACACTACGACCGGCTGTACCATCTCCAGCGATACGTCCGGCTCGACTGGCACGCTCGTTAGCGTCACGAACTGCGATGCCACAGCCACAGACAACCAAGGATGTGGTCTTCGCGATTCGCGCACGAATAGTTACGGCGCGGGGTTCAACAGTGTTGGGGGAGGCGTCTACGCTAGTACGTCTTGATTCCACTTCTGGACGGGCCACAGCCCCGCACGTGGCGGTTGCCCACATCTCCATCTCCTCGCGTTCTGCGTGCGGTTTGCTGACGTTTACATCTTCATCAGTGCTTTGGTCCGACGATGGCGTCTCCATATGGTACTTCCAACGTTCCAAGATCCCCTCGGACATCTCTTCTTCCGCCCCCGACCCGACCGGTTGGGGCACGCCCATGGCGAACTACCCGGCTGACTCTTGCAACCCTTCAACTTTTTTCAAGGACCATTCTGCTATCTTCGATACCACGCTCTGTGGACAGTGGGCGAGTGGTGTTTGGGGCGTTGCGGGTACGGCTGGGCAGGGAGACTCGTGTGCAACGAGCACGGGCGTTGCGACTTGTGAGGATTACGTATTGAACCATGGTGCCGCATTCGGGGAGGCTTGTGAGTACTGTTCCTTGATTGCATGGACAATGGTACTGACGCAGTTGCAGTCTGGGAGGTCAACTACGTGAAGATCTTCCAGCACAAGTAAAGGCCTCGCGCTCACTTCTCAAGGATCACGAATCACGCATCATACGGATAGGACAACGCATTGGGTTTCAACATAGACATCACGCAAGCAAACACGCACGCACACATCGACATGTATCATATAAGTACGACGATCATCAACTACCAACCAGCCTCCGCCTTCCTCATCTGGAAGCGGGGACATATGTATCCATGGACCCTCACCTTGCTTGCCTTGCTGCGTGTACACTTTCTATATACTCTATCTGGGCGGCTGTACGTTTTTAGTTACGAGGGTTGGCCAGCTTTGGCTCGACGTTTTTTCTTTCTATTGTTTTGCTGGATGTATTTTGGCTGGTCCGTTATCTAGGAATGAATAGGTGTATTTTTGTTGGACGTGTGGTGTGCGATATGAACGAAAGGGTATATATGTCCGTCCTGGTCTACTTACTCCGGTGTCGTCAAGACATTTCATGAGCAGGCGTCCCTTCGGAAGGCGCAGACCGTGCCATGCGCGTTGGGCGCTTCATGTTGTACTACAATACATCGACGGTCCGACTTAATTGGTTGGACTCGGCTTCAACGCTTACGTACTGGTGGACACACCTCTGATATTGAAGCCTGAAGGCCAAAGGGTAAGCATACCGCCCCTCACTGTGTAGCGATAGCTGGACAAGAGACGGCTCAGATCTTTTCAGTCCACTGCATACAAGAAGCATCGTGTTCTCATTTACAAAGTGTGTTGTACAACCCTTCATTCAAGACCTTCAAACTCAGCAGACGTGCTCAATCTCCTTTCCACTCACGACCCTCGGGCCCATGTCACGGCCAACTGTACGCTCGAACAACTCAAGCAACATGCCAAACATGTTCTTCGTCAAAGCTGCGTCCCATCTGCCCTTGGACTGCTCGTCACGGATAAAAGCGTGCTGAGCTTGCACCTCGAGGAACTGTGGACGAAGTTAAGCATATGATCAACACAGCAGAGAAAACAATGGAACTGACAGAGAAGGTAACGTTCGCGTCTTCCAACTCTTTGCGTATAAGGTCGCGGCCCGCGCGCGGTACATGCGTGTCTTGTTTGCCGAAGACCATCTTATATGCAGCCGTCGGTCAGCTACCCTAGAACTTAGAGGGCCGGTATACGATCCACGCACCATAATCTCTGCCTTGTTTGTGAGGGCACCGGCACGGACGCGAGCGAGCGAGTCATCGCTCTTTCCTTTGCCGAGAGTCGAGCTGTGGATATCCGTGGCGAAGAAGCAGAAAGCAGCAAGAACACGAGGGTCGAAGGCAGCCTAACAAAGTTGTCAGTATAAGCCGTCAAAGGGCGCTTGGTGAGAAACGTACACGGAACGCCTGAAATTAGGGAATAACATGTCAGCGATTTTGACCAACACATGCCGTTCAAGGACTTGCCAGATGTCCACCCAGGCACATGCCCGTCGCTACACAGACGTCAGAATGGTTGAGAGTCGATAAAAAATAAGGTGCCTACATGCGATGCGGCCAGTGCAGTTCGGCAGAGAGGTCAGGAGATCCACGGCCAACGCCGAGTCTTCGTCGTAGGCAGCAACCTCTTTCTCGATCTAGACGATGATGATTTGTTAGATCAGATATCTACTGCTACCACCACAGACTGCTAGACGGTATACCTTGAACCTGTTGCCGCGGTCGGTACCTGCATAGTATGCATGAGCTTGAGAGTAAGTTAGGAGTAGACAACGGTGTCAAGTACCTTCGGTATCATACGGGATGGCCTCGGGACCTTGGAACTCATGGTAGCACGAGGGACAAGCTAACGCGCATACATGAGCATCACTCGTGTCGTATACATCGCTTCTCACATACCGACGATGTATCCATGACTTGCGATCAAGCCGGCGAAGCGTTCGACGGGGCCAGTAACCTGGTAGATCTCGCTGATCGCCCCAGTACTTAGACAGATCGCACCTTGCCCGGTCACGAATAAACATACCTAAACACAACGACGCCTGTTGAAAGACGATCAGACTCTACCGTCGACGACGCTGGCTGGGAAAACGTACCGGGGAACTTCGCATGAGGATACTCTGGGACGTTCGGCTCAATCACGAAGATACGGATAGGTCGACCGTTCGCGTCGAGCTTGGACGGTACGTCGCGGTAGGACTTGGTAATCAGCATTGTTGTGGTAGATCGTGGTCCCGGTTCAAGAATCGACAAGACCCCCACCCAAGATATAGTCGAAAGTCCAAGGCCGCCGAGGATTTTTCCCAGGAGATCTCAGGCGGCAGCCTGGACTATAGGATGAACATCGATATGGACGGCGGCCGCGGTGCGGAAAACGAAGGGGCGGTCACGGGCCAATAGCATGGTGCGGAGCCATGTCGAGGTTGACGTCGAGGATCGAGCGCTATTGGCCGTACGTAGAGAAACTTAGCGTTGGCGTTCTTCGTCTTGAAGCCTTTGGGGTCACCGAAAATATCTATAACCTTGCAAACAGCACAGAGTGTAAGGCCGCTGAAACCAAGCAGGTTCACCGCGGGCCGGCCGATCGTCGAAAAGAACGGTAGAGCGGCCCCCGGTCGGGTTTCATGAGATATAATGCCCTCATCTCGTATCTGGATTGCCAGATCTTCACCGCAAAGCTCTTGAATGATTACCATGCGGTTCAAAGATTCACGTCGAGAGGGTACATTTCTGAGCGACTGCAAGATCTCAATTGCCCTTGGTGGTTTGACCACGAAATATCAAATTTGCATGCGCCGAAAACACGATCCATTTACCACTGTACTCCTTTTGCATGAAGGCTTACTGACGTCGAGGGTCAAAGAGTTGAGAGAGCTTGTGCACCGATTAATAGCCCGCCTGCACATTGGCAGTCAAAAGCCATCGATGGTTAAGCGTAGTAGACACCAAGACGGTACATGTCGAGTAGTGTTCGTGCGTCCTACGGAAACAGTTGCATGTCAGCGTCTGTGCTGTAGTGAGATATGTAGAGAGATGCGTACCTCGAGGCAGATAACTACGCGCGGTCCTGCGGGATCGCTGTAGACCGGCCCAGTGGCACACGCTTGAGCAGCTGGCGTGACCTAGCGGGAGTAGCTCAAGTCGAGCATTGAGCACGTAATGCTGCAGCCAGCGCATGCCATGAGATAGTGATGCTATGGGTCTTACGCAGGTCCAGATGTCGGATTCTAGCTTTGGCTACCGCAAGCACTACAACACAGTGGGTGTCCTCGACTTGCGGCAAGCCGTTTCGCGGCAACTGGATGAGACACGTCTATGTCATTACAGCAATATAGCGTACACATGAAGTTAAGCACATGATGGCAGGAGAAGCCCAAGATCCACGGGCAACCATAGTCACGGTGCGTAGGAAACCAGCGCACGCCACGAGCCCACGACGCGACCGAACTCGGAGACGCGCTGTCCCGCGCACTCACCACTTTCCGCCATGGCCGGCAAAAGCAAAGCCAAGTGCGTTAGCCTTCCCTCACCAAATACCACATTGTAACTCGGTTAATAACCCGTGACTCCAGAACTATGATCATCCGCCTCATCTCGACGGCGCAGACGGGCTACTTCTACACCACCACACGCGTGCGCCAAACTTCCCGCATAGCACAGGTCAAATATGACCCTATGGGTGCGTATGCTTTTCGTTTTAGTCTCAGAGTGGCTGGCTCATTGTTTTTATAGTGAAGCAGAGGGTGCTGTTTGTGGAGAGTAAGAAGACCGCTAAGAAATAGCATAGCATGCTATCATTCGCATTGCATAGTCTGCGCCTGGACCCCATACGAGCAGTCTTGCCTGTAGACACGAGCCCCAACATCTCCGCCTGCATGAGGAGTTTGATTTGGAGCGGGCCAGACACATCACGCATAGCACCTTTGCCGCGCTCGCCCATTGCCCGCTTGCTTTCATACCATGCTGTCGTTATGATAAAGCAGAATAATATGCACTACAAAACCACTACCTTGGAGGACGTCAGCCATACTCTATGAACTGCCCGTACGTCCGAACGTCCCCTGGTGACGCCCTCGCTATTTGTCCCGTTTTCGGTCGCCTTGCTGTAAGCATTGTCGGACTTGGCCATTCTTTCCAATTACTCGCATTGCCGCCTACAATGCCACCTGAAATCTCTACCACTGAACCACCACTGAACTTTGCATTCTTTAGCTGGGCATAACAAGTCAGCAGTCATGGGAATGCAGGCGAATAAAACCGTCAAGCTTGAGCAGAATAGTCTACGATGATGTGTTACGAAGCAGGTACAATGATAATAATCTATACTCGAAATAGCACATTTTGCGCGAGCGATGATGATAGAGTCCATGAATGAATGACAACAACTCAAGACGAAGAAGCCTTCTTCCCCTCCGCCATAGCATAAAGCGCATCCTTGTCGCCGCTCTCGTCGACCAAAGACTTGAGGAAACCGCCCTCCTTCTTGAGGAGCACACTCGGCGCGTCAAACTCGACGATGCGACCGGCGTCAAGAACCATCTGAGATACGTTAGCTGCGCGGACTCGGAATACCTGCGTGAGAAGAGACGTACGATCTTGTCTGCGTCCATGATGGTCTGCAGGCGATGCGCGACAGTGAGCAAAGTCACATCTCCACCGAGCTCATTCCGCAACGACGCCTGAATAATGGTATCCGTCTCGTAGTCGATCGACGATGTCGCCTCGTCAAGAATGAGCAGCTTGCTACCACGCACAAGCGCACGCGCGAGAGCCAGAATCTGGCGTTGACCAACACTCAAGTTGCCACCGCCGCTGGAAATCTGCGATTCAAGCGAGATCCGATTGTCATCCTCATCCTTCTGCAACGAGAACAGGCCAGCAGCGCGCAGAGCAGAGTTGAGCACCGCGTCGTCATGCTCGCTGAACGGATCCAAGTTCTCGCGTAAAGTACCGCTGAGCAGTTCGGGTACTTGTGGGATGATAGTGATGCTCGACCGCAGAGTGTCGAGGTTGATATCCGCCGTATCGATACCGTCGTAGAACACCGATCCCTCATTGAAGATGCAACGCAGGAGAGAAAGCGTGAGCGAACTCTTGCCGCTACCCGTACGTCCGACGATACCAACACGTTCGCCCGACTTGATCTCGAAGCTGACCTCGTGAAGAACGCGGGGACCGTCGGGCGAGTAGCGCGCGGAGAGCTTCTCGACGCGGAGATCACCACTGGTGGGCCAGGATGCGGGAGGAATCTTCTCCTGGGTGGGCTTGGGTTCCTGCTCGATGACCATGTATGCTTGGATGCGCTCGAGACTGTTGCCCTGGACCTCGAAGTCGTTGTAGATGCGGACCCACCAGAGGATCATGCCGGAGAAACCAACTATAGGCTCAAGTCAGCGTCGAGAACCTAACACGGATTAAAAGTAGGTAAGACGCACCAGCCATGTTCATAGCGAAACCGACGTTCGACGGTAGCGCGTCGCGGCTACCAGGTCCATAGACCAGATACGCGCCGAGACCAGCAGCGAACATACCGCCCAGCGCGTCAATCCTCGTACTGATCCAACGATTCAAGTTGTAGAAAGTACGACCTGCCCTCGAGTACTGATCGATCCTCTTATACGCCTCAGCCCTAAACGCGTCCTCAGCGCCGTAAGCCCTAATAGACGTCAACCCGGCAATAGCCGCACCAAAGTGCCCAAGCACTGGAGCGCGCTTATTTGACATCTCGCGCTTGACGGAGAGCTGGGCGGACATGTAGATCTGGCCACAGTATCCGCCGACGAGGAAGACGATGACACCGGGGATGAGGAAGATGGGTGTGACGATGACGATGGAGATGAGCTTGATGGCCATGGTGATGGAGACCTCGGAGAGGAATTGGAAGAGGTGAGCGAAGGGACCGTCGGTCGTGCGGATGTCCTGCGTGCAGCGGGTGATGACTCGCGAGGTAGGCGTACTACAATTTAGAATCACGTCAGCTTCTCGCTGAACCAGAGCTGTCGAAGAATCCTTACGTGTCGAGCCACCTCAAAGTCGTACCCAGGATCGAATGGATGAGCTCCCTGTGGATCTTGCGGGCCGCACGGATGATACCGAAGACGTAGACGGTGACACCGACGGTGTAGGTCACGCAACCGAGAGCGACGAAGACGGTGAATATGCCAAGATAGCTACGAGAACAGATAAGTACGCGAAATATCATCATAGTCAAGAAAAGGTGCTTACTACTTGACGTCGACATCCTCATAACGTTCGGTCTTGTCATACGCTTCAGCCCAAGCGCCCATCCAGAAAGTCTGCAGACTGGTGAAGACGTCGGAAAGCCCAAGGCCGACGGTGAAGAAGAACCAGAAGGCCAACGAGTGCTTGCCGCCGAGAGCAGAGAAGAAGATGCGAACTGCAAGTGTCGGTTAACAATGCGATCGCACGATGATCAAACATATACTCACGAGCAGTCCAGGAGATATGACCCTCAGCGACCTCCTCAGCTACAATAAGCTTCCCATCCGCCTGCTTAGCCGTCGCATCCGGCTCCTCATTATCGACAACCTCCGTCTCAGTCTTCTCGATGATCTGCGCCTCCTCCTCAACCTCATGCGCAAGGTTCTCATCTTTCGCCATAGCGTCCGAAACCGATCCACGGCTCAAAATCTGACCGTCTGTGCCGAGCGAGACAACGTAATGAGCGATGGGGCTGGCCATGGCGACGTTGTGCGTTACGAGGAGGACGGTACGGCCGCGGACGAGGTCACCTTTGAAGCATTTGTCGACGATCCAACGCGCTGTGTGCACGTCCAGAGCGGCGAGGACGTCGTCGAGAAGAAGAGTTTCGGCTGAGGAGTAGATGGCACGGGCGAGCGTAATGCGAGCTTTTTGACCGCCGCTGAGCGTAAGTCCCTTTTCGCCGACTTCGGTCTTGTCACCAGCCTCGAAGAGCGTCAGGTCGCGCTTAAGACCGCACTGGTAGATAACTGTGGAACACGGTCAGCTAGGTTCTGTCTGGCGTTCGAAGGACATACCCTTGTTGTAGCGGTCCTCATCGAAAGGTGCACCGAAAAGAATGTTATCCTGGATATTTGTATCAGAACTCGAGTAGGTCGACGTCGTGTAAATGCACGTACCCGGATAGTCTCGTTCTGAACCCACGACTCCTGCGCAGCATACGCAACACCGCCCGTACGCGGGAGATTGAACCACGATCCAGGCGTCATAGGCTTGAAATGCATCTCCCCAAGCAACGCCATAAGCAAGCTCGTCTTCCCACTTCCCGTAGGCCCAATGATCAAATTAATAGCGCCCTTCTTGAAAACCAACTCATCAAAGATGCGCAGACAGAACTTGCGGCGCGAAGGCGTGAGCGTGCCGTCCGAGGTCGCGTCGTCGTCAGACCAGGTGAATGAAGCGTCCTGGAAGCCGATTATGGACTTGTCGAAGCGCGCGGCATCGGTTATGGTCGTGGGTGTAGGCTCGTCTTTGAGTTGAGAGGCGTAGTGGTCGAGGAGCTCGGTTTTGCGGAGGAAGTCGGAGATACGGTCGAGGGAGACTTTGGCTTGGATCGTGGGCTGGATCATGAAGAACACGGTGTGCAGCTCTGGAGTACGATCAGCCTTCGCGAGTATCATGGAGCAGATGAACGAGACGTACGGTCACGCAACAAGTCGAAGACAGCCATACTCGAGAACACCAACGAAGGCGTCAGCTTGCCCTTCATGATGAGCGTAAACGAAGCGTATGTGCCAATCATCTGAAGAATAGGGATGAAGTAATTGACGACATTGTTGGCCAGACCGACGAGCTCCTTGCTCATGATCCACTCGAGCTCCTCGTCACGCTTCTTCGCGAGCATGTCGGCCATCTTGGTCTCCCAACCGAAGAGCTTGACCATGCGGAGCACGGACATCACTGTTGATGGCTATCAGCGAAAGAAAGTATGAGGCTTCAAAGAAAGACAGCGTACTCTCAGTCACGTTCTGAACACGGGCGTCCGTCTTCTTCATTGCGGTCTTCTGAATGGCTTGCATCTTGCTCGCGATCCAACCGGGGAGGGGGAAGCAGACGACCATGATACCCATGCCGACGAAAGAGCTCCAGCCGAGCAACAAGTACAGGAAGTAGACGCAGATGGCGCATTGGAGGGGCGAGTACAGAACTGTGGACAACGAATGAGATAGTGCATAACGAATACAATCGAAGAAGCTTACCAAGCAGCAAGAAGTCACGGCCCTCAACAATGTTCTCGAGGTCAGTGGCGACCTAAAAGGGTAGGTGAGCGCCAGTTTCAAACACTTTAAAATGCTTATACGCACAAGGTTGTTGATCTTCCCGACGAGGTTACCGTCCTTGTCCTTCTTGTCATCATCTTCGTCCTTGGCCTTTCCTTTGCCCTTTCCACTGGTAGACGATGTGACACTAGCCGAACTAGGTAACAGCGTCTGCTCAGTACCCTCAGTGGAGTGACCGCCCTCGGTGCCCTCGGTGCCGACGGCGGTGTCTGCGAGCGAGGCGGTGTCGGGCGTGACCGCCGTAGAAGGTGAAGGCGTCGACGCGGCGGTCTCGGCCTTCATGCGAATACGAAGAGAGTGTTCGAAGACGAGTTGGGTGATGATGGCCTGTGCGCGAACGAGCGAGCCGGTGGTGGTGAATATGTACCATTGCATGACGATCGTACCGACGAAGGGACCTAGTAACAATTCAGCACCGTGACAGTGCCAGCGATAGCAACGTATACGAACCAAAGAACATGAGACTGATCCAGACCCACGGACGAACCATGGCATCCTCCCCGCCTTTCTCGATGTAGCTGTAGAACGTGAGTATATGCTGTCAAAGGAGTACGCGGCTTTGTACTAACTTGAGAAGGCGGTTGATACCGACCGGAGCCAGGAAAGCGGTCAAGACACGGAAGATCATCATGAGCGTCAACACCATATATTCCCAGACTGTGAAAGACCTGTAAGCTGCTGGTCCTAACCCTACATGTTCGAGGGGACTCACAAAACACCTTCATCAACGCGATGAACATATGCTGGTTCGGGGCGCCGGAGAACATGTCGAGATGCTTAAAACTACGCTTGACCAAGTTCTTCGTGTAGTCATAGTCAGCCAGGGGCGGAAGCTGCTCGTACTCGAGACGACCCTGGCTGTAAGCCTGGAAGATGTACTTGTCCAAGAATGTGTAGGTGGTCAACGAGATGATGTTAGTCGTCTGCTCGGGATTCGCCTCTGGTTGCGGGTCCGTCGAGTCGAGGGCGACATACTCCCTAGGCATAGACAGCGGTACGAGTACGGCCGAGTAGGTGATAAGCGCGACCTTTGCCCACAGCAAAGCGCCTTCATGGCGGTCCGCGGGAGCGAGCGTGAAAGTGAGCAGAGGCCATAGGTCGCGGTACGCGTACACGCCGAAGCCGACGATAAGGACCAGAGACAAATGCGGCGAGATGGCGCGCGCTATCCTTCCCTTTGCAGTGATAGTGACGAGGGACAGGAAGGACGCGTAAAGCTATATATGGGCGCTTGATGAGTATATGTGGGCGCAGACTGACTGACAGAAGGCGCTCACGTAGGTGATGCAGAGAATCAAGTCAACCCATTCCCTCCGGCTAAGCTCGGCCGCCTTGCGAGCCTTTTTCTTCTTTCCGAGGGCACCGACGTCCGGGGAACCAACGATTTCGTAGTCGTGCACGAAGCTGGCAACGTACAGCGCTAGCAACGCCAGTACAGAAACGAAGCGTGCGACCTTGTACGCGAAGATAGTGGCGCCGCCGTGCTCTGCGACGTGCGATCTGAGCGAGGAGCTAACGCCAACCGCGGAGGTATCCTGTTGCTCGACGGGCTGCGCGTTCTCCTCGCCATCCTTCTTCGCGCGTCTATGGACGAGAACAGCGATAGAGTGCGCGACGAGTCCGAGAACGGAAATGCCAGCCGCGTAAGCGGGTAGTATACGCGCGTCGCGCCATAATCTACACAAGTCATGTTCAGTTCAAAATGTCAACAGTTCAATGGAAGCGAACACGACGCGTACGGCACGGGATAATGATAGTCGAAAGTGAAGGCCGTCTCGAAGGCCTTCAACACCACCTGGTACTCCATGACCAGAGCTTCGAAGAGTCTGAGATGGTCGTCGAGGGACAGACGGGCCTCTTCCCGTGCCGCCGGTCAGTCTATATATTTTCCCGTTAGGGGTCGCGCCCTTAGCGTGTTATCGCGGATGTGTAGTCAAACTTGTTCAATTGCACCGCGTGGACGCTGATCGGACCCGCGTAGTCGGTACCTGAACCTCTCCACCATTGGCCGGCGTCTAGACACCGGCCAACGGATCCTTGTAGGTCCAGAGTGCTCCTCGCCGGACCTTGGTACTACAGTCAGCCCTCGAGATCTTTGGAGGTAGGTATGTTTATTCTGTCTGAAGCGACATTAGTTTGCAGGGGTATACAGATGCAAGCAATACAGTATGTAAACATGTGAACATGCTAGTAAGAGTAAGGTATAGCGGATCAGATAAGTAGTGATGGTCCAGGGAAACCTCCGCTCTAAAGAGCGCGCATCCGGAGCGCAGTCTCCCACTCATCCCGAAGACGGTTGCGAAGTATTACCTCGTCGAGGTTTTCGAGGCGTCTCCCCAGGCTGCCTCCGTTGTCGCGGTCCAGCAGCGCGATTATCGGCATACGAGGGCGGAAGCTCAGTGACCTCGGCTCCATCGTCGGTGTACACAGTCACAGGCGGACCTCCACCGTCATGATGTACGACGTACACATGTTGTCGCCGTGCTTCTTCGGTACCGGGAGAGGCGGGTGGCGCATCTGACCCAGGTTGAGTCAGGAGCGGCACTTGTGCGTCTGACGGGGCCGTAGACAGAGTGAATGGCTCGATTTGGTATGGGAGATTGCGTGCTGATACTGGTAGAGAGTTCATGCTGCGATCTGAAGCTGTTTGTTGGTGGTACGGTCTTAGGGGTAGGCTCGCGTCGGTTGCGCTGGGGTCGAAGCTGGAAGTGTATTGCGAACTTCGTGCGTTGTGCGCTAGTAGGAATTCGCTGGAGGGTGCGGAGCGTTTTTGACGTCGAGAGTAGAACCAGAAGCCCAGACCGCCGATGAGGGCGCCAGCAACTATGCCACCGGCCAGAGCGCCAACGGCGATGGCCACGGTTGGTGTGCCCGAGCTTCAAAGGAGAACCATCAGCAAGAGCAAGAATAGGCGTGTTTGCACACTAACTCGTCTAAACATGAGCTGGAACCACCCGAGCTATGTAACGGGCCCTGCGACCACCGATTTCCCTCCGAGTCCGCCAAAGAGATGAAATAAGAAATGCCGTATCTGCACCAGCATCACATTAGCAGACTACAAGTTGCAGATAAAGACCACTCACTGTAAAGTGTTTGTCCAGCTGATTTTGTCCATACTGTCCGATGTTAGGTTTATTGGGGGTAAGAGTGAGGGCGCGATCGTGAACGTATAAGGCGGAGTGCCATTCTTGGGCGTCACAGAGATGTCCGAGCACTAGAAATAGGCATCCATTAAGCACCCCGTGAGAATACACAAGTAGCAGAACAGATACGCACTTGAGGTATCCACCCATACTGCGAGAACGCGCCAGACGCCTCCGCTTCCACACTCATGGCCCCAGCAGGAAACGTCACATTAGCGCACGACGGAGTAGACGTCGTCGTATTCGCGATGACGGTGAAGATGTCCTGGCATCCTCCGGTCGAGCCTTTGGAATCGTACTGCAATGAACGATCATGAAGTGCCCAAACGAGATACACGAAGAAGTGCGTACCATGCATACTTGGTACAATGTGTTTGGCGCGAACGGGACCTGCCAGTCGAAGGATGTACCACTGCCTGCCTCGACAAGGAATGGCACGATGAATGCACTGCGCGCAAGTTCAGTATGAACGTAACTGAGCGATTGTTGGTTACGCACGATGTGTACACCTCGAGGTAATAAGGTGCCACAGGGTTCGGGCTGTCACGTTGCCGTCAGATGAAAATGGTCGCGATCATACCGAACGCGGGATGTACCCAGTTGCTGAACTTCTGCTCCAGGTGATGTGTATGGTGTCGCATTGTTCTATACGAGCATTAGTTACTGACAGCACGACAAAGGCATGGCACACACGAGTTACGGGTACTGGTACGGTAGTTCCCGCAGGATTCCAGTCAAAGAGAAAGCCCTGCAACACGCTTGAGCACTGTTTACGTCCTGCTGCGTGATGTCACGCACCTGTTCCAACTGAACAGCCGCAGCAATTGGCAGCAATACAACCGCGAGGCACCATGTCTTCCTCCACGAGGATAGCCAAAGACGACCCATGACAGAAAGCACAGACCGGGCTATGATGGCCGTACAGCGCGGGGCGGACAGACTGTGACAGACGGGCACTTGCTGAAAATATTGCCCAGACTGGGGTAAACGGAGAAGATGACGGCGTGAGGCGACCTGCACCAGCGCCCGAAAGTGCACAAGCTCTTTTGGAAGCCGTGCAAGAAGGGCGCGTATCGCACGCGCCGGACGATATACGAGGCTAGGAACGCCGCTGGGCGCGACCGCTGCTATACAAGCCATCAAACCAATGTAACCAATTTAACCAATGAAACACGATCATGTGAGTTGCTAGTACATCTCCAAAAAAGCTCAACGCATACGCTCTCTGATGTTCTCAGACCGCCAATTAGTACGCGTGGGAGAGCGAAGTCTAAGAGCTTAGAAACGACATGACTGGTATAATTGGGCGGGCAAATATGACCTGGGCGTCGCGGCTTGCAGCGCTCCATGATGGTGCTTCACAGCGCCGTCACTGCCTTGCCTAGGCGATTTGCCACACATCCATCACTGCAAACAAACCAAGTACAGCTGCCCTTGGCGCCAGTTCCGTCCAGCATCCGTGTCGATCGTCGGAGTGCATCGCCTTCCTTTGCCCCCAAAAGCTTAATTCGATGATTGTCGTCATCATGGGTAATACATACTGGGACACCATTTGGAAGTATATAAGCGAGAGTCGTATGAAAAAAAAGGAAAGTAGTGAGGCTATTTTAGAATGAAATGAACTACTTGCCCCGAACCATCGCACACAACGCCTCCTTGTCACCGCTCTCATCCACCAAAGACCTAAAGTAGCCGGATTCCTTTTGAAGAAGAACGCCCGGCGCGTCGAACTCAACGATGCGGCCAGCGTCCAAAACCATCTATAAAAGATGTATCGGTCAGCTTGAGCACTCGTGCAGGAAAGGTATATAGAGGCGACATACAATCTTGTCAGCGTCCATAATGGTCTGCAGGCGATGCGCGACAGTGAGCAAAGTTACGTCTCCACCGAGCTCGTTCCTCAGCGACTTCTGGATAATGGTGTCCGTCTCGTAGTCGATAGAGGATGTCGCCTCGTCCAGGATAAGTAGCTTGCTCCCGCGCACGAGTGCACGGGCAAGCGCTAGAATCTGACGCTGACCGACGCTCATATTGCCGCCGCCGCTAGAGATCTGAGAGTCGAGCGTGATCCGATTCTCATCGTCGTCCGTCTGCAATGAGAACAACCCAGCAGCGCGCAAAGCCGAATTGAGAGTCGCGTCGTCATGCTCGCTGAACGGGTCCAGGTTCTCACGCAGAGTCCCACTCAATAACTCCGGCACCTGCGGGATGATAGTGATGCTCGAGCGAAGGGTGTCGAGGTTGATGTTCGCCGTGTCGGCACCGTCATAGAAAATTGAGCCCTCGTTGAAAATGCAGCGAAGGAGCGAAAGCGTGAGCGAGCTCTTGCCGCTACCCGTACGTCCAACGATGCCGACGCGTTCGCCAGACTTGACTTCGAAGCTGATCTCGTGGAGGACACGCGGGCCATCGGGAGAGTAACGCGCGGAAAGCTTCTCGACGCGGAGATCACCACTGGTAGGCCAGGAAGCGGGAGGGATCTTCTCTTGGATGGGTTTAAGTTCCTGCTCGATGGTCATGTATGCGCGGAGACGTTCGAGGCTGTCACGCTGTTAGGCATCGCACGGGCATGGCAGTGTCGTTTACGTACCAGTTGGCGTTGCTCTCCATCGCGTTGAAGATGCGCACCCACCAGAGGATCAAGCTGCTGAACCCAACTAGGAATGGTTCAGACGACGATGGTCAATCAAAAGGTTCCATTACTCACCGGCCATCGTCAAGGAGAAACCAACTTGAGAAGGTAGGATTTTCTCGTGGCCTGGACCGTACACGAGGTAAGCAGCGACGGCGGCCTCGAACACCAGAGCGCATCCGTCGATGCGGATTCCCACCCAGCGGTTGACGTTGTACATAGTGCGAACGGCCCGGTTGTAGTGGTCAATGCGCTTGTGAAGTTCGTGGTGGAATGCGTGTTGTGAGCCGTACGCGCGAATGGACACTGGACATACGATCAGCGTCGGGGTTGGATGGATGGAGTAGAGCAAGCGCACCAAGTCCTGCAATAGCAGCGCCGAAGTGACCAAGGACGGGGGACCTGGCCTTGTTCATCTCCCTTATAACAGACATGTTGGCGGCCTGAAACGCATGTCCGTTAGCCTGCACCTCGTCAGGTTGTACGGACCACGTACCAGATATACTTGACCGATCCATCCGCCCAGAACAGCGACCAGAACGCCAGGAATTAGGAAGATCGGGGTGAGCATGACCACAGCGCCGAGCTTGATGACCATGCTAAGCGTGACTTCCAGCAAGAACTGGAACTCGTGCGCCGTGACCGACTCGACCGAGCGTATGTCCTGAGTGCAGCGCGTGATGAAACGTGATACAGGCGTCGTATCCAGAGTGCTACAGCGTCTTCGTTAGAGTAAAGTCAAATGCGAACGAGAATTGACGTACCGCAGTGTCGTGCCTAAGATAGACTCCACAAGTTCCTTGTGGATCTTGCGGACGGCGCGGATGATACCGAAGATGTACGTGTAGTTGCCACCAGCATATGTCAGGCACGAACCGAGCATAATCAAGACGACGATGCCCAGGTAGCTGTCGAGGGTATGAGTAGCGGATCTCACAATGAAGAGTCTCATACGTACAAGGCGGCGTTGACTTCGCTGGCAGGCTGGCGGTCGTACTGTTCAGACCAAATGCCCATGAAGTATGCCCTAAAGATGAGCGTATCAGAGGACGAACAGTATGACGATTGGTTCAACGCACTGTCCGGAGCTGAGAACTTGGCTCAGTGTGAGAAAGCCAAGGAAGACGGTCCAGAAGGATATGCTGTGGTTTCCCCCGAGGTTACCAAAGAAGATGTTCCCTGTTCAACGTGATAAGCAAAGACGCGTAGTTGGAACGCGTGAATGTATGCGCACAAGCATCCAACGAGATACGCCCCTCCTGAACCTCCTCGGCAAGAATAAGCTTGCCCGCGCCGGAGTCGTCCTTCGCGTCGGGCGTAGAAGTATCGATCTCCTGGTCAGCTTTATCCATCACTTCATCTTCCTCTTGAGCCTCTTGCAACAGCGAGTCGTCCTTCTTGATAGTCTCATCGGGCTCGCCATGACTGGCGACAGAACCGTTGTTGAGCGAGACCACGTAGTCCGCGAGGCTACCGACCAGCGCAACGTTATGCGTCTAGAAACACATAAGTACGTGATACCCCGCGAGACCCCTGCATGCTTACCACGAGTACAACCGTGCGACCACGAACGAGATCGCCCTTGAAGCACTTGTCGACGATCCAGCGCGCGGTGTGCACATCGAGAGCGGAAAGAACGTCGTCCAGAAGCAGAGTATCGGCCCTAGAGTAGATCGCACGAGCGAGTGTGACGCGCGCTTTTTGGCCACCGCTGAGAGTGAGGCCTTTCTCGCCGACCTCTGTCTTGTCACCGGCTTCGAAGAGTTCCAGGTCGCGCTTCAGACCGCACTGATATATTACTGCAAGTGATGATTGAGCTTACTCCCCCACAGTCTGCAGCACAAGATAAGTACCTTTGTTGTAGCGACCTTCGTCAAACGGCGCGCCAAACACGATGTTGTCCTATGGTGGTAGAGTCAGAGGGGTACGATGTATACCGTGTAGATATACGCACGCGTATAGTCTCATTCTGCACCCATGACTCTTGCGCCGCGTATGCGGCTACACCGCTCGCGCGAGGTAGATTGACCCAAGCGTCAGGACCCAGAGGTGAGAAGTGAAGCTCTCCGAGCAACGCCATGAGCAGACTTGTCTTTCCGCAACCGGTCGGTCCCACGACGATGTTGAAGGCACCGCGCTTGAAGATGATCTCGTCTGCGACGCGCAGAGCGAACCGCAAAGATGATGGAGTGCTCGATCCGTTGGTGGCAGTGTCGTCCTTTGACCAAGTGAACTGGGCGTTGCGCATGCCGAGTACATTGCCGTTCGGCACAACGACGTTGGCATTGTCAAGCTGTTCGCTGTACTCGTCCAAAAGCTCGGTCTAGAAATAAGTAGGTAAGCTTTGATACGATAGCCTATCAGATGTAGCGCATACAGTGTGAAGGAAGGCGTTGACGCGGTCGAGTGAGACTCTCGCTGAAGAACGATGAGATGAGCTCGAAGATGAGGGTGATCAGGGCACAGTACCTTTCACGACAAGAGGTGTGAAGCGCGAAACGAGCTTCAGCCGATCACGCAGAAGGTCAAAGACGACCATGGAAGAGAAGACAACGGACGCTGCAGGCACGTCAGACCAAGTATTCACATAGTGAACGACAGGAACTTACGTGTAAGGTTGGCCTTCATGAGAATAGTGTATGCACCATACGAAGCCACCATCACGATGATAGGCGCGATGCTGACCGTCGTCAGTCGATTGCACCTTCTACAATCCACAGACAAACGCACTAGTTGACGAGCATGTTGCCCAGCGTCAGGAACTCCCGCTTGTACATCCAATGCAATTCGTCCTCGCGCTTATTGTAGACGAGTTGCCCGATCTTCTGTTCCCAGCCGAAGAGCTTGACGGAGCGGATGATGTTCATCACTACAAGAGACCGATGTCAGGACCCTGCTGTTTTGCAATGTCGAATTTACTCGCTCTCCGTGACGACTTGAACGCGAGCATCCGTGTGCTTCATAACCTCGCGTTGAACGCGCTGGATGTTCTTCGCGATAGCGCCAGGGATGGGCAAGAACGCAAGCATAACCGCGACACCGACGAATGAGCTCCAGCCAAGAAGACTATACAACATCCAGATGGAAAAGGCAATGTGCAGCGGCGTAAGAAGGACTGTGAAAGCTCGTCAGTTCAAGTTCGCGGGTCTTGAACTCCTGCAAGCGCACCCAGGGTCAAAAAATCCCGAGCGTCTACGATGTTGTCGACGTCGGTCGTTACGAGGTTGGTGCTGCACAACAAGCGTTAGCCAGGTCTATATCGGAGAAAGAGTGAGCGCATACATCTTGCCAACAATATTGTCAGCCTCCTTGCCGGCCTGGCCTTCTTCGTTGCTCTTGGTCTCCGCCTTCATACGAACGCGAAGCGCGTGCTGGAAAACAAGCTCGGTAAGGATGGCCTCGCCGCGCATGACGACCGCAGTCTAGATACGGGTGAGCAAGGTTTGTACGCCAATCGAGTGGACATGAACGTACGGTGTTGTAGGTGTACCATTGCATAGCGAGCGTGTTGAGGAAGGGTCCCAGGCATAGCAAGGCGATCCAAGCCCACGGTCGAACGAGGGCATCATCTCCGCCTGTCTCAAGATACCTAGGTGAAGGTCGTCAGTATCATTAACATTGTGTTGCGAGCGACCCAACGCACTGAAGCAGCTGCTGCATCCCGAGGGGCGCGATGAAAGCCGTGACCGCCCGTATAACGATCATGAGCGCTACACTCGTGTACTCGAAAGCTGTGCCCGGTAAAATATTAGGTATGACGATACATACGCAAGGAGAATTGCATACCAAAGACGCGCATGAGACCGAAGAATAGATGCCGCTTCGGCGCACCGGCATATACATCCAGATGCTACATACACCATCAGCAACCCCTCCTCTCCGCTTGATAATGAGTCCATGCATACCTTGGCGCTCCTATCGACAAGATTCTTCGCCCAGTCGTAGTCCGCAAGAGGCGGAATCTGGTCGTACGGAAGTCGCGGTAGACGATAGGCCAAGAAAACCAGGGGCTCCATGAACCAGAACGTAACCATCGAAGCGATGGAAGCCGTCTGCTCCGCAGCGGGTTTTGAGGACGGTTCCTGTACCATGCATTATCAAGCCTGTCCATCAATTCATGGAGGAATGCGGAGAGAAGACATACGAGTGGGTCGTAAGGTTCATACGCGCGCGGTATGGTTATGGGTATGATCACTCCTGAGTATGCAAGAAGCGCAATCTTCGCCCAGAGAAGCTTGCCATCGTCCTCATCGAGCGGCTCGAGCGTGAACGTCATGAGCGGCCACAGGTCGCGGTACGCGTAGACGCAAAATGTTGTTAGGAGTATAACCGTCAAAGCGGGAGATACGCCGCGGGTAGTTGAAGGCTTTGTAAGTACTGTCACAAGCGACAGGACGGTAGCGTATCCCTGTATAAGATATGGTGATTGGGATTGGTAGATGGTAGAACAGAGAAGAGGCGAAAACGTACGTAGACGGCACAGCTGATAGCGTAGACAACCGGCGATCCGTTACCGGCGGTGCTACGAACGAGACTGACAATTGACAGAGCCAAGAGAGCCAGCACAGAAGCCAGGCGAGCGATGTTGTACATCAGTATGCTCGTCCGGCCGTAGTCCGATACATAAACGGGACCGCCGGACTTCTTGAGAAAACGCGTGGTCACGTAGTAAGTTAACAGAAGCACCGCAGAGGCAGCGGAGACATATGCAGGTATCATTCGAGCGTCGAGTGGCAGTCTGTCCCTCAAAGACCTCAGCACAAAGTTGAACCAGGGACTAGGACGAATACGACTCACGGGACTGTATGAACAGAAGACTCGCTGTCAAAGACAGACGAAGTGACGCCATTATAGCTTTGGAAGATAGCCTGGAGGAAAAGCATGCGGTAGACCCGTACCCTCTGCAGTCAGTGTTATATACCCATTGCGCCTCCGAGCGTCAGACTCATCAAGGCACACTACGCCAGTCTCCGGAACCGACGAAAAGAAAGAGATCGACTTGTTCAAGCGGGAGAGTCTCCGAGATCAACCGACCGAGATTGTATTCCCGGTGTCTAACTTCTTGCCGCATGCAACATGGTGGTTGTAACCGCGACGGATCCGGTGGCGTGCGGGAAAGCCGCGGGGAAATATGTTGACTGAAATAGACGTTCTCACGGCTGGCTCGTTGTCTGTAGACTGTGGACGACGGTTGTTGTGGGCGTTCATCACGTTCTCCTGCTACAGTCTACAGAGCTACATACCGCTTTGTAGATCTTCGGTAAAATAATTGCACCTTGGATCTGGACTACACGAATGTTTGCCTTCCCCTAAGCCATTCCGATATTCGAATACAGCGGGAGACGTGAGCCAGAGTCAGACCGAGTCGGAGCTCGCGTCACACACCCATGTCCATATTCCGACGAGTCTTTCGAATTCGACTTGCACTACAACCTCTACGATATCAACGTACTCCTACCAAAATCATGTCGCGCGCAGCTTCCTCAGCTTCACCTCAAGCCTTGACCTCAGTCAACGTCACCTTCCTGGGCACCGCGTCCGCTCAACCGTCATCAACGCGCAACCACTCCTCTCTAGCATTACGGTTGGATGGCGATGTGTGGTTATTTGATTGTGGAGAGGCTACGCAACATCAGATTCAGAGGAGTAATGTGAAGATGGGCAAGATCAATAAGGTGTTCGTTACGCATACGCACGGTAGGTAAAGTGGGACGCGCTACTGGTTATAGCTTGAGAGGGATTCTCAACGATTTGCGTGTCTGAAGGCGATCACATTTTTGGACTTGTGCCGCTTATGGCTGCGAGACTTAACGGTGCTGGCGGTATGGTTGACGATGCGGACGAGTCGAGGTTGGAACAGGCCGAGGGCAAGGAGGTATGTGCTCGATCTGTCGTGTATATGCGCATTCTAATCATCATAGGTATAACACTAGCCCCTCGAGATCTACGGGCCCCTAGGTACACGCGCATATGTACGCAACGGACTGGTCTACTCGCACACACTTCTCGGCGCGCCCTACGTCGTCCACGAACTTCGTCTCTCCGCCGACCCTCAAGACGGCGACTACACCGCTCTCGCACCACAAGCCTACGAGCTCCCAGGCCTCAACATTCCCCAGCAACCCGACGGCACATGGCCCACGATCTTCTCCAACTCCCTCTTATCCGTATCCGCCGCACCAATCCTCCATTCCGTACCCTGCGTCGGATTCGCAGTCGACGAAAAACCCATACCGGGAAAGATGGATCCTTCGAAATATGTTCCGCATCTGAAGAGGACGAAGACGCCTATGAGCGTTATGCGGACTTTACAGGGTGGTGGGAGTGTGACGTTGGTGGATGGGACGGTACTTGAGGGTCCTAAACGTAGGCCTGGACGGCGCATCGTTGTATTGGGCGATACGTACGATCCATCGCGTATAGCTCCGCTAGCGCAAGATGCGGACTTGCTCATACACGAAGCGACCAATGCTCACCTCCCCTCCTTGGACCCGGCAACAAAACCAGACGATACGTTTGAGACTGTACAAGCGCGAACGATGTCGAGAGGGCATTCGACGCCCCAGATGGCTGGTGCTTTTGCGAGGGGGATTGGGGCGAAGAGTTTAGTGTTGAATCATTTTTCGGCGAGGTATGCGGGGGATGAGAGGGATGAGAGCGTGGCTGTTATGGATGGGATACGAGATCTGGCCAAGACGGAGTACGAGGGACCTGTTGTGTGCGCCAGGGATTTCATGAGCTTTGATGTCGAGCCTAGGCAATCGTAGAGCAGTAATAAAGAAGCCCTTATACGTATTCGGGATCCGCGAGAGCGACAGATGTTGAACTATGATCAGCGAACAGTGATATAAAGCCTACGTTTGATAGATCTGTCGTCATACACTGTATACATGCAATGCGCGTCTTCGGAAAAGTCCAAGGATCGGTCTACTAGCATAGCGTGAGAAGAATATTTCACGCGCGCGCCCATAGTCGGGAGCGCGTCGCCAGCCTTTGCGTCTTCAACCGTTACTGCCACCACCCTTCGCTAGCAACACACACGCCCTTAGCACAGCGCTTTACACCCTCCTCGACTGAAATAAAATGGCCGCGACAACGATGATGTTTGGACCAGAGTGGATGCGGACGAAGCAGACGCCGCGGACAGCGAATCCTCCGTCGCCTCCACCGCAGACGCCCGGGACGCCAGCCGAAAAGAATTACGATGGAACGATGAACGCGTACGCGTATTCGAAGGAGGAGATGCTCAGGATCTATAAGGAGGGAGGAGGGCGAGGCGGACTTGGACTTGAGATTGAGCGTTGGGATGGCGTCGTGCGTCAGGTCGGATCGGAGCCTGCCGCTCTGAAGGAGCCCACAGAGGCAGAGCGAAAGGTGCGGGAATATTAAATGCAACTTTGTATGCCATTTCTGAATATTTTTTCTGTATGTAGCTGTTCGCGGGGCCACTGAACAGCGAGCTCCGACGTCGACAATCGACCGAACAATTCTCACCGCTGGTCATCGGCGGAGTCAAGCCGAACGGTGCAACCGCTGCGTCTCCCATGCGCGAGCGCTTCACCAACATCGCTCGCCGCCGCGACTCGTCCGGTCTGTTCATCCTCCACAATTTTAAAGTCGATTTGAATATTCATCGCGAACTTAGACACGGGCGGGATGAGTCTGCCGATCCCGCGCAAGCTCTCGCTCACAGGCGCACAGCTCGGATCGCCGCGTGAATCGGCGATGCCCTCGCCCCGGACGCGCGGGCCGGTAACGCCAGGTGGCATCGACGGCGTCCTGTCCGGCGCCGGCGACTCGTGGATGGCCCGCAGACGCGCTTCCGAGGCTGGAAAGGCACTCCCGACGCCACGTGCTGACGACGGCGGCGAGCAGATCAAAGAGGAAGACGAGACTGGCGCAGATATTAGCGATAATTGGCGTGCTAAAGCTCCAAAGACTGACGATCCTGCGCCTGCTGCTGGAAAACCGCTCAAGGACGATCAGCCCGTGACCAATGGTGGCCCTGCGCCAGTCAAGCCACCCGGTTTACCGCTCGATGTGGCTGCCATCGACTGGCAATATCTTGATCCGCAGGGCAATATCCAAGGTTCGCTCTCTCCCTTTTTATCGATTGATCGTGTGCAACGTCTCAATCATATTACACAGGTCCTTTCCGCGCGGACGTCATGTCCCAGTGGCACATCCAAGGTTATTTTGCCATGGATCTCCTCATGAAACGCGCGAATATCGACGCGGATTGGACCCAGTTCGGCGTGCTCATTCAGAGGCTTGGAACGCAAAACGTGTTCCTCACGCCTTTTGATCCTATACAGCCTACACCGCCTGGCTTGCCGCAGCAGCCTGACCCTTCGCAGCAAGCTGCGAACAATAACCTCGGTAATGCGCCTTTCCAGCCCGTTCCGCAGAGGCAAAGTCAGGTGGCAGCGCTCGAGGCGTACTACAGCCAGTCTCCTGCATCGCACTCTCCAGCCTCATCTTTCGGAGGGGGCAGGCTTGGCAATAACTCGCCAGACCCATCCGTCTTTGCACGCGGTGGCGTCACCGACTCGCCGCGTGGTCCGCGTGCGGTCTTCACTCAGGACGGAGGGTTAGGCCGTCGTCAGCCGAACTTTGGGCCTGCTGAGCCAGGGTACGAGCAGAGTCTCGACCCCGTGTATGCGAGTGCGAATGCCAGCCGTTTCGGACCCGTGCGTACGGCGAGTACGGACGGGTATGGGATTGGAAGTACGGCTGGGTTCGCGGCGGGCTCGCCTTGGGCGCAGAACGGGTTGAACGGATTGAATATCCGGACGAATAGTTTGGATTCGTATGGGACGCAGCAGCAGCAGCCTTTTGGTGGGCATGGGCATCTGAACGACGCCTCGTCGGGTTTCGCGCATTCGCCACTCGCGCGTACACCTGGCACTGGTGTAGCATCTGCCGCGGATGCGTTCTTACCTCGTGAAGTTGGGAGACCGAGTCCGGCGCCGTTCGATGCAGCTCCTCAGCAGTTCACGCAGAGCCCGTCACTCGCATACGCCCAGGCGCAGGGTCAGCCCGCACCCAGCCAAGGTAGCCAGTGGGGAACACCTCAGCCACAGCCAGCACAAGCTGTCAAACGCGCCCCTGCTCCGATCGATCCCTCTTCTACATTCCCCACAAGCCGCAACACCATCTCCTTACGCGACCGTGATTCTTGGGCTCCTCCTGCACCCGCACCCGCGCCCGTTGCCGCTCCGCCACAATCCTCTACTCAAACGCAGGACGGTAAAAGCCCTTGGTCCAATACCGCGCAGACTGTTGTGGAAGAAGGATGGCGCGAGGTCCAGGGTCCTAATAGTTTGACCGTTAGCAATTTGGGGCAGCATAACTTGTCGTTGTTGAAGGAGGAGGCTGCGGCTAAGGCTGCTGCTGCGAGTGCGTTGGCGGTTGTGGAGACCCCTGGAGAGGAGAAGGGTGGGATTGAGTTACCGGTTCAGGCTGAGGGGGCGGCGAAAGAGACGGCCAAGGATAAGGAGACAGTGAAGGAGGAGAAGAAGGAGAAAGAATCGGCCAAGTCGAAGCGTAAGGCTGCCACCGCTGCCGCTCCTGCACCGGCTCCGGAACCGGCTATCGAGCCTTCGCCTTCGACCCCAGCCGATGCGAATGGTGCGCCGAAGGTATGGGCTTCTGGTGCTGCTGGTGAGGAGAAGAAGATGAGTCTTCGGGAGATTCAAGAGGCCGAGACGCGGAGACTTGAAGAGCGTAAAGCAGCCGAACGCGAACGCCGGCTCATGCAACAGACTGCACCTTCAGCACAAACGACGAGCGCAGTGGACGGAGGCGATATACAACAGATCTCCTGGGGATTGCCTACTAGTAAAGTTGGCGCTGCTGCTACTGCGAAACCGTCGAGTCCTGTGAAAGAGGTTAAGGGAGAGGGAGCGAAGGATGTTTGGGGTGGTGGGGGAGGTGTTAATGGGGCGGGGAAGAAGAAGAGCATGAAGGAGATTCAGGAGGAGGAGGAGAGGAGGAAGGCGAAGGAGGCGCGTGATGCGGCTGCGAGGAGTAAGATGTATGCTGAGACTACTACTAAGGTACGTCTTTCTTTCTATGTTTTATATCTACTCAAACATCGCGTGCTGACTATGTTACGCGTTCAGGTCGCGCCGAGCCCCGCGCCCGCAATTGGCGGCGCATGGACGACCGTCGGCGCACCGGCAGCTAAGACCGTCGCAGCAACAGTCACCACCACCGCCCGCCCGTCACCCGCACCAGCTGCTGCTGCCGCTGCTGCACGCAAGCCCGTCACTCCTGTGCCAGCGCCGGTCCCGACTCCAGTTGCCGTGAAGCCCGCCGCGATACCCAAGCCTGCGCCAGCACCCAAGATCGAGGTCGCGCCCGCGGCTCCGAGCGCGGAGTTTATGAAGTGGCTGAGCGATAACTTGAAGGCTTTGAGTAATGGTGTTGAATGTACGTCCTCTTCTTTCCCGCCTCACTGGGATGATATACTCATAAGAATGCGATCTTAGACGACGCGATAGTCTCAATGCTCCTCTCCTTCCCCCTCGACGTCGACCCCTCAACCTCCGAACTCATATCCGACCTCATCTACGCCAACTCCGCCACATTGGACGGAAGACGTTTCGCTGCGGAATTCGCGAGTAGGAGGAAAGCTGATGCGATGAGGAAGACTGGAGGTGGGATGGCTAGTATTGCGGATATTGTTAAGCAGACGCCCAAGCCTAGTGCGGGGAATGAGTGGGGTGGGTTTAAGGTTGTTAATAAGAAGAAGAAGGGTGGGAGGGCGTAGGCTTGTGTATGGGTGTGCTGATATTGTATCTTTTTGCTGCTTCATTTGAGTGTTGGAGGCTTGAGGATTTCAGCATTGGGCGCCATCGATGAGCGCAGCAAGAGTGCAGGCCTGCGTCAGGACTGGCAAGAGTCTTACGATGGGCTGCTGATCTTCGCTGATATAGCTTGCGAGGAAGTACATAACAGCTACTCTTTGTGTTATAGATACCACAAAAGATACAGTAAACCAGCGGAGGGTAGGAAGCCAATCCCAACGACATAAACCTAATCCAGCATCATCGTTGCCGACGCGGCTGCAGCTTTCAATTGCTTGGGCTCCTCACGGTCCACTCCAGAGTAGTTAGGGTTGAAAGGAAACCACGGGCGATCATTGTCGTCGCGAAGCACACCTCCCCGCAGGCTGAAGCTGTACCAATCCGGGTCAGGGACAGGCGTCATCGCTTCCGCCCGTTGCATGAGCGCTTTCCAGATCATGAGGCCGGCGTGTGCATCGTTGGCGGCGTCTATGTTCGAAGAAGTAGATCTCAGCTGTAGACGAACGCAGAGGCGTAGATGATTGCACGTACAGTTTTGTTGTGCCTCGCTGAGTTGCGCTTGCCAATCGCTTCTTGAGATACGGCCTTTCTGTAGGCCTCTCTCCAGGTATGTCTCCGTTAGATGGGCGAGACCAATGGGCTTGTTGTACTTCCCTGTCCATCGCGAGTCCACTGTTCTCGCCAGCAGCGATAGGTCAATACAGCCTCTCACATCGACGCGGTAATCCCTGAATAGTTTCGATGCGTCGCCTACGTGATGAAAGTGAGAACGAGAACACCCGCAGTGAGACGCTCATGATCACTCACCGTTGATTGCGACACCCACTTTCGAAGTATCAGTCGAATCGAGAAAGTCTTGCAAACTAGCAGGAAACTCTACACAGATAGTGCAATGCGTTAGAGATCACGCGAGGTTACTGGGTGATATGTAGTACCTCTCATCGAGGTAATTTGAAAGAGATATATGTCCTCCTCGCTGGCTAGCTGAAGAAGCGCGACCGGGTTCTCCGGCTGTTTTGGCAAGAATTGCGGCCGCCACTCAATGTCAAAGCCCATAGCGGGTGGATTCCTGGAAATGATGTCGACTATAGCTGCATCCGCATCTTCGCAGGTGCATAGATAATGGAGCGTTGGTTTTGGTGTGGCTAGACTCCAGTCGTACAGAGGACCCTCGAAAGGAGGTCGGGGCGGTCTTTGAGGTTTGGGAGGCTTAGTAGATGATTCGGTGGCAGCATTGCTTCCCGACGCCGTGGATACGTTCTGCGCGCCTCCGTCCGCCAGTCTTTCCGTTCGACGTGGTCCGCCTCCTCGCCATGGGCCTCGCCCTCGACCACGAATAAAGCCACGTGCTCGACTTGCGCCTCTGCCACGGACTTCGGACATGACGCGTCTCAAGATAGTGAGGTAGTTGTGTAACAGAATGGGATAGGAAGTGTCCGCGATGGCAAGAGGCAACTTGCGATGGCGGCGGCGATGGTGAGCGTTTAACGTTTAACGTTTAGGAGAGACGCGCATGTCTCACAAGCACCTGACCGCGTCTGACGTTTCCCGCGCTCGCGACGCGTCCAGCGGCGCGAACCACAGCGATACACGCGACTTGTCTTCGACGACCATCTGACGCTTTCGTGCTCACAGTCTATATTGCTTTGTCTCTGCTCTCTGCTGCTGCTTGCTCTCTGCTACCTTACGCTATTACCACACACCAGAATCTTAATCTCATCGTCTCGCTTGATGCCGAAGGACGAGAAGCAATACTCACACTATGCAACCCGGAACGGTCGCGAGGGTCCACACATATATACTTCATGGCCAGAAGTCAGTACTCTTCCAATCTTTTATAAAGCATGCCTGACAACAAGTGGTACGGGTTCCAGTGCGATAAGAACGTGCGTGCGTCATGGCTTCTGCATACAACTGTACTCAATTGAATCTACGCAGACCAAGGGTGTACCTGGCGTTGAATGGGAAGGTTTCTACTCGCTCGAGGCCGCCGAGAAATATCTTTCCCGTGAGTTTCAACCTTCGCCAAGTGCCGTAGGTGGAGCGCTCAGCTTTAGCATAGGTGGTGCAAGACTCAAGGCCATCAGGAGAGCCTTGAGCGAGAATGGACCTCTTTTAAACGTGTCGAATGTTGTGGTGAAGACAGACGCGCTTATACCGGAGAAAGACTCGCCTGTACAGGTTGTCGAAGTGAAAGCGAAAATTAAGGAGGAGGTTATGGCGGACGTCGTTCAGGAAGTGTGCGCTACTATCAGCGTGGTGGCCGAATCTCTCAAGGCGGAGGATGTGGGGGATGTTGCAGGGGCTGTGGAATCAATCATCAACTCAGAGACTGTCCCTGTCAAGGAGAACGACGCCAATCCTTCGCAAGAAGAGCAACCCGCTCCCAAAGAGCATTGGACCTGCTGCGACCCTCAACCCTCGAAAGCTGAGCTCGCCGAAGACGAAGCGCCTGTGGGTGATCTTGATGCCCCTCCACCCATTTTGCTCTCCGATGAACAAGTTCATATTCGAGATCTCGTTCGGAGCGGGCGCAACGTGTTCTTCACCGGTTCTGCTGGTACGTGATTCGTTCTCATATATATCCTCTGTCCACCATGCCTTACTGCGCCATGCTATGTTACAGGTACCGGGAAATCAGTCCTTATACGCGCAATCATCGGTCTATGGCCCAAAGGCTGCCGAAGGCTTGCTATCACGGCCTCTACTGGAGCAGCCTCCGTGGCCTTCCCCGGTGGACGCACCGTTCACTCTTGGGCCTCCATTGGACTGGGAACGAAGGATGCAGACTTGCTAATTCAAGAAATCATGTGCGATAAGACGCAGAGAAGGCGTTGGCAGCTAACAGATTGCCTTCTCATTGACGAGAGTGAGTCTGGCCTTCAGTCTACCAGGGCCAGCTCTTGATATCGTTGACAGTCTCTATGATTGACGGCGAACTATTCGACAAGCTGGTGTGTGGCTATAAACTCGTATACGACGTCGTCTTACATGCGAGCAGGAGTTTATGGCCAGAGTGATTCGAGCAGACCCTCGGCCGTTTGGTGGCATACAGGTTGCTATCTTTCCGTCAACTGACCACGGTATTTTATTGATATACAATCCCAGCTCGTTATCTCAGGAGATTTCTTTCAACTCCCGCCAGTTCCTGGTCCGTCCAAGGTCACGACTACATTCGCGTTCGAAGCCCGATCATGGAGCCGTTGCTTTGACACCACGCATAAGCTCACGCGAGTCTTCCGTCAGAGCGACGAAGGTAGGATATTCTACAGTTTGTGATCAGTGACCTTACTGACGGCAACAGAGTTTGTGAGTATGCTGAACGAGATGAGGCTCGGCAAAGTCAGTGCGAAGACGGAAGCCGAGTTCAAGTACCTCGAGCGCGAAGTGAAGTACTATGATGACATCGGTCCGACGGAACTGTGAGACGCTTCATTCTGTTCGGCGAGCTTCGCTGACTACGTACCACTAGATTTCCTCTGAAAGCGCACGTAGAAAGGGCCAACCAGATGCATCTCGACAGCATCGATAACCCGCCCGTGCCATTTTACAGCTTTGACGTTGGAGGTGTAGACGAGCGTAATCGCCGCATCTCCCTTGAGCGGCAGAGGGAGATCCTCAAGAGCGTCGGTGCGCAAGAGGTGCTCATTCTTAAAAAGGGTGCCCAAGTCATGCTCATTATGGTGCGTGTATCGTGAGCGCGGAGTATACACCGACTGGATTACTGAGACCCAGCTTCTAGAACAAGGTACAAGGTGTCCTTGTCAATGGATCGGTTGGCGTGGTCGAGGACTTCCGGACCATCAGGGAAGCCGAGAAGGAAGGTATAGCTCCCTTTTGTGAGGAAGATCCGAAAACTCTCCAGCGCGTGAAAGATGGGTTACCGACTATCGTTCGTGACCCCAACAGCGGATGGATGGACTACCGGTACCCCCTAG
The DNA here is from genome assembly GCA_001632445.1 of Peniophora sp. CONT. NCBI lineage: Eukaryota > Fungi > Basidiomycota > Agaricomycetes > Russulales > Peniophoraceae > Peniophora > Peniophora sp. CONT. The sequence continues at coordinate 57,134 of KV424461.1, forward strand.
TCCGTTTCACGAATGGACGCTCTCTTCTCTGTGTCCCCATGCTGTTCAAGCAGGAAAACCGTCAAGGAAACCTTATGGCCGGTCGGACACAGGTGCCGCTCATTCTCGCTTGGGCATTGAGCGTACACAAATCTCAAGGAGCTACCCTGGAGCGCGTCAAGGTTGATCTTGCTCGCACCTTTGAGCGAGGTCAGGCTTACGTCGCTCTATCACGCGCGACTTCGATGGACACTTTGCAGGTGCTCAACTTCGACGCGTCGAAGGTGGAGGCACACCCGCATGTACTACAATGGATGGGTCATGAAGCCGACGAACGGGATTTGGAAGACGAGAATTTCCAGCGGGCTCAAGCAGAAGCGGATTATCGGCGGCGTATGGAAGAGCCTGAGGAAGACTATTTTGCGCAGGTTGACGATATTGACGAGATCGACATCCATCTAATGGACTGCGAGCATATACCTATATAGCACGACTTTCATAGCCTAGCGCACACATTCTGTTACCTTTGCCTAGTGATGTTATGCATATCCTTACAGACGTTCGGGCAGCCCTTTGTCTGGACCAGTTGACTCGCGCGAACCCAGGCAATTGCAAGACCACAGCCACAACGAAAAGACGTGGGAGAAGGAGGCAAGAAACGAGTCAGTCACGAGCGCGCCTCATTCAGCGCGCGTGCGGCAGCGCGTCAAACGCGTCGACGCGTCTTACACACACACCACCACCTCGTCTTCCTCGCCACTCCTCCACCCATCGATCACCATGCTCAAGGTAATTCCACTGCTTACCCTATGCTACCGACTTGAGCTCTAATACGTTTTACTTAGCTTTGGACTCTGAAGAAGAACGAGGAGGCCGCGGCGAAGAAGAAGCCGAAGACGAGCGCTGCTCAGATCCGCGTGCAGAAAGGTTTGTGGCGCATGTACTATGGCTGCACATCTATCTCATACTTCATTAGATCTCACCGAACTGGACTTGCCATCCACGATGAAGACGAACTTCCCAGACCCTGCGGATCTGCTGAACTTCTCACTCACGATAACGCCTGATGAGGGTACTTATGAATTTTGCCACATTGCCCGACCCACTGTGCTGAGAAATCTATTCAAAGGTATGTACAAGGGAGGACAATTCCTGTTTTCCTTCCAGATCAACACCAACTACCCGCACGAGCCACCGAAGGTCAAGTGCACACAAACGGTGCGTCGTGTGCCTCGTCGATGTGGACCCTTTACCCATTCAACCGCGTGTAGATCTACCATCCAAACGTTGACCTCGAGGGGAACGTCTGTTTGAACATCTTGCGAGAGGACTGGAAGCCCGTTCTCAATCTCAACTCGGTCATGGTCGGCTTGCAGTACCTCTTCCTGGAGCCCAACGCCGATGATCCCTTGAATAAGGGTGCGTTCGTGTTCGAATTACTCGCGAAGCTGTTGCTAATATGTACGATGCGTGGTGCAGAGGCCGCAGAGGAGCTACGACGCAACCGCGAACAGTTCTTGCATAACGTCAAGCAGTCAATGCGTGGCGCGAACATCAAGGGCCAGAAATACGACAACGTCCTTGCCCAGTAATCGCACGCCGATCCGTCCTTCTTGCGCTCGTCTCATCACCTAGACACGACCCGCATGATCTTGCTCATCGTTTTAATGCCTTCCGCATCCCTCTCGTCGCTGTATCTGCCACTATCCCACTTGCTATCAACCACACCGATATCCTATCATCCTTCCTCCTCACTTTTCTCACTGGTCCGCGTTTTGTCATTCATTATATCTCTTGTCATCATTTCTGCGTCCATAATAGAGGCGCTACTATCGTACATACATCGTCGGCGTCCGATCCAGCGTGTGTTTAGCTGCCACGGTAGGTCGTGTACCCGAACGGACTGATCAACAGCGGTATATGATAGTGTTCATCTGTATCTTGCATCGCGAACACGATCTATACACCACATCCATCCATGATTTCCATCGTGCGCTAGTAGATGGCATGGGCACGTACCTCAACCCAGGGGTAAAATGACTGGACGCCGCGCCCCTCAAAGTACTCGGCCGTCTTGAATGTCATCTTGTATGGCGTCTTCGCCTTCAATGATTTGCCGATCTTGGCAAGGTCTTCACGTCCGGGCATAAGATCGGTGCAACGGCCGTCCGCATTCGTTTTCCTGTGAAGATGATTTATGTTCGGATCGCGGGTACTTGAGTAGTAGACGCACCCTGTGTATAGTGGCGCAAATGATGCTGAGCCATTTGTGTGGCCCTGATACTCCTCGAGAACGACCGTCACGTCCGCCGCTGGTCGGCCGGTCGAAGAATCGAGCACTGCGAGACCGAGGGCCTGTCAGACGCCGAGAAGCGTATGGGAGAAATTGAGCAGACCGTGGCAGGTGATTGGAGGTCTGCTCATAGTAATCGTGATGTCAGATCGTACAGTTCACGCTCACACCGAGTTGAACGTCGAGCGCAACGGTGCAGCGGCACGGCGGAGCATGCCTCGGAGGTGCCACGCGCGAAGGGCGGATCAACGAGCCGAGCCGCCAAAAGTTCAGCAGCACTTTCAAGATCTTCAGACGTTTGTCTTTAAGCAGTCATGGCTGCCGCATCCTCCTCCACACCTCCTCTCGGAAAATATCTCTCATCCACAGGTCGACCGGATCTCTTCTTTCAGATCGGCTCAAAAGACTAAACTTCTGGTGTAGAGAAAGCGACGCGGGATAAGGCCATTCAAAGTCTTGCCGTGTTTCTCAGCGAGCCCGCAAATGCACGCATGTCCCCCGGCGACATGGCCAAGCTCTGGAAGGGTATCTTCTACTGTATGCTCAACTCTATCAAAGTTCTTGGATGTACGGAACGTAATATCCGTAAACAGGCTTCTGGATGTCAGACAAACCACTCGTGCAACAAGCACTCGCATCCGAGCTCGCGGGCCTCCTTCTCGCAATAGACTCAACGGACGCAGCCCTCGGGTTCCTCAAAGGCTTCTGGACGTGCATGGTCAGGGAATGGAGCGGAATTGATAGGCTAAGGTACGTTCTTCCATCGTGTTTCCGATTTCCGAGAGAAGGCATCGGTATTGAAAGTTTGAACTAGAATGGACAAGTATTATATGCTGATCAGGAGATATGTCAATGCATCCTTCCAACTTCTTGCGCGTGCAGGGTGGGAGGTGGCCGATGTCGAAGCATATAATGAGATTCTTACGCGTCAGGGAGGTCCCTTGTGGTGCGTTCCGTTATTCCACTGTCTTACCGGAATGCACTGACGAATGTGTTCTCGGGTAGTCCGACAGATCCTCGTGTCCCGCCTTCTCTGGCGTATCACATATGTGACATATACCTTGCAGAACTCGAGAAGGTGCTCGCCTCTGCTTCATCCTCGGAAGAGGAAGAGGAGGCAGATGAAGATCGGAATCTTGCGCCGCTTCCCGTTCTTCTGTCACCATTCGTGTCCCTGGCCGCACGTACACCTACCAAAGCGACGGTACAACGCGTACAAGATGCCGTACTTACACCCCTCCTTTCCGCTCTCGCTTCATCGCTCTCCCCTTCTCCCGCACAAAGCGATGAGGATGAGGACGGCCGTCGCGCGAAACGTCGGCGAGTGGATGATGATGAGTACGGTGATATTGTGAGGGGATCGTGTACGGGTGTTGGGGAGGGTGCAGGGAGTACGGGTGCAAGAGCGTTGCACGGGTCTGTGATGAAACTTGTATGGGATACGGCGACAAAAGAGGACGCGCGGGACGCAAATCGTCGACGACTGTATGCCTTCTGGAAACAGAATGGGCTGGACGACGAGAGTATATGAACCTTGTCGACGTCTTGATCTCACTGTTGCCTTGTATGACTGTGCGCTTGCTCATTCCAATCCAATATGGTGTATACGATTTCCTTCAAAAGCAATGATTGAAGCGCAACGACGTCATGTAATTGCGAATGGAAAATGCCGAGTATGAAGTTTTGTGGTACAAGCAAAAGTTCCAGGGCACACTTGCCCTACAAGAAAGACCGATCTTGAAGTCTACGATTACACCTGCGCAGACGAGATGTAGAACCACTTCGAGACTGTACACAGAAACCAAAAGTCAGTACAAGAACACCAATCACTCGGGAACAATTCCCAGCTCAAAGAAATAAGACTTGCTGGAGGGGTCCACAGGCGCGGGAGGCTTGCGGCTGTCTTGCGGCACGCCCTCGTCCGTCTTGGTGTAACCGGGCGAGTTCTGGATCGAGACGTTGCGGATGCTGAGGTCGTAGGCGGGCGTCTTGGCGGGAGACTCGCCAGTGATGAGGCGGCGCCAGGCCTCGTGGGTCTCGTGAATGATCTCGGTCGCGTACTTCTTGTTCTTAGCCTCGCCCGAGAACGCAAACTGGTTCTCCGGCTTTCCGTCGGGGATCTTGTAGATGCTGGGCGGAGGGTCAGTAAGTAAGCCCGAAAACCTGAACATGTCGCCAATCTGAAAAGAAGGAATACCTACCGGAACCACTCGTTCGTCGCGCGAACGAGACCGGGGAGGTGACGCTCGACGTCCTCAATGTCGTTCAGCTTGCTCGCGAGCGGGTCGTTGACGTCAACGGCGATGATCTTCCAGTCCGTCTCGCCCTCGTCGAGAAGGGCCATGATGCCGAGAACCTTGACCTGCTTGACCTGGCCGACATAGCCGACCTGCTCGCCGATCTCGCAAACGTCGAGCGGGTCATTGTCGCCCTTTGCCTTGGTCTCAGCGTGCATCTGCGTGGGGTCCTCCCATGTCTGTATGTCACGCGACGATCAGCCACGCGTATTCGGAGTGCCAGCTCACGCACCTGGGGGAACGCGCCGTAGTTCCAGATGTAGCCGTGGTGGGGGAAGCAGTTGCGGACGTAGCGCAGACGACCCTTCTTGATGTCCTGCTTGATCGGGTTGAGGGCCTCCTCCTTGGAGATCTCCATCTTCGCGTTCGTCCAGCGCGGGACCTCGACGACCATGTTCAGGATTCCGTTGTTCTGGTCCGCAAAGAGCGGGATGTCGTGGAAGGGAGACACCACACGACCATTGTGCTCAATGTAGACACGGTGCTCTGCCAGAAATACGCTTAGATCTGGGATAGATCAGTCCAGCAAAGTAGGGAGAGCGCACCGAGCGTGTTTGGGGCGCCGATGAGGCGAGGAGTGTATTCTGCGTATTTATTTCTATCAGTGACGGTGACGCGATGAATAATCAAGACTACTTGCGTGAAGCCATGGTGGATGAAGAAAAGAGGCGAGCCTGTTGCGCCAGCCGTGCAGTCGCCCGTGACATCTGTCGGTGTTCGCTTGGAAAGTCTGCGTTGGGCATTTCTTGGGGCGTTGATTGCCGCTGATATGATAACGATTATCGCGAGGAGATCTCTCTCGCTCTCTTCCTCTTCGGCGCAACTATGGTAGCTACAAACAAAACGAATGTTATCTTTCTCGATGTATCGTTCGCATTCCGGTCTTCGTCTTGGGCATGTGAACGGTGGCTCGAAGAATCACGAGGGTAAGGATAGGTATCTTGTGGCTTTGATCTCATTGCCGCGGTAGACGGAGCGCAGTGGCACGCGACTTGTGAACGATACATAGCAGTACCGTACTGAGAAAGCCGGGATGCTCTTGCAGCACTTTCATGGACTACACTCAATGAGGAATGCTGGAGCCACAACAAGATGAGTGATGCCTAACGATCGCAGCAAAGGATAGTAAGAGCATTGCTCTGTACGACAGCTCATGACGTCGAATCGGGTATGCTACCGCTCTGCTATCATTGAGAGTCCCATAGGGTAGTACTAAGTTATGATCATCACCGTTGAGGACTGCGTGTGGCTATACGGATGGTGGACCGACGTCCTCCACCCGACGGGCGTTGTCGTAGGACTTGGCATGTAAGCCGTATGTCGGAGTTGTTTTCTATGGTGCACCATATAGCAATCGCCTGCGGCTCCAACTTGCATAGCTTCGTCGCATGGACACGGCATACAAGTCCGAATCGTATTGCCCGCCTCTCATGAAGGCTTTCCAATGACCAGTTCTGGAGGGAGCCTCCAGATGGGAGAACGACCACTTGATAAATCCTGTATTGCAACCCGTCTCGGAGAACAGCCCGTGAAAAGACCAGGTGAGCCAGCGCTAGCTCTATGACCTAGTCAGGTTCGTCCAAACAGACATTATCAAGGTGTGGCTGAGCGAACCTGGAGACGACGGCTGGTCAACCGAAAGCAACACATTGACTCTGGCGTTAATAGGAAACTTGAGCAGATTCACCGTCAGAATATTGAGATCACCCTTGTAGCACAGCATCCCGCTCACATTTGCAATAACGCGGTGTAACATATTATGATTGTTGTTGGATGTCACAGTGTATGGCTGCAATTTGGCCGGTGAAATAACTCCCGTGCCAACTCAGTGCGATCTCGACGGGTTGTACACCTCATGTCAGAAAATGCAGACTATAGTGATCTCCGGCTCCAAAGCGCATAGCTTTATCGCATGGTCCATAGGCGACTCAGTCACGTCAGGAGTTCACCGACCCGCTCCAGTTCACCGCTTTACAATAGTCCGTGTCAATGGTACGACCGAGACGGACAGTAACCCCGAACGGGCATACCAGGCCAGATGTACGATCAGCGAGCACGACCAAGCAACCTTTCTGATATGCAATAGCACCGTTGACAGGTGCTCTTCGAGCAAGTGAACTGAGAACTATGTATATGTGTGGCAGATGGGAGTCAGTCGCAGACAAATCGGCTGACGGTGATTGCCTGTCCGAGCGTGGGAGATCACGCGGTCATGTGCGTCCGCCTCCGCGTCTGCAGGCTCGCGTCCTGGCCCTGCTCTCCTCAGACGGCTCTAACGTCCAGCAGATCTCAGCTGTCCTTCGCTCTACAGTATCGTCGTGATTACTCCAGACTATGTCCGACTCAGGAGCTACACTGCCCGTGATTGATCTCGATCTCTTTCTTTCGCAACCGCACGAATCTGCGGAGGTGGTCGCCGAGTGCAAGAAGGTATGCGCGGCTTATCGTGATCCTTTAGAACAAATGCAAACTGTCCGAATAGGCGGCCGACGCTCTTATTACATACGGCGCACTGCTTCTGCACGATGACCGTGTGTCAGAGGATGACAATGCGAAGTTCCTGGACCTGCTCGAGGACTATTTCGCACAGCCTGAATCCGCGCTGAAGGAAGATGAACGTCCTGAGTTATCATACCAAGTTGGCGTGACACTCGAGAATACCGAGAAACCAAAGTGCGCTGCGGACGAGCCGTGCTTGCGGGTCATCGCTCGACTGGATCCTGCTGAGCGGCCTCTCGATATCACTGCGCACTCGCCAGACCCCAAATGCCGCTTCTTTTGGCGCATGGGCGCGCGGCCCCCATACGAGACATCTTTTCCAGGCCTGAACGCGCCCAACGTAGTACCGAGCGCAGCAAACCTAAAAGACCGCTGGGAGCCTACTTTGGAGACATGGGGCGCAAGCATGAAGAACGCCGTTGAAGGTCTCGCGCAGATGGCGGCTCTCGGTCTTGGTCTATCACGCGAGACGTTCACAGATGCGGGCGCCTATGGGCCACACCTTCTTGCGCCCACAGCCAGTGATCTGGTCAAGTACGGCCAGAAAGACACCATTCTCGCCGGTTTCCATACAGATCTGAACTTCCTCACGATCCATGGCCGCTCGCGATACCCCGGACTTCACATATGGGCGCGCAACACGGGGAAGCGTATCGCTGTTCGCTTCCCACCCCAAGGGCGCTATCTTCTTGTCCAGGCAGGAAAGCAACTCGAGCATCTCACCGGCGGACTCGTCAAAGCTGGTTTCCATGAAGTTGTCGTTAATGCCTCCACCGTAGAAACCATTGAAAGGCGCAAGATTGAGTTCCGTGAGCGCCCGCTCGTCAGAATCTCAAGCACCTTCTTTTGGCATCTCTCGTCCGATTATGATCTGTCGCCGATCCCGTCGCTTGCGCGCAAGGCGAAGGAGCTCCGGCTCACGGATAAGAACCTAGGCTCTTCGTCTGCGGAGGACGACGAGGAAGTCGAGTACGTGCCCATGAAAGTTGGACAGCAGGTTCAGAAGTGAGTGCGGCTCCGTTATTGGTGTGGAAACTGGGCTCAATCGTGCATCCACAGTGAACTGAAGCATATCGCGCTCATGGCGTAACCACCACGCTGTCTCGGAAGCTTGTGAGATGCCGTGCAGGGATTAAACTTGGATCTGCCGTCGGACCTCGTCGAAGGACGGTAGATCTCGGCGGACGTGTTAGTTGTCGATTGAGACGGATCTGTTGTCTGGAGAAGTTTGCCCCGACGTCTCACGTCTTTGGCGCTTGCTTTTGCTTTGTTCTCGTCTTTGTGGCTCACAGGATTGATGGTACATGATGTTATTACATGGTTCAATGCAGTATAACTGTATGGATGTGATATGAGGAACTTCTGGGTTGAATCCAGTGTGTGAGTAGGTCTGATCTAGAAAGCCAGATACAGGAGAAGAGAAGATGTGAAGGTAAAGCTACACATATGAACAGTCGGCGGAGTCCTGTTGACACAACTTCTAGAACGCCCAATGCAAACAAGTGATATGGGAAGCGAACCGATGGCAGTTGCAAGGAGAAGTTGAATCCCCTTAGCGCTACGCACGGTACTCGGCGCCTTCGCTTTGGATGCCAACAAGTCAAAGCTTAATCCCGACGTGGCGCCGCGTGCCTGCCAAAATCTACGCCGCCGACTGTGGTCCCGCCGCCGCAAAGGTCTGCAGGACGCTCTGCAGTTTGACACACATCTCTTCCCACTCGCTTTGGGGGTCAGAAAGAGCGGTGATTGCCCCACCCGCACCGATGATCCACTCCTCCTCCCCCTCGCCGCCCTTGCATTCAAACTCAGGGTCGGCGACTCCAACAGCTTCTGAGGTTCTCTCATAGTCGTGGCGTGTACCATCATGCTTGAAGCAGCTCCGTATGACTACCGACCAGTCGCCGCCTCCGCCGATGTCCCAGAAGCCAAAGACGCCCGAGTAGATGCTGCGGTCGTCATCTTCGAGCGTTTGCAATATCTCGACACTCCGCTTCTTAGGCGCGCCAGTCATGCTCCCTTCGGGATCGCCGCAGGTCAGGACAGGAGTACTGTGATGGGATGATGCAGACTACGCACCGGGAGGCAGGCTCTCCTTGAGCACCTTCCATCCAACCTCGGCGCCAACCTCGTCCTTGGGTGGTCCACCCTCGATGACGCTAACCATCTGCCAGACAGTCTCGTACTCCTCGACCTTGCAGAACTGCTTCACAGAGACATCATCTCCAACAACACCATGTAGATCGTGCCGAATGAGGTCGACGATCATCAAGTTCTCCGCGACCTCCTTCTTGCTGCCTGAAAGCAGCTCTTCCGCAACGTCTCGCGTTATGCCTGAAGCTTTGCGTACAGTTCCCTTGATAGGACGGAGCTGACAGTGTCCATCTCGACTATAGGAAAGGAAGCGTTCTGGTGACGACGATAGCAATGTCGAGGGTGTGAGGCGAAGGTAACCCGCATGCGGGGCGGGATTGCGTTTCTGCAACAGCTTGTAGAGTTCCCAAGAGGAAGACCCCGATGACACTGAAGGAAGAGGACGCGTATGGACACGTGTATGCGCCGTCAGGCATAGCTCGTACGAGTCTCCTGCAAAGAGATGCTCCTTTGCAGCAAGGATGCGCGCTTTGTATCGGGCTTCTTCGGGCAAGCACACCAAGGGCGACTTTGCGAATAACGGCCCTATCGCCGTTGACTTGGCTGGCTGCGCAGCTTGTACGAACGCTGCGGTTTCTTGAAGCCAGGCGTCATCGTTTGATCGAAGTGTTTGAACGTAGACGCATCCAGTATAGCGGTCGATGACAATGCTACGCTCGACAAAGACTAGGTTCACGTCCGGGTGAGACCGTTCGCTAGTGCCTTGTCGTTCAGATAGCCGCGTAACGCCAAAGACTCCGAGTTCGTATGAGATGTATCCAACAAGACCACCCCAAAACGGCACCGTTTGTGGGCCCTCAGTTACACGATGGCGCCGGACGAACGAAGCGAGCCATAACCATACGTCTTGCGCCCCGAGTGGCTCGCGAACGCCAGATACAATGATGTGGGCATCGCCAGCATTGTGCTGAAAGCGCGGGGAGACTGCGTCGACGCAGCCAATGATTGAGAACCGCCCGGGGTGAGCTGCAGATTCGAGCACTACGAATGGCGATTCTTCGTCGTTGGCGCCGAGCCCATCACAGAGAGCTTGGACGGAGACATCGGGTACATTCAGCTCGATGTAGTGGTACTGTGTCGCCGGCTGACGTGAAGTGGCGTCCATGGCCATGAGCCGCGGCAGCGGCCATGAGCCTCCGAATGAGCGCTCCAGGCGATGATCCCAAGGATCTGGTCTGCGTTCGTGCAGAGTTGCCCACGCTGTTGCCAGGCGCCAGAAGTTCTTGATCACGTCTATGCCTCCACCAGATGTGCGAATAGATTCGGGGTGGTATTGCACGCCCCAGAATGGTTTGTCGCGGTGTCGTACAGCCATAACGACGCGACCATTCTCTGCGCCGTCGTCTACAGTAGCCAGTTCTTCGATTGGGCCATCTGGGTCAAGCTGAACGTGCAGAGAGTGATACCGGACGACGTGCGCCATGTGCACGCCCTTGAACAGACCCGTGCCGTCGTGTACAAGGCTTGATATCTGGCCATGTTTGACGACGTTCAAGCGGCGTACCCTGGCACCATGCTCAAAGGCGAGACTTTGCAAACCAAGGCAAACACCGAAGATAGGCAGAAGATCGCGCCCAGAGAGATTCCACAGATCACGAAGTACGCCAACGTCGGCAGAAATGTCAGGCGAGCCAGGTCCAGGGCCGACAACGACAGCGTGAAAGTGGCGTAAAACAGGGGTAAGTTGATTTATAGTAAGATCGTCGTTATGTATGACATGAACTTTGCAACCGGGTATAGCAGCAGTTATCGACGAGGCTAGGCTGGTAGAGCGGACAGGGATATTTGTCTCAGCTTCTCTAAATCCAAGGGGCAAAAAACCCACTTGTGCGTAAACGAATCATATGAGTCAATCAGAAGAATGCGCGGAGCGGATGAGTAGAGCATGTAAGCTAAATGTCAGTCTTGTTCCTAACGAGTCTTGGGGTTCCGGATGTTCAGTACTGCTGCATGGGGATGGTGGTGACTGTCGATCAAGGAGCAAGCCCAAGACAAGTTTGAGGTGACAATTTTGTTGTGTTTCAGACTTAGGGTTAGGGTTATGCGACACGGATCTTGTAAGATAATTCCTGCGCTATGGCCTTCTAATAATACTACTGTCTTGTACAGTGTAGATATATTCCTCGTGCGAGATCCGTCCCGATCATCTACATCTGACACGGAGCCGCGAAGTATCATCATTGCGGGGAAGCGTGTCTGCGCAGGAGGACGTTGGCCTCGCCGAATAACTTGGCCGATGCATCGTCACTGGTCAGAACACATATCTTAGGTTATGCAGTTAGGTAGAAAGTATTGAATCTTACACTTTGTAACTCAGGTTATACACGACCTCCTTGACGCCGACCTGTATTATCTTGATAGTGCATTTCAGGCAAGGACAGCTAGACGGGTACGTTTAGCTTGTCGGAATCTCCATCATGGCAGTAAAGTCTGCATACGTATTGCAGTATAGAGTAGCACCATCGATACGTTCTCTGCCTGCCTCTAGAAGAGCGTTTTCTTCCGCATGTAGACAAAGGCATGCATCCTCATGGGCGCCGTGGTTACAGCGCGTACAGCCTCCCTCATTGCAGTTCACGAGACCACGCGGGGTTCCGTTGTATCTGACGGCTTTCAGCATAGTCTTTCTTCCAATCATCTTGAGATGAACTGCACCCAGTAGCTACGATCCGCTTATCCCGGACTAAGATTGCACCTACACGTCGTTTCATGCAATTGGAACGCATGGAAGCCAGCTCGCTGAGAGTCTACCTTCTTGTGAGCCATCGACATCCTACACAATCAACATGCATAGCACACCATAAAGTACGTATCCCAACTTGGTCGGAGCCGGTCGGTGTTCAGCATGTTGATCGCATCAAGATGCGAGTGAAGATCTTCCTTCGTGGCGAAGTTGTTGACGATTTGTAGGGTAACATACTCCCTCAGGCTGTATAAGGGGCATGTCGTCGTCTTCTTATCCAAGACAGAACCGTGCATCAATTCGTCGTGCTCGTTGATGAAGGCGTCAAGGCTCCGTCGGGGACCTCTGTAACAAGGTTGAGTTGATGAAACTCCGTGTGAGGCACGGTTGTCTACCTCTCAAAACGAAGACGTAAGGGTGCATCGATGCTAAGAAGCAGGAAGAAGGGGCGGATTGAAAAGGATCTGATGCTTTCCAGGTCCTTCAAGTCGGTTGTCACATAGGACTTCTGCCAGTTCTCTGTTGCAAAATCCAGCATAACTGAAGCTGAGTCAAAGCATAGGGGGTCAGGATCCTGACAGCCGCGCTCAGCGTCATCTAACGCTTCCGAAGGGCGCTCTCTGACGTATCAACGTACGGCTTTAGTGTGGTTCGGCATACCGAGCCGCAGATGAATGAGTCCTCGAGTAACCAGATAATCCAGCACGGTATTTTTACCGGAAGAGCGAGTTCCGACAATGGCTATGAACATTGTTTATCAGTAAATGTTTCCTGGCTTCGAGAGGAATGAGCTGGATGTGAAGAATCAAGGTCGGGGTGGGAAGCCGACGTGATGGTTGGGGACAAGTCGCGGCGAACGGTGGCCCGCTGCGGCGTTGCCAGTGCTCCTCACGCTCATAAGCTGGTAAAGGTATGCACGATCAACATCGGGCTTGTTGCTTGGCCTCGCTTTCCCAGATTGAATCTCAAACACTGGTCTGATTTCACGTATGCAAAATACAACAACTGGATCTTAAGAGACGTGAAATAATAGCTAGTCACGACAGCCTGTACAGAGTGCGCCGCGTAGGTCGACGCGTTGCCAGTCTACCGGCTAGGCCGTCGGGCAACCTTCCGCTCTTTGGCGTCAGCCCGTCCCTGCGCTCGGGCCTCCTTTGCCTTCTTCATGTCCTTTGGCGCGGTGGTACGGAGCTGCTTGATATGCGTTGGTTCCAGACGCCGCGATTGCAGCGGAACGAGCCACGGAGCATGCAGCGGCGGAAGGGCATCGATGTGGCCCATGATGTTCTCAATTCCTGGCATTCCCATCTACACACGTTAATTAGCCGGCGGTAGTGAAGGATCGAAGTACCGACGTGGAGTGCGAGCACGGCGACCCTGCGGAGACCAAGAGCGGCCGCTAGAGTGGCTTCAGCGCCGCGAGGGAGAACCACAAGCTTCACGGGGTTGGCTTGATCTCCGCCTTGGGGAATGCCAGTCTGGAAGTTACAGGATGCGACGAGTTGTGGAATGTGTGCGACAAGTGCCGGCGGGTTGACATCCTCCCGGCATACCAACAGAAGCTGGATGGGCGTTCTCAAGACAGGCGCTGGGGCGGCAACGGGCGTGGGCGCCGCGGACGAAGAAGGAAGAGAGCCACTTCTGTGCAGAGCGCGGATGCGGGTTTCCAGCTGCCTCGTCACTTCGTTGATTCCGATTGTCAGATAAGACAGTGCAGGAGGAGGGACAGGTTGCTCTTCGTTCACTTGATCGGAGCTGTCGGGTTCGCCTGGTCTATTCATGCCCTCTTCTTGCCGCTCTATATTATTATTAGTTCCTTCGCGTCTACGGCGCTTACTGCTGTCTCGATCTTGAATCTGTAGTGCCTTTCTCTTCAGATGATGGGCCTTCTCCCGGCGAACATGATAGGCGGCGATTCCGTCGACCATTTGTACGGTGTGAGACAGAAGAAGGTTCTGTATGTTAGCCGGAGTAGATGGCCTAAGTCTATGTGAGTATACGATAAGCTTGAAACGGTAGAGATCTGGAGTGGCTACCAGGCAACTTGGAACGGATTGTCGAGCACACTTTTGAAAACTGGTCGCCGCTCCAGACCGTCGGTAGCCTTGGCGCGACGTGAGTTGCGCGCAGCGTGTGTTTGTACGTCTTTTGAGGCCATTTCTCGATATGTTGTGAATCAATAGGGCAACGAAAGTAGTGGCACACAAGCTCGGAGGTCGAGACAAAACCACGGCTTGTTCCCGAACTGTGGGAAGCGCGTCTTGTTTGGCCCTGTATTGATGGCAGTCACTTCGTTGCGCCGGGAACTCGCCAGCGTCGAACGAACACCCATCACGCATAGTAATCGTCCCTTGATCAAGTACACGACACAGAGGGAGCTTGTGACACCAGAGTAAAATTCTGCTTGACGATGACCAGGGACGACGGAAACACCGATTCTCGACAACTGGAGTCCGAGTCACGGTGACCCTCACCTGCACAGCCATGCGCGCGGGCCCACATACGTTCCTTCCTCTGCAGATCAGCCCAATCTACAGCAGGCGTTCGGGTGATACAGTTCAATGCTCTTGTGATGCTAAGATGAGGCTTCCTGGTGCTGTTCTGTGTAACGCGTGGCTCGACGGTCTTCCGGGCGGCTTGAAACCGGCATTGTTGCTCCTTCTGCGCGATCTTCGTGAGGATAAGCTGATACAGCCATCCATGTCAGTTCCGCTAGCTAATCTTGCCCTTCGCAAAGTTGAACGGTCACATCAATCAGTGCCGTCCGGATCCTGCATGCCATCCGCCAGACAGCGAGGCACGGACTTTGCACGCTGTCGGCTCCCAGGCGCAAATGTACCGTTGTGGAACGTCGCCATCCGGCCACTGCGGGCAGTGTGAACTGTGCCTTTGACGTTTGAGATCTAACACAGCTATTCCGTCTATGGTAAATGGGTTGACCCGGACATCCAGATATTCGCTCAGATCATTGTAGCTAGTACTACATTGATGAGTCGGAGTGTATCGGCGTTCAGTCTCAACCTGTGTGTGTGAACGTAACTGACGAAGGATATCGGGGTGGTCTGCGTTCCAGGTATAAAGCCTCTGCGTTTCGAGCCACTGATCCTGCCATCCGCATCCGCATCCCTAGCCCATCATGCCTGCCCTCGTCTCCAAGCACGTCGTCCGCGTCTACGATCACGCTTCCAAACTACCCGCCTCCGTCTGGGAAGCCTTCCGTCTACGAGAACGCGAAGCCAACGTCATGTATCCGCACGCTCTCAAATCTCGTCTCTACGACGGCGCACAAGGCCCGCAGTTCTGGTTGACATGCTCGTCCTACATCGCATCGAACGACGATCGTCAGACATTAGACCTTGTCTTATCCTGCACCGAGGGTGCAATGGGATCGTTCCCCATCTTCATCTTTGTCAACACATCACCCCGTCATCTTTCCCCCGAATGGCTGCGTTCGAGGCTGGACGCCATGATCCAGCGACTGTTGGGGCAGGTCGATGCATCCCGCGTCTTCTCCGTTTTTGCGCCGGAACCTGTCACGCGGGAGTTCGCTCAGATGTGGATGTACCGCACCAACATCGGGTTTTACAGCGAGCCCTACTATGCGGCCAAGTTGACGTACTGCACGCCTACTACGATCACGCGCCGGAGGATGACTGTCTTCCCGGATTTGGGTTATGTGCCGCGACTGGCCGAGGATAAAGACTTGCACGTCGTCGCCGAGCTCTGTCGTGGGTTTGCGGCCACATCGGTACGTCTCATAATTGTTATTGATGGGTTCATCAAGGCTCATTCATTGGTTCATCAGGAACCATTCACCTTAACGGAGCAGAAGGCGCTTAAAGAGGCTCGCTACCTCATTAAGGGTGGGCTTGTGTGGGTTCTTGAAGTGCACCGCCCCGGTCAGCCATCCGATCTTGCCTCCCTCGTGGCAGTCACTCGCACCTCGTCGAACGTTTCCGGGATCACGAAGGTGTACACCAATCCGCGATGGCGCAAGCGCGGATGCGCAGAACGCCTTGTCCGACATGTCTGCCAGCAATTGTTGGCAACGAAAGCTGCCGTCGTTCTCTACGTCGCGCACAACAACCCTGCTGCTGCGGGTGTGTATCACCGAGTGGGCTTCCAGGGCCTGACGGATTCCAAGGCGCGGGTAGATGGGGTCGAGAGCTGGTTAGAGCTAGGATTCGACCGTGATTATGTTCAACTGGGGCATTGGTGATCCAGTTCTCTTCGGCATATTGGAACGCTTAATTGTCACATTGTATTCTCTATCACCAACGCAGCCCATATCTTCCTCACTGTACTGTACTTGCGTAGACGGACCTACGTTACCCCTCCATACTTAGTAGTTTCGCATCACTGTATCACCGAACTTGTAATGGACTCAGGTCTGGTATCGGATCACCTATTCTTATTATCGTAACACGCTCAATAGCTTTGCTGGATATATCCATTCATCAACAACTGATCAGCGCCGTGCGCAGCATTCTTGTCTTATCAGAATGACGTCGACGACTCCATTGCCAATATCTCATGTGATCGCGTTTTGCCCTCGTCGTTGGCTTCGCCTGTTGAGAGCGCAGAAGCGTTCTCTTTCCAGACAACAACCACCACCTCGCTTACTTTATATTTCTGCTGCTTCGTTCTTACTTTCTATAGTCTCGTGAGGCCTAACCGCCTTAAAGTTAAACCTAATCGTGAGCCTCCGTCCACGTTTTGTTGGAGCCGACGGCCCTGGCTGCAAGGTTCACGGCAAATGCTACCCACTGCACTCCTAGACACGCGCTGCCCGCGCGTTCGAGGGAGCTCACGCGTTCTGCACTGCCAGGGCTCGCTATCCGGCGATTATCAGCATCTGACCAACCTTGCAGAAAGTTCCCCGATAAAAGCCGCGCCTGCGCACTTTTGACTCCTCGCTTCGTGCCTTCCACCCTCGCAGACTTGTTCTGCTACAACGGACATGTCCAGCCAGACTTATCTTGGACTCCCACCTGTACCTGTAGACCTCAAGTCCATCACGCCGTATCTGCAACGTGCAGATGAGTTGAAAGTTCAGGATCCTGTGGTTGCCTATTGGTGTAGGTGCTTCTCATTCAGTGACTTTCGTGTGTACTCACCTATCTAAGGTGCCTACTACGCTGCTCAACAGGGTATCTCCTTGAAGGCTCTCGGTCCTGTCAATCGGCAATTTCTGTCCTCGCTGCTCACTGCCCTTGAAACCCTTCGTGCAACGATCGGACCTTCGGATGCTATCAATGTGGAGTCGGTCGCTGGTGTATATGTTGAGGACTTCGCGCTTCGTGTCTTCAATGTCGCGGACAATGAGGACCGTAACGGCAAGGCAAATCGGAGTACCGCGAAGAAGTTTCTTGCCGCCGCCGCATTCCTTGAGGTCTTGAAGGTTTTCGAAGATAAGCAGCTCTGGGAATCGGTAAGTGACCGCGATACCTTCTTGCCGGATACACGCCGGATTTCCCTTCCCCCTACTCGTGACACGTGTCTGACAATCATTCATTGTACAGCACGCGGACAAGGCGCGCTACGCGAAGTGGAAAGCCGCTGACATTGCGAAGGCCCTGCGGGAGGGGCGTGCCCCGACAGCAGGCCCCGCAGGCGTCGATCCCACCACTCCACCTGAGAGCACGCCTTCACAATCTTTCCCTCATATGCTTTCTCCTGCCCCTTCGTCATCGGCAGTTCCTACCCTTCCACCTCCTCCGCCAGAAATGTCATCGTCAGCAGCCGCTGCCCAAGACGACCGTTACAACGCCGTACGCCGAGCGGCAGAGTCATCGCAAACTTTCAGTACCCAGGCACATGCAGGCGCGCCGAGCTCTGGTCTGTCCAGTAATGCTACGAATGGCAGACCTCCGCAATCCTCCCTGTCTTCGACTACGATGGTTGGAAGCTCCCTCCCAACTGTCGGCGAAGAGGGCGGCCATGGATCATCAGGGGCTCCTCCCTCCCCGCCATCATCTGCGGGTTCAGGGTCTTCCCGCCGGCGTCGCCGCGCGGGCTCTGTTTCTGTGACGTCCCCGCCCCCAGTTAACACTGGGTCTGGCCCTGGCCACTCTCGACATCGAACAAACTCGATGAGCTCGGTTTCGTCCCGCTCTCCTGGACGTATTGCATCACCAACACACTTTGTGCCGCGCGATTCCCCGCCGTCGACTCAGTTGTTCATTGCTGCAAATTCGCCGCTCTCGACAGGACCCTCTGCACCGCCGTCAGCCATCTCACCATCCGGCATGCCGGTCCATCCCTCTCAGCCATTCCACATGCCGTCTGCTCCCGCTTATGCCAGTGCACCGTCCGTCCCTCAATATGTCAGTGCGCCGCCTCCGCCCCCGCCTGCCCAACCCAGCCCTCCTCCCGAGCTGTCGCCATCCGTGATTGCGAAAGCTCAGAAACATTGTCGTTTCGCGATCTCCGCGCTTGACTACGAGGACGCAGAACAGGCGCGGAAAGAACTCCGGTCCGCGCTGGCCCTACTTGGCGGCTAAGCATTGGACGCGCGAATGAGCAGGCTCGTTTGTGGCACGTATACTCTAATATGTCTCTCTTTGGTTTACTTTCCCTGTGAATATCTGGGCTTCTTATGTTTTGGCCGCAACGTAGTTTGTCCGCTGTTAGTTATCTCTGTATACCCCTATCCGTTGTTGTCAACGCGGTGATTGGAATTTGGATAATTACGTTGATACTCATCTCCTACCTCCCCTGCTGGCAGTCCCGTTACTTACTACCGTGATCATGACGCGCATTTTCCCGTACGATACTTTCTCGTGTAGGTTGTTACGCCGTCCCTGAACATCACATGCGCGATGCGAGGATACTATACAGTATACCCTCGATCGAAGTCCCTAATCTACCTCTATTCAATCCGCCCCCACTCGTGTCCGCGGCATGGTCAACAGGATCCTTCGAGGGCTGCGCCACACGAGAACGTGGTTTCTTTCGGGCAGAGGCCTTCACACAGCCAGTGGCGCATGTGACCTACCTACGTATGAGGGAGCTTCCTCAAAGTATAGTTGGGACTGTCGTAGCAAACAGGGACCGAGAGTGACCAATGGGTTACCGTGTACCGATCGACTGTGACGGATAAGACAATATGGCTCATGATAACGGAGTAAGATGTCATCGAGCGCTTGTACAGACTGCCACCCGTGGTAACAGTAAGCGAGATTGTGGCGACTCCCTCAAGTGAAGATGAACAGCAGCATACATTGTTTGTCATAAGCCCTCTTTCTGTGTGCGTATGCAAGTTCTGAAGATCTGCTTCTGACGACAGATGTCATAAATATCATACCCCAGACGTAACGCTAAGATCTCTGTGCGTCGTCGTCCGTCGTCGAGCAGGGGACTCGGAAGGACAATTATGGTCGTCTATCGGGAGTGTGTATTGGGCTCATGAAAGCCCCGTCAGAAGGACTGTCAGACATGTAATCGCCTTAATCCAGCCTCAGAGGAGTGCGACCATGGTGTCGTGCACCAGGAGGCACTGAGGTGAACGATCGTTCCGAAGTAGGCGAGGCTGAATCGGAATATGTATTCGATCGTGACGCGCCGAAGTCCACGACAGGCGTCTCTAAGGCATGAAAGGTGGCCAAAGCCTGAGCGAGTTCGCCGAGCTTGCGATCGATTAGTGTCTGCCACTTCGCAACAAAGATGTAAAATGTGCAAGCTTACCTTGCTCATGATCTTGTCGATCCCTTCCTTCCGCCCGTCAAACCTGTTCTCGGCAGTCTCAAACTCCCGATCTCGCTCTTCCCGCAAACGGGCCTCTTCCTTGTCCGCCTCCTCTCTGCCCTCAGCGTCAAACTCTCCCTCGCTGCCACCGAGATCAAGCCGCTCTCCGACATTACCGCTTCGTGTGCGGGTTCTGGTACCGCGAACGCGCATATGCATAGCCTTTTCATTCAAGCCTATACCTTCCATGGCGACCTGTGGACATTGAGCAGGTACCTCACAATAGAGGGTGACGCAGTACATGCAACCCAGCGATCTCCGCTTGCAACGCACGGATGCGCGCTAGATGCGCCCACAGCTCTTCTCTAGCTTGACCGTTGGCCATCTGAGGCGGTGTGAATATTCCAAGCGTTGCTCCGGAATGAGGATCGAAAAGCCGGTCGAGTTCAGGCATTACCGTGCCCGGAGCTTCGCTGGGAGCAGTTGGCAGCGTATCAGCGCTCTGCAGCGGTGCAGAGATGGCTTGGTCCATGCGTGCAGAAGTGTCATGGTCAGGATGTTGACCGCGCAGCTCCGCGACGACCGCATCATGAGGATGACTCTGGGCGGAAGTTAGGGCGCGACGTTTGGGCTCCCAGGCAGATGGGATCGCTGCGGTGACAGCAGGTTTATCCGGCACCGGAGGCTCCGTCTGCGCTGGCTCCGACTTGGAAACAGCCAGAGTAGCTGCCTTTGGAACTGACGCTATCCCGTTCGAGCCAGTCGAATCACTGGTTATGTTACTCGCAGGAGCTACGGCCGCCGAAGCATCAAGATCGCGAGTCGCAGTCTGTTCAGCATCCTTAGCATTCTTCTGAGAGGGTTTCAGCCAAGATAGCATAGCAACAGCGCAGAGGAATAGAAGTCGACCACTTCGAGGTGAGAGCGTGTGGCGACCTGCGGTTCGGGAATTATGCTTTGGGAGTTATCGGATTTCTAAATATGATTTCCGTGACAGATAACTCGCGGCGCGATGCGTGCCTCCTTACTCTCATACATCGATGACTGACGGGAGTTCAGCTTCAATTGACCTGCTGAAAGCGGTAATAGCATGGACTCATATGGAGTACGTTCTGGGATCTGCAGCTGCACGTCGGTGATCAAACACAAACGACCGGTGTTCAACCCATGAATGCATGTAAGTCCCCATGCGGTGTCCCCTTCAACTGAGCTTACCGCATATCTTCGCTGATTACTGCGTAGCGATCGGACCCGCTCAAATAGGCGCTACTGTCTTTTCTTGATCCGTCTCTCATAGGAGAATGTCAACGGCCAGCAGAAACCTGAAATCGGCGTGATACTATGCTACGCTATCTTGTGGTCTCCAGCCACCTCGACAAGCTCCTTCAAAACCGGATAGCACCCCACTTGCTTGTAACCATATCATTGTGTATGATCTATGAGCGTGCTATGTGAATAGCGCGTTATCTTACAGACGTAATCATAGGAGCATCCGTTGACCGCCCATCGAGACCGTGATGTCCGCACAACAGCAAACCACCTTGTCGCAACGTAGGTCGTTCTTACAAGCTCGTTGCCATCTTACACATGCTTTGATCGCGGCGCCGGCGGTAAATCTAGCTAATTGAACGTCGTGGAAGTGCATGGACTCACGCCGCACGCTCTCCGATCCATCTCTTTTCCTGCCTCCAGGTCGCCCCACCTGGCAAAGATGCGGCTATATCGGCATATACGGCTGGTTTTACCCTGCTTCATACTCGCTTACAATACTTCTTCTGACGAAAGCGGAAAGCACTATGAAGCGCGTCGCATGTGCGTGGTACAACACGCGTGCGCGCAGCACGAAGTCCTCGTCATTGTAGGCGCCGCTTCCGTCCTCATCGTACTTTTTATTCACCGGAGTTTATTGGTTGCCATCGGCATCCACGCTCAGACTGTGGTGAATCTGCGAAATCAACGGCCTTTGTCCTTAGCGACTTTTCCGAGAACGATGTGCGATCCTTTCGTGGGGTGACGCTGAATTGAGCGGGCTGAGTTTGCTCTCCGCTGACAAGACATAAAGCCAGCCTGGAGACCAGACGGTATATGCTCATCTCTCCCGCTCAATCACCCTGAACGATGTCCAGTCATCCCAAGCTACGCGTCGCAATCTGGTGAGTTCATAGTACTTGGGTCATATCAATCTCAGGTTCCTTAATATGCGCCTTTTAGCGGTGGCGGTATCGCAGGTCTTACGTTAGCTCTCGCTCTTTCGGCATATCCCGACATACAGGTGGATGTGTATGAGCGTGCTGCTCAGTATGCGGAGGTAGGCGCTGGGGTCGGGATGTGGTGGCGACCACGGCGCGTGCTGGCCAGTATGGGGCTTGAAGCAGACTTGACTCAGATCGTTGGCCGATTCCAAGACGCTCGTGGTTAGTTGTCCGAGCATACTATCACATTCGTATAACTCACTGACGCTCAATGAATCAGCGCCAAGTATTAATTACCGCAAGGCTGACCAACGAGAAGGCCATCATTTTGCGACTCTGGTTACTCGCGGTTAGTCAGATGTGTGCGATATCATCTAACTTGTAAAGCTCATGTCATGGTCTCATAGGCGGTCTAGCTACAACGCATCGTCCCGAGTTCCAGAACGTGTTACTTCGGCGTCTCTCCAGTCGCGTCAACAAGTACACCTCGAAGCGCCTCACGCATTATAGCCAGCCCAGCAACACCCACGAGCCCATCCGCCTTTCCTTCTCCGACGGAACACAAGCTGTATGTGACGTGCTCATCGGAGCCGACGGGATCAAGAGCGCCGTGCGCGCCGGTATGATGCAGGAAATGGCCGCCAACGCTGAGGCGAAAGGCAAGGCTGCTGAAGCTGCTGCACTGCGCGACTGCATAAACCCTCGCTTCAGTGGAGCCATTGTATACCGCGTCGTTCTACCGGCGGAAAGGTTGGCGGCTATTGCCCCTCACCACCGCGCACTGTCAGCGCCATACCAGTATCTAGGCAAGGACAAGGTAAGATTGACATGCCATTGTCGAGATCGAAACCTGACAGCGCCGTTGCAGCATTTAATGACGTATCCCATCTCTCGCGGCCGGCTTGTGAACGTTGCAATTTTCTCGACCGACTATTCACAAGAGGGCGCCTCCCACCCCGAGCCTTGGGTTAGCCAGGCCGACCCGCGGGAGATTTTCCGGCTGTTCGATGGCTGGGAGACTGACGTTCAACAACTGGTGGCGGTGAGCGGTCGTCTTCATCTCCGATGGCCTATCTGCTGAACAGTCTTCTGTGGCGTTTGTTTTTGGTTAGTGCATGGAAGGCCTGTCAGTGAATAAATGGGTCGTGAACGTAGTGCGGCCGTTGCCCGCTTATAACTGGGGCCGCGTCGTATTGCTTGGAGATGCTGTACGTCTTCTCGCTGAACGCAATCTCATCATCAATGAAGAGCGCTCCGACTTACTTGCTCGTCTAGGCACATGCATTCACGCCGTTTCAAGGAGCAGGGGCTGGAAACGCCATCGAGGTACGTACCCTGCCACTTGTTTTCCTGATGTTTGTCATTGAATGCTCATTTGGGCACAATAGGACGCATACATGCTCGCGCATCTACTGGGGCACCGGCGGTGTACGCGGAATACCATGCCCCGCGTCCTACAGATCTTCACAAGAGCGCGGCTTCCGGCCACTCAGCGAGTCGCGGAACTCTCGCGACGCAACGGCATGCTGTTCGCCTTCCACCACGCGCCGCCTACGTTGCCCGAGCTTGCACACCATCTCCAGAAGTGTTTCGACGACGCACAGGAAGGTGACCCGCTCGAGGATGTTCGCCGCGCGATCGAGAAGCTTGAGTCGAGTTGATCCGGTTCTGCTTGAGGATGATATGAAGGCGCAGGCGCATACTTTATCACGATCTAGAGACCTGTCGCTATACACGAGCATCCATAGAGCATAGATATAAACTCGCAGATACCAATGGGGTGACGACCCACGCATCACCACACCCTGACTTCTGGACCCAAGTATCGCTGCAAATAGGGAGAAGACAGCAAGCGCAAAGCTCAGATACATAGAATGAATAAGGTAGAGTGTGCAGTGAAAAAAGTAAGTACCGACGGAAAGCAAATTATGGTAGTCTACACGGAGAATATGAAGAAATGATCACTGTGACAGATGCTGATATACGAAAGCATTGGAATATATGCAATTGCAGGTGCGAGTGTATGGAGAAGATGATGTAGGGGACCAGCTTCTAGTCTGCAAGATGATCATGTTCAGTGGGATTGATCATGGGTGAGCCGCCGAGGACTGGTCTGACCTATGATGAGAGGGTACTGTAACCTTTCTTCAGTTGCTGTGTAGATAGAGCATGTCAGATTCATGATGCGAACATCGGGCGAGTCTGCGTACCTCTAAGAACACGAATAACAGGACGGTGTTCGGCCCGAGACGGATGAATGCGGGCGTCCAACCCTTGAATAGGAATCGGGGACCTTCTGAGGCCAGGGACTCCCTGAGTATGGTTATCGGATCCGCCTTGGCATTCTACACATCATTGAGTACAGAACGATTCTGTGTAGAGGCCTGACCTACTCCGGACATCAACCGAGACTTGAGAACATCAGCTGGAGCGCAGACAGCTGTACGCCTTCGGTCAGCACAAGCGAAGGGTCAATTGGACGGGACGTACTTGTTGCCACAAGTCCTGCAGATAGACTTGACAGGCTATGCAGTAAGAGGCCGTCTTTGAAGCGGTAGTTAGATCCGGGTAAGCGACTTCCTAGGAGCACGCCCTTGAAGTAGTCGTAGCTGGAAAGCCAGACGTCAGCCAGATGCCTCAACCAGTAGATAAGGTGAACATACGATGCCACTTGCGAGGCGTTCATGAGGATGGCGCGAAACTATAGTTCATGGATGAGTATTCCGAAGACGTGCACGCCACAGGGAATGCCGAACCGTGTTGGTGCCGATACCTCGTGTTAAACCCTTCCAACCCTCATTCCGCGTAAGACTCACTAGACCTGAGAGTGCGTTCGGATAGTTGAAGCGCTGTTCAGGTGGTCGGATAGAGTCGCTCGTCATGCGAACGAGAAGGACGTCCGCGGGGTTCCCCGCCATCCCTCCCAAACCGCCTGCGGCCATTGCGGCTAGGAGGAGCTTCCCAGATGATGGCTTTCCGTCCTTCGATAGCCGGTACTTCATGTTCTCGTATGCGCCTATGCGAACGAGCGAGTAGGTCATCTGGCGGAAGATGGATGCGGAGATGCCGGTGAATAATGAGCGGAAGCCAGATTCGGCGACGGAGGTGCGCAAGACGTGAAAGACGGAGACATGACCACCGGATGGAGGTATGTATGTTTGCATACGGCTGCACTCGGATGTCAGAGTTAGTCAATAGGAACAAATCGCCGCGTACACTCTTGTCAAGTCCAGAGGATGCGTGCAGCACGCAGCAACTGACGAAATAGGGTTAAAACCATTTACTATATGAAGG
Source organism: Peniophora sp. CONT (assembly GCA_001632445.1). Lineage (NCBI taxonomy): Eukaryota > Fungi > Basidiomycota > Agaricomycetes > Russulales > Peniophoraceae > Peniophora > Peniophora sp. CONT. Next base: position 82,208 of record KV424461.1, read on the forward strand.
GAAGAACCACTCACGAGAAGCAGCAACACCTGATCATCGTAGGTAAACACAGAGCTGCGTTGAGTAGATCTCCTCGAGAAGGCAGGAGCGCGACTAACCTCCGAGCCTGCCAAGGTTGACTTCGGTGAGATATGACCTCATCCTGTGACTTGCGAGGACGTACCAAAATGGATAGCGAGTCTGGCTGTTCGCGGACATGACGAGCAGAGTCTACCTGGATAAGAGAGGGAACAGGTCTATGAGGTCGTCTATATGATTAGCATACGGCCCAGAAGGGACGCCGTGTTCAAGTCCTGTTGAGATAGCGAAGGCAAGCCGCAGAACCCGAAGCCGCGACGACGCGCGAGGACATTCGTCTTTGCGGCCGCCGGAATGCCCGGACCGGGCCAGGGATGTTCTATTGAGTTGCTTTTTATGGCGGCCGAGCACATGTATTCGCAATTGGGAAGAGCGGTAAGCGGGCACGGTCTTGCGAGCGTGCAGGGGTCGTGAGAGAGATTTGATTGCGTATTTTTTGAACAAAGTGACCAGAGGTTTCTGACAAGAAGCGCTTGAACAGACCTGGGGACTAGGTAAGAGGCTAATATGTCAAGTTGAGCCGGGGACGCCACGCCTTCGACGCGACGCGTCTGTTTGTTGCTCTCGCCACGACCACCATCTCGTGCTCCCCCTTTGACTTCGCCTCTGCTTCCGTTTTACTCTACCTGTCATCATGAGCGCTCCCGACAACGAAGAACTCATCGACTACGAGGACGAGCAGGACGTCGTCACCAACGGGGCAGCTGCCGGTGGGGTCGCCGTCACTGGCGATGCTGAGGACAAAGACAAAAAGGGTGGCGGCTTCCGTGGTATCCACTCGACTGGTTTCCGGTAAGGGATAACTTAAGATATGAAGAAAGCACCCAAATTGATTATATCTCTCTTTGCAGCGACTTCTTGTTGAAGCCGGAATTGCTTCGAGCGATCAGCGATTTGGGTTTCGAGCACCCGTCTGAAGGTGAGGGATCCTTTTTGTGCTTATAATATGGAATGAATAGCTAATATGTTAATATTTCAGTCCAGCAGGAGTGTATCCCGCAAGCCGTATTAGGCATGGATGTCTTGTGCCAGGCGAAGTCTGGTCACGGAAAGACGGCGGTGTTTGTGCTCGCCACGCTGCAGCAGCTCGAGCCAGTCAATGGCGAGGTCTCGGTCATCGTCCTGTGTCACACGCGTGAGCTCGCCTACCAGATCAAGAACGAGTACACGCGTTTCGCGAAGTACATGCCCGACGTGCGCGTCAGCACGTTCTTTGGTGGCACTCCCGTGTCAAAGGACTCCGAGCTCATCAAGGACAAGACGAAATGTCCCCACATCGTCGTCGCCACCCCCGGCCGCCTCAACGCCCTCGTCCGCGACAAGGTTCTGGACGCCAAGCACGTCAAGCATTTCGTTCTGGATGAGTGCGACAAAATGCTCGAGCAACTCGGTTAGTCATAAGATTCGACGTCCTCACCTGCACCATTATTTTCGCGTCCATCACGTTGCGTACGACGGCTCGATGCACCTTGTCCCCTTCCCTGGCTTGGCGTGGCTTTCGAGACTGGCACGAGTGTTATTCGACGAACCCTCGCTTCGCGACCTGGCGCCTGGTGGCGAAGCGGCACCGATGGAGAGGAGAGTATCTCACGCGGTCAAGCATGTGCGCTCGAGGACACAAGTCTGCGAGTCCGAAGAAGTTTTGAACCGTCAAGCTCGAGCGACCCGTCGTACCCTTTTTACGAACTCCCTCCCCCCTTTCGTCGTTGGTATTTTATCCGTCAAGCAGCTATCTTACCTCGCCGCCATCCCTCCAGACATGCGTCGTGACGTGCAGGAGATCTTCCGCGCCACCCCGCACCACAAGCAGGTTATGATGTTCAGCGCTACGCTGGCCAAGGATATCCGTGTCACGTGCAAGAAGTTCATGGCCAACGTACGTTCTTCCCTTACCTTCTCGCTGTAATCCTGTCTCATAAGCATTGCAGCCGCTCGAGATCTTCGTCGACGACGAGACGAAGCTCACGCTCCACGGTCTTCAGCAACACTACGTCAAGCTCGACGAGAACCAGAAGAACCGCAAGTTGAACGAGCTGCTCGACACGCTCGAGTTCAACCAGGTCGTCATCTTCGTCAAGTCGGTCGCCCGCGCAACTGAGCTGGACAAGCTGCTGGTCTCTTGCAACTTCCCGTCCATCAGCATTCACTCGGGTCTCCCCCAGGAGGAGCGGTACGTCTGATCACTGTCCAAGCAAATTCAAGTGTGAGATCTGACATGACGTCCAGTATCTCTCGCTACACCGCTTTCAAGGCGTTTGAGAAGCGTATCCTTGTCGCGACCGACATTTTCGGCCGTGGTATCGACGTCGAGCGCGTGAACATTGTCGTCAACTACGACTGCCCAGGTGATGCCGACAGCTACCTGCACCGTGTCGGGTAAGTTGCACAAGTTCCTTTCAGTCGATCCCAGTGCACTGACATCGTCTAGCCGTGCTGGTCGTTTCGGCACCAAGGGTCTGGCCATCACCTTCCAGTCCTCCGCGTTGGACCAGGAGGTCATGTCCGCCATCCAGTCGCGCTTCGAGGTCGCCATCCCTGAGCTGCCCGACCACATTGACCCGGCCACCTACAGTACGTCCCTTTTGACTTGTAGCTTCTTTCGGGAAATACTGATGTACCTTTGCAGTGGCGTCTTAGGTTCTCCCCGCTTATCTTTCCCGTTTGTAATCACTGCTGTCGAGTCTACCGAATTGTCTGTAATGTTACGCATCCCATTTATTGATTGGACTTCGGGCATCGCAGCACCCTCAACCCTTCTGAAAGCACTGTTGAGAGGCTACCCTCATAAGATAATAGAAGGTCAGCCAGTAGAGCATGGCGCATGATCAATACGATGCAAATGTGCGCATGTAGTGGCGCAAAACCGCGACCAGAACAACACCCGCTCTTAATCCCCAGAGCAGAGCATGTTGCGCCATGCGTCCAGCATGCTCTTATCCTAGATGTGGTCGTGCCGACAACCACCGTCGACAACCACCATCGCGTATTGGCTGTGACCTTCATTCGTTTCATTTGTTCTACAAGTCCGGCAACTCGCGCTGTAGCAACCGCTGCCAAGTGCTATCCCTCCACCACTCGTCCATGCCCGTGATACGATCCCACAAAGCCTCCTCGTCCACTCCGTAGATCTCGTACCTACCGCCGTCCAGTGGCACGCCGTCTCGCCTCGCCACCTCGATTGCAGCCTTGTTCTCGCCCCTGCCAGACGAGTCAGCGACCTCTTGGGGCGAGATAAAGGACATGGCACGTACTTAAGCAGTTCAAGGAGCTCTTGCCTATCGGGGAAGAACAGCCTCGGTTCCAGTACGGCCAGCATCGCTAGACAGGCGCGGTATACGAAGCTGTCTCCCTCGAGCAGGATCACGTCCCATAACCGTGCGCAGGCTTCAAATGGGAGGTGGTCCAAGAAGAGCGGGATGATCCAGTCTGGTAGATATGCGGCTGGCGAGATCTGATGTTGCTTGAAGTTGAAGTAAACTGTGCGAAGCGTCAGCTCCTATTGATACGAAAGTGCAGAATTTATCCTCTCACTCTTGGGCATGCCATCCGCAAGAAGTGTGTCAAATATTCTGGCCAGGTCCAATCATTAGCGACTGAAAGATACCGGGGCCGGAGGCCGTGTAAATTCACCTGTAGTAGGCATCAACCTGTACACTTCGCAATCAACGTTCAACATCCCATAGCCATTCGGAGCTCTTAGATCGCGTACTCACGTCGTCCTTGCTGTTAGGTAGACCATAGAACGCACGCATACAGTGACGCTCCAGCAGATTCCGAAGCATAACGAAGCCCTGTGGCGCGGGCATGTTCAGGATAATCATGCCCGCTAATCGTGCGATACCACGAGCGTAGCCCAACCCCTCGTCTGCACGAGATACGACCCATGCGCATAGCATATCCTTCAGGTCCTCGTACAGCGGTCCATTGTCGGGGTGGAAGATGTGAAGAGAAGGCAATGTTGACCTGACGTCCTCGTCGATGAGCGAAAGCGTCGTAGTCGGGAAGGTTCCAGCGGCAATGGCGCGTTTTGCTCTTGATAGACATATGCGATAGCTGTCTGTACAGCATGAGCGCTCGACCTTCGCGAAGGAAGACATCAATTTACCTCTTGAAAGAGCCAATGCGTTGCCGACAGCGCGTTCCCACATCGTGGACCGTAGCTTGGTCGGGATACCAGCCCACCATAAACTACGCAAACGCGGGGTCTCTCGTACTTTCGCCCAGTTTGGAACGACCTCTCTTTCCCAGATATGTAACGACTGCTCGACTTTGGCTTCTCGCGCTAATCGGCGATCCTGTGCTGCTTTTCTTCGCTTTTCCTCTGCGAGAAGTCAATTCTGTGCTCACATCAAGGTATAAATAGCAGGGGACTCACCCGCGGCGCGAGATTGACGCATCATGGTCTCCCAATCATGCATATGTTTGACATCCTCTTTCTTAGGTTTAGGAGGAAGAAAGGATGGGCGGGTCTTTGAGACCACTTGCTCGAATATGCTGGGACCTTGCGCACTACGGGTTGGACGGTGTGCGCGCCGTGCAGGGCTGTCTGAACGAGATACAGGCGCGGAAGATGGAACGGCGGGCAGTGATACGGCCGAAGTAGAGGCAGTAGCAGCGGCTGATAGCGACGATGAGGGTAAGTCCTCCGAATATCGTGATGTTGATGACGTTTCCGGGGGAGACATTGGCGGAGGAGATGTTGGAGGAGATACATGGATTGCAACAGGCACGGTCCGTTCCTGCGATGCGCCGATGTCTGCGACGTCCACATCCTCTCCCTCTTCAGGTTGGGCGTCTATTTCGGAGTGGAAGCCGCGAGTCGGGTCTCGCGGTGTGCGCAAGTCGCCGTTCGCATCGGGCTCATCCAATTCCAATTCCACCTCGACCTCTGTGGGAACGTATGTATCTTCCTCCTCTTCAATCTCCTCAGTGGGATCACCACCTAGCGATATGTCATCGAACACTGCCGACGACTGACGTGAAGACGGTGTATCGGAGTTCAGAGACAAGTGCCTGTAGATACATGAAGACCGCAATAGCATGTAGAGCAATGCATTAGTCCCAACCTTTCCAACGGACCAGGCCTTTCCTCCACTTCAGGATCGGGAATCTGCTGCAGTTGTATCTCGGGTATATCCTCGGGTTCGTCTGACAGAGACAGGTTCTGCGCAAGCTGGGCACGAACTTCCCCCGGAGAGAATGTGTAGCCTTCATCATCGTCCTTATCCTCGAAAGCATCATCGTCAAGATCAAGATAGAAGTTGGGACGAGGTGCCGAGGCGTGCTGTAAGTCTACCTCCTGGTCGCCGTTGTCGCGGCTGTCGTCGTCGTCTGACATGGCGGTCTACGGACAAGTTGTCCGTCCGCAGCTATCCCGGTCCAGGGACGCGCTCAATCATTACCCGTGGGACGCGTTTCCGTGCGCGACGCGACGCGTCGATCCGACCGCCACAAGTCCAAGACTTGCCTCTTACGCTCGTGTGCGTGATCGCGTTCGAAAGAACCACGTACAAGCCTTAGGCGAATCTACTCGATCTTTTGACCGCGCTATGATCGCAGAGGTGCTCCTTGTCTTGGCCGGACACGAGTCCTCTCTATTTCCTGACGGCAGTACACTTCACCCTGCCTTCGATTCACTTCTCCACCCAGGCGAAAAGCAATGTTTAGAGTCACTAGGCTTACTAGCTTCTCGGTATCGCAGCATCAGGTCCACCACCTTAGGCTTGGCACGTTCTCGGTCACAATATCTGTGTGCTCTCTGCGCCACCCTTACCCAGATTCTACGCGACGAGTACGAAGCGTTGGTCGTATCCACTGAAGCACAAATACTTCATCGAGATCCGTCGCTGGTAGCCTCGGGATCATATGTTCCCCTGTCAGCTTTGAGGGCAGCCTTTGCCCATTGGGACGCCCCTCTAGCTGCTCTCGAAGTCCTACTTGCCGACATATGTGGACGGCCAGAGTCGGAATGGCCTCCAGGACTTCTTATAGACACGTTGCTTTCTAGAGCTTCGACAGGGACACATAGCATATCCGACATCATCGGTCGTCTTGCTTGCGCGGTGCAGCGCGTATGGCAAACCGAACTTATCGCTCTACTCGTGCATGGTTCACTATCATCTATTGACCCTCTTGCCGAGACCGACTACAGCCTGCGCGAGGGCTATGTCCCGTCATGTGTCTCGGTCAACTCTCGTGCTGCTATATCATATGTCGGGCGCGCTCTGGGAACCGTTAAGGCCGCACAGGCCCAGACCAGATTCCCTCGCGAGCTGGTTGCAAGGCATACCGAAATACTGCAAGACATCCTTGTACAGGACACATATAAGTTTGATCGTGCCGTTGGCGAGATACGGACGAACGTCAGCGAATGGCTTTGGCTCAATGTTCTTACCCAGAAGAACGTCGACGAGGCTGTCGACTCCTTGTGCGTGATACTTACTGACCGCCATCACTATGCCAGTACTAATGTATCTCAGATCCAACTACTTCTTACTACGAAACGGCGAGTTCTCGACCGCCCTCATACGTGAACTGGAAAGGCTCAAGTTCACTCGCCTCACGACGCGTTCCAACCTCATTCGCGAGCAAGATCTCCACCTTGCTTTGCTCCGCGCTTCACTTGGTACATCCGCTCAACACGACCCTTCTCTTCTCCGATTACGGTTCACCCTGCCCACGGGTCCTCTGCGCCCTCTGATACCGACTTTACCAAGAGCCGCCGATATCACGGCTTCCGCCGAAATGGCTGTGACTCCAGCATTCGACGATCTCTTGCTGGGTACACCCCTACTTCTGAGCTATACAGTGTCGTGGCCACTTGACCTCTTTCTAACGCCTACGGATCTCGCGCTCTATGCCGCGTTATTCGGGTATCTATCTGCCCTGAGGCGAACACATGCTCGCGTGCACACTGCTTGGGCATCACTATCCAATGCTCAGCGCGCAAGGCGGAAGTGGACGGGTCTCGGAGAGGGTGGAACCCGGGAAGACCTGGACAGCCGCGAGCGCTTGTTGCGCTGTGGTTGGGGCGTTGTGCGCTGCATGGGATGGTTCTTAGACTGTCTCTTGGGATACACCATGTCGGACGTGGTCGACACCGAGTACGCGAAGCTCAAAACGGCAGTAGCGGGAGCGCCATCGTCAAAGGCGCAGAACTCCAACGCACAAAGGCGCGCCAGAGCCTCGTCCATCGCCTCAATCGCGCAAAAGAGCACAACGAGTCAGCTGGATAGTGCCGATCCTGTCGAGGCGCTCGACTTTACTACTTTGCGTGCCCTGCACAGCGCGTACCTTGAGCGTCTTCTGGCGGGAAGTTTAGTAGGGAATGGTGCATTGGCCACTGTCATCCGCCCTATCTTTGAGCTTTGCGACACATTCGTCGCCCATGTAGAGCGATGGGGCGGTGATGTTCTTCCGGCGCTTCTTGCTGAGGGTAGCGTTTCTGGAGGCGGTGAAGGCGTTGGAAAGATGGTCCAGGAGCGATGGGAGGTCGTCAGCGAAATCAACGAGGTACGCTACGATCAGCCTGTACTCCTAGCCGACTCACTGATATGTTATGTGAATCAGGCGTTGAACACCCTGATGGACGCATTCTACGAGCAGCTCACGCAGAGCACTGCCCAGCCTATACGGCCCGACATCTCGCGCTCCGTCTTCAACGCGACGGCAGCTAACATGACGTCCGCGTTCAAAACTGGTAATACGACGACCATGCGCCGTGACGCTCGTCTGCGCGAGAACGAGGGCGAGACGCGTCGGCAGATTGAACGGCTTCTGCTTCGTCTGGACTTCAACGAGGAGTTCACCCGCGCACGGAAGAGGGAAGGAAGAGAACAGGGTATCCTGAAGCAAGGCGGGCTGGCTTAACATGTAGTTGTGCCAGGACTGAGGACTTTGTCACTCGTACCAGAGCTTCCTCTTCGGTATCTGGTTGCTTGTATCGTACATTTTGGTGTGGCAGAATATCTCAATTAGGAGCGTGAGAATCGCCACATGGCCGATCACCGCAGCAGACGCGAGTCGAGACGCGCTTGAACTGAACGGTCACATCTGTGGCGCCCACTTCCCTACTTTACTGATAATATAATATTTGGAGGACCTTTCCGTCGGGACTTGGCTCCAACAGACCTATTCCAAATGCCCAAGCACAGGCAGAAGTTTTACGCCGTCAGGCAAGGCCGTGGTGGCCCGCGCATGTACAATACCTGGGACGAAGTAAGCGCCTCCTCCACGTGGTTAATATTGTCATCAGTGGTTGAACAACGTACCCTTTCAGTGCAAGGAAGCAGTAAGTGTATCCGGACCGTCATTGCGTATCTTGAGGGGAGGAAATCTGATACACTCGCGCAGGTAAACCGCTTTCCTGGCGCGGTATACAAAAGCTTCTTGACACTCACCGAGGCCGAGGACTGGCTTGGGCGTCAAGAAACTGTTTATGCCGGCCCAAGCCCAGACCACGAATCGAATGGCCACCTGGACCAACCTGTGGCTGGACCGTTTGGCGATTTCGGAGACGACTTCATAGGGCTGGAACCCGATGAACCCGAGAACGCGTTGACTACGGGTGGCGCTATTTCCCGCCGTATGTCTTTCTATAGTTAATATGTTTGAACACTCCTTGATGTCGACAGTCTCTGGAAACATGCCCGTGGATAACGACGTCCAATTATCCGCTGAGCAACTCGCCATTCTAGAACGCGTGCGTAGAGGAGAGAGCATATTCTATACCGGTTCTGCGGGTATGCGGCTAGCTTCGTCAATGCATCATGAATGCCTGCTGACGTAAATTTCAGGAACTGGGAAGTCCGTACTACTTCGCGAGATAATAAAATCACTTGCGGGGCAGCACATAGCCATTACTGCGACCACAGGAGTCGCCGCTTTGAACATCGGCGGTCAGACCATTCACTCTTGGTCCGGCATCGGAATAGGGCGACTCGCGTTCGAAAAGCTGAAGTGGAAGATAAGGTTGAACCCTGACCTTTACGATCGCTGGCTCAAGGCCGTTAGTATCATCATCGACGAAAGTGAGTATACTCACCGCCTGTCGTTCTTCTGCCGCCCAATCTGATGTTTGTCAAGTCTCCATGCTGGATGGACGGCTATTCGATCTCCTGGTGCGACATTTTCGTCAGAGCTGTCTTCTTGCTTGGATCTCAACTACGTTCAGGAAGCATTGGCAAGATTCCTCAGGAAAGACGAGCGGCCCTTTGGAGGTTTACAGGTTCAGTAGACTCACTACTAGTCTCGATACCGACACTGATCGTATGACGTCAGCTGATTGTCTCTGGAGACTTCCTGCAGTTACCCCCAATCGCTGATCGTGAAGACGGCAAAAACGTCCCTCAAGCCACGTTCGCCTATGAGGCGACATCCTGGGAAAGGTGTCTTGGGTCACCTGTCTATCTTACCCAGGTTTATCGGCAGAAGGATCCAGGTCAGTGAGCGGTGTCAGCCACGATAGCGACGTACTCATGTTGATTGCAGAATTTGCGGCTATGCTTGGTGCTGCACGAATTGGCGAGATCACCGATGCCATTGAAGCCAAGTTCAAGGCACTGGCACGACCTGTCCATTACGAGGATGGCGTAGGACCCACGGAGCTGTACGTTTGTTAGTCTTCTTCTGCTAGGTTGTGGCAATAACTTAGTCGATATGTCAGGTACCCCACGACAGCCGAGGTCTACCGAGCCAACAAGGAACGGCTTGACCGTATCAAAAGCACGATGCACAACTTTGTCAGTCACGACGTCCAAGGCGTCGACGACAACGGTGACAAGATCACAATAAAGCAAAGGGACTTTCTTTTGAACAAGCTGGTCGCGCAGAAGACGATACAGCTCAAAGTTGGTGCTCAGGTCATGTTGATCAAGGTGCGCTTTCCTTCGGGATCGTGGTTGTGACCCACCTGATAATCTGACCGTTGTGCGCGAATAGAACACTATCCAGGGCGTGCTCGTCAATGGATCGGTGGGAGTGATCATATCTTTTATGACCGTCGCAGAAGCAGCCCAGCACCAAAAGGCCATAGTAGACACGCGCTCGGACAGGGACATCAAGCGGAAGAAGGACGCGGTCCCCACTTTCGTCAAAGAGCGCCCTCAAGCCGTCTGGCCTTATGTGCGCTTTACCAACGGGCGCGAGATGCTCTGCATCCCTCAAGAGTTCAGTCAGGAGAACTTAAATGGCGAGATGGAGGCCAGCCGTGTACAGGTCCCGCTCATCCTTGCGTGGGCTCTTAGCGTGCATAAGTCACAAGGGCAGACACTCGAGCGGGTCAAGATCGACCTGGCGCGCACTTTCGAGAAGGGACAGGCGTATGTGGCACTTTCTCGCGCCACGAGCTTGAAGACGCTGGAAGTGTACAGCTTCGCGGCTCATCGCGTCGTTGCCCATCCCCGCGTTCTCCAGTGGATGAGATCACAAGGAGGACAACATGTGGTTGCTGAAGAGAGCTATGACTACGATGCGTATATGGACGACGATGAGGCTATGGCGGCATATCACTCGGGATAATGAGACGAGGCCGGAGTCCATTCAGTATCTCGCGCGTTCTGTATATATTATCCATGTGTAACGTGTCATGAACATAAAGTGATCACATAATAAGAAACAGACAAGTGTTCAATATACAAGTACAGGTACAGGTACATCATGAGAGAGCCTTCGATCACATAAGTAGAGTGCCGGAACAAGTGTACGTTGATAAACCAAAAAGAGACGAACCCTACGGGTATACATACCTACTCCCAACAACAGAGCGCTCTCTCAACCACTAAGACTTAGACGACCTGGACGAATGCCTGGAAGCTGGCCTCGAATGTATACTAGCAGCCTTAACCTCGTCCTGCGTGAAAGACATAGCAGCGATCGCATCACCCGCGAGCTGCTCGTCGATAGTCACATCGCTCACGCCACGTAGAGTAGCAGATGGGCGCGTGCGTAGCGTAGCTTCCGGATCGAATGGCGGAGGCTGGACGGTATCCTGCGCGGGCGCTATGACCGAGGTGGCCGAGTCGCGTCTCGGTGGCGGCATACTTCCAGGGCGTTCCTTCGTACGAGCGCCTGGTGGCGGGTTCATAGGCGTATTAGACATTCGTGCTGATGGATGGATGCTGTGCTGGATCGAAGGGCGCGGAGGAAGCTCGGGTGTGAAGTCCTGTTCAACGCGAATGGCAGTCGGAGCTGAACGAGGGCCCTCGACTGGCTCTGCGGGGGCAATGGGCTGGATCATGCCGGATGCTCTTGCATAGGATGATGCGTCCATGGGATATGGCGCAGTGGCAGGAGCTCTGGTAGCAGACGGAGGAAGCGGCGACGCCTGAGGATCCTGTTGGGGCAATAGTAATGGCGGAGGTGGAGGTGCCATCTGGGACGGATTCTGCTGGAGAGGAGGCTGCTGCGGGGGTAGCTGCTGCGGGGGTAGCTGCTGTGGCGGTCGTTGAGGCGTCTGAGCTTGGCCGACAGGGCGATTTGGGTCCTCGTTGAACTGGAACAACATGTAGGCATTCTCGATCAAGTCCTCCATGACAGTGTCCTGAGTAATGATAATGTATGTCAGAACGGCATTCGCGGAGCTAAAGACAGGTTCTCATACCTTCCACGACGCCATACGGAGAAGATCGCTTTCCACTGGCGCAGTGTCCTCTTCACCGAAGATGACAGTGGCGAAAACGATACCCAAGTTCTTTGAGTCCATCTTGTTCTGCTTCACGTGCGCAACCACGCGGGCCAAGTGCTCGAGAACGGCGCGCAAAACATATCGGTTGATCGCCGGCAAGCGCCTGATCTTGGACCGCAAAAGGACGAACCCGTTCGCGCGTTGCTCGTCGTGGTCCTCCGTGTGCTTGACGCGCTCCTGAAGTGGGAACTTGAATAGCGGGTCGGGTAGTGATCGTAGGTAAGCCTGAGATGATTTAGCATGTCTCCGTAGTCAGCGCTTGGGCTCATGTACCTTAAGAAGCGAAGCGGCGGCATGCACGTCATCCGTGTCAAGACTGAACTCTCTCTCGTTACGCTCCAGTCTGTGCTGAAGAGAGCTAACGACAGAATGACGACCAGATATCTAATATAACAGTGAGCATGAGCAGCCTCAAACGAGGAAAACGCATTTACCCTGTATATACCCTCGACGTCCAGACCACGAGCGTCCACTTCCGCGATGCACACAGCCAGAACCCTTGGGATTTCGCCCTCAGGCAATCCCCTCGCTGATGCATAGTCGGATAGGTTAATCCCGAATGTGAGGTCCTTGCACACGCCAACCTCGAAGTTGTGGTAGAATTGCTAGGGAAAGTCAGCAAAGCCCTGGCCGCTGCATTGCAGTGCCAAGAACATACCGGTTGAGGTACGGCCGCCTTGAACAGCTGGGGTATCGGTGCGGCCAATAGCTGCTGATCTCGTTTCGGGTTGACCTTCTCAATGGCTGAGCGGGCATGGGAAGCCAGGGCTGATTGCGTAGTGGTCGTTGCAAGGACGCTGTCGGTGTAAGACAGTAAGGCCCTCTTCACCGTCGCGGATGCCTCGTAAAATAGCGTCTCCAGGCTCTTAAGGGCCGTTAGCCAAAGCTGACATAGCGAAGTTAGGTCGCTTACGTTGTAACCGGCCTGCAGAGTCTTCACGCGCCTCAATCTTAGCGTCTCTGCCCAGACGACGCCCTTCCTGTATTCACGGTCTTGTAAAGCGATCAGATTTGCCCGAACGCATTGGGTGTCGCACGACATACCTGCTTCGTCGGTCTCACGCTTCGCACGAACCATCTTGAGTGACGATTCCGCGTTTCGCATAGTGCCATTCTTGTCAAGAAGACCCATAAGTTGGTTCAATTGCCGTTTTCCTAACGCCGTTAAGCGCTCGTACATATTCTAACAAACAGATAGCCACATACCGTGCTGAGCGATGTCCTGGAACGCGTTAGATGATTGCTGAGAGTTGGGAGAACGGTCTCGATCCCGATAACGAGATGCGCCCAGAGACGCGCGCCGCTCCATGGGGCGGGAATGTGGCGGAGGTGAAGAGGCGTTGGATCGTGATAGGAAGTGATGATTCCCTTGCTCGAAGACGGGCGCTTGAGCGGCATTGACTTCCCTCGAGGATGAGGAGCGGTAGTCGTCGACCTCTTGCGCCTTGCGAACGTACGCGCGCTTCAATGTCGGTAGCGTCTTCTCCACATAGTCTGCATGAGCCTGCGTCGAATCTTTGATATCCTCCTTGACGCGTTTCCGTATGCGATCTTGAGAGTCCTGTACGCATGTATTAGACGGATATCAATACACCATTTCAAGTTGTACACACTCGTAAAGCCTGCAGAGGCATGATGACATCTTCCGAGAGACTGTTCAGAAATGCCTGCCTCGTCGTCGTCTCTAATGCAATGCGTTTGTATTGAAGTCAACACCGGTATGGGGTGATGCACACCTCTATCGACACCATCCCTCAGCTCCGTCCATGCTTTGCGCGCAGTGGTGAGATCACCCTTGTCGTCCAAGTAAGCGTCAATGGTGCGCGTGCGCGTATGTAGCCTGATCAACGAGTCCACATAATTCTCCTCTATTCGACGTCTAGTGATCGAGATCAGCGACTGGCCCAACGGCGAGAGACGGAGTCAGCGCACCGTTCATTGAAGAAGGCGAGATACGAGTCCGCGAGCACTTTCAACTGAAAGTCGAACTGCTGGATCGGACCCTGTTGCGGTACATCGAGGGATGTTGCGCGCGACGAAGGCGTGGAGTCGCCTACGTACGCCATAGGCACGTCGCGAGACTCGAGGGCGGCAAAGGGACTGAAGGCGCTGGACAAGGAACAAGTGTGTCCAAGCGCATCAACTGTTCTCAGCTCAATCAGTTTCACGTGTGCGCCCAGAACTTGGTTCGAGTTATATTGCGAGCGTCATGGCGGATAGATTACAGTAACGATCGTTATCTTAGTCGTAGCTCTCTCGTAGCTCTCCGCGGTCTCGCAAGGCATGTAAAGTAACTATGCTCAAGCGCAAGGTGTAGTTTCGTATCGGTGTCGACGTCAAACTTGTCGGGGACCGCATTGCGGTGATTCCACGCCGGTTCCACCGAGCGAACTTGCGAAGCTTGCCGCTTGCAATGGACGTCATTCAAGAGAAAACACGTTTATTAAAAATGACAGGAGGTGCTACGAAAATGACAACGAGTATCCAGGGTATGTATGGACTCATAGTCGACCGCTTCGCATTGCGGGGCACGACAAGCGCACCACGCTGCGAGGCGCTCCGGCTTAATTGGGTCCTCTATATTTCGGTCTCTCCTCGTCCAGCCTACCCAAAGGAGGAAGATACCAGAGAGTTGCTGTGCTACGAGAGCACAGCCGTGGCAGAGGATGGTTGTGGGCTCGTGCAAGAAGCGAAACGCGAAAATATAGCGGCACGAAAAGTCCCACGATCTTGATGGCCAGTGCGCGTTCTACGCGCCGCGACGCGTCTTGACTCGAACGCTTTTGCTTGACTTCACTGACTTGTATGTTCAGGGTCTTGGCCGGGCGACGGATCCTGAATCGTGCTCTCAGACACCACTCTACTATGGCTACAACAGTGTCTTTCAAACCGGTTCAGCCGGATCGGATCGCCATTCCCAAGGATATGAGCGTCACGCTTTCAGACCAAGAATCGCAGCTGTGCCAACTTCTTGACGAATTTACGCAACAGCTCGAGCAAGAAAAGGGAATCAAGACATCTTGTCGCATAGCCGGAGGCTGGGTTAGAGACAAAGTGCGTGACGCTACATCTCAGCTTCGCCATATTTCTTACACTGTATCATAGCTCTTGAACGACCCAAGCCATGACATCGACATCGCACTGTCCGATATGAAGGGATTCCCCTTCGCAACTGACTTCATCGAGTTTGCCAGCACTAAAAGTCTCGAAGTGAAGCCCATCCACAAAGTCAAGGAAAATCCCGACCAGTCCAAGCACTTAGAAACGGCCACAACATCCGTCCTCGGACTCGACCTCGATTTCGTCAATCTCAGAGCAGAAGAGTATGCGGATAGTAGTCGGATACCTACGAAGATGGTGCGGGAGCGCCTATTACCTACCAATTGCATGTACATATGGGTTGAGTTCTGTTATTATAGACTTTCGGTACACCTTTGCAGGATGCGCAGAGGCGTGATACTACCATCAATGCATTGTTTTATAATGTGCACACCCGGCTTGTGGAGGATCATTGCGGTACGGTACGTTCGCTCAGGGCTAAGGCGTCCAAGAGGTCCCTTGACAATCGACAACTAGGGTTTGGAGGATCTCAGAGCAGGGATCATACGGACGCCTCTGGCACCTCGACAGACGTTCTTGGATGACCCTCTGCGCGTCATACGCTGTGTACGATTCGCGAGCAGATTCGGGTTTGACATGGTACCAGAGCTCATTGCGAGCGCAAGCGATCCTGAGATACAAGTACTGTTCCATGTCCCATTCTCCTACTGTGCTCTGATGATACGGTTATAGACTGCGTTAACGCAGAAAATCTCTCGCGAGCGTGTAGGCGAAGAGATCGACAAGATGATGTCTGGTAAGATCGCTTGAGTCGACCATTTTGCCACTCTTACTGACGCGGCTGCAAGGTCGCAATCCCCTGCACTCAATCTACCTGATCGACTCATTGGACCTCTTCACGTCGATTTTCCACATCCCACCTACTTCCACTCCAGAGCTATCGTCAGATCCTGCCCCTTCAGCTACAGCAGTGGCTGCAGCATCCGTACTATACAGCTTCCTCCACCCTGACAAATCCGTCTTCCCTCATCGACCTCTCCACCCTCTCTTCACTTCGACACTATCGGCATCGACCATCCCGCGCTTATACCTAGCATGTGCTCTCACGCCGTATGCCGGCGTCACTTATACGGACTCGAAGGGACATGAAAAGCTGGCGGTCGAAGCCGCCATCCGTGAAGGCTTGAAGAGTGGCAGGAAGAACCATTACGAGGACGGCATTCCTGAGCTCTTCCAAGCTGCGTCCAAACTCCGTGCGCCACGTCTGGACTCGGATCGGTTGACCCAACCAAGTGATCGTGTCGCTATCGGTCAGTACTTATACTGCCACACTTCACGATACACTCATACTCTCTATAGGTCTTCTCTTACGAGACCCAGTGGTACACAACCCCTCCGTCAGGGACTCGCATTGGACGTCGTCGCTCCTTTTCTCTCTGGTGCAAGAACTGGTCCAGTTCTACGACATTCAGAACGACGCGTTCGACGTACAAAAAGCGACTACTTGTATCGAAGTTTACAACACGTTTGTACGGCGCGTCGTGGAGCTTGACCTAGTCTCAGCCATCGACGCCAAACCCATACTTGACGTGAGTTTCAGTTGCCATAGATGACCCATGCATCCTTGAGGCTGAATTCAACCACTAGGGACGCGCTGTGGTGCAGACGCTCGAGCTGAAGCCCGGGCCGTGGACGGCCAAAGTTCTCGCAGACGTTGTAAAGTGGCAGTTGGCGCACCCAGATGGTACCAGGGAACAGTGCGTGGAGTGGCTGAAGGCTGAGGTTGCGGCGGGCTCTTGGGCTGAGGATCTAGCCGCCACTGCTCAGCATACCGTCGTCAAACGCGCGAAGGGTGCAGCAAAGGAGGGCGGCTCCAAGAAAAACAAGCACTAGACTGCGCTCGGGCGCGTTGCTACCGCTATAGCGACCTCGACCATTGTTCTGCTTCATCTTACCAGTACAGCGCGCCAGATGCAATCGAACGTTCATGATGTTACAAGGTCAAGCCGGCTAGCGGATGAATTTCAAGTCGATAGTACATGTGCGCGAAAACAAGATTTTGAGGATTACACGAGGCGATTGGTTGTACAGAAATCAAGACGACGAACAGAGAAGTACAGACATGATGCAGGGTTGTTACAATGGGTGTTTTTGGAGAGGAAGAGCGAAGAGCGGGGAGGGTTGCGCAGAATACAGGTCGGAGATTCGAGAAATGGTTTACTGGAAGTCATTGTTGATGTACTGGTCAAACAAGGCGTCGGCGCTGGACTCGAGCGAGGCGATTTCCATGGAAGGGAGTATGGAGTCAAGCGACCAGCCGGGTGCCGACGTGTCATACGGCGGGGGCGTCGATTCCGGCGAGTAAGCCGTAGGCTCATGCAACGGAGGGAACGCCATGATGTACTCGGCGACATCGACCGGGACGTCGTACATGGCGAGGGGCAGGCCTTCGGGGTAGTAGTTCACAGCGAGCAGCCCACTCTCAGCAGCCATGTCATGAGGCTCGACCTTGCAGACGTCAGCGAGCTGTGAAGAAAGGTCAGCGAACTGACATGGATGGCAAAAGAGCAAAGAGGCTTACCGTCTGGGCAAGTCCATCGATGTCAATGAGGGACTCAGGGAGCATCATAGGGGAGATCTGGCTCGTCGCCGTGAAAGAGAACTCAGGCGTGGTGAACTCGGCCTCGGGCGAGAAAGGCTGAGGAGAAGCGAAGTCGAAGGCGACAGACTGGGAGGAAGAGGGCATCGCGAACGTCGGCGCGGGGAACACGAGCTGCGGGGCGGGCGCATCGAATGAGGGGCTCGGAGAGGGACTAGCAGTCACACTGATGCGAGTCTTCTGCGAGCGAGTCTTCTTCGAGCCCTTCTTGACCTTGGACCCGGAGCGCGGCTTCTTCTCCTTCTTAGCCGTGGAGGGCTTGAACTGGTACTTCGGGTACAAGGCGGCGTGACGCTCCTTAACGACCTGCGCTGCAGACTCGAACGGCGCCTTCTCGTGCTCGGAGAGGCGCGCCCATAGTATGCCAGCCTCCTGGCTCAGGACGTTGTGCTTCCTCTCGGTGCTCTTTCCGTTGGCGCAGAGGTTCGAGCGGAAGATCATGAACCCATTTGGCGGACGAGGAGCGTGGTCGGGATTGCGCTTGGCCGAGTGCGAAGTTGTTTTGGCGTAAGGGCAGGCGGGCGTGATCTCCGGGCAGTACTTCATGGCGGCCGGCGAGTAGGAGATGACGCGCCGAACATCGTCGCTGACAACAAGCGCAAACGATGCAGAGGATGGGAAGGCGGGGAAGGCGGGGAAGATAGGCGACGATGGTGAGCCGACGCTGGTGTTATCCGAGTCCGAGTCCGACGGGTAAAGAAGCTCGAGGTCATCCTCGTCTGCACATATCACGTCAGAAAACAAGCCGAAAGTGTGGGCTCGGGACACGTACTGTAGGACGTCATCGTTATCTGTCGGGAGGACCGGCGGACGAAGCCACGTTGTGTGCGGATGGGCGCCATAATGCTAGGGAACGGTGCGAGAGAGCTGGGGACGCGGGGAGAGGACTCTGGGGCACTTAGAGGAGTAGAGGGGGTGCACTGAGCTGAGCATAGGGAGCATCTGCGAGACCGCTTTTATCGTCGTCGCCAGCGATGTCGAAGACATCTTCCTCCCACCGACCCCGTCCTACAGTCACATAACACCCAGCACATGTCGAATGTGAATTGATGGGTGGCCTCGTTCCCGCCTGCAGGTTTACATGCGGATGCAGGGCACAGGGTGCACCAATACTTGCCCACGTCGGCCGTGAAGTGATGATGCTCGGGGCTCGCACGAAAATGCTGGCTGGGCAGAGGTTGGTTAGGTTGATCCCGAGGCTCGACGAGCACAATCGGCAAAAAGTCCTGGAGAGCTGCAAAAACGGATAGACAGCGGGCAGGTTGGAGGAACAGCTCATTAGTGCAGAATAGGAAGGCGTGAGATGGCGGCGTGGCGTATGTTTAACATATAGGGGTAGCTTCCAGCGCAGAACATGTCCTTCACATCCTGCCATCGCGTACGCTTGCGGATGCCGCACACATTGGTGCCGTTTAGTTCACCCAATAGAGACCCGAGCTTCAATATTCAATCCTCAATGCATAAATGCTATATCGTAGCTTTTCCGGGCGCAAATATAAATGAATCGGACAGGACCTGAATGAGGATGCGAAGATACGGGGGCGCCTATACCTCGGCAACTGCCGAGGCACCACCACCTATCCGGTCGGATATTAAAGCCCCTCCGTCCTTCTCTTTCCGTCGTTTGCTGCCTGCAATCATATCCCTGCGTAAGTTCCGAGTCGAGTCAGCGATGGCCCGATAAAGCGGATGTAGAAGACCAGCCTTCTCTTGATAGCCTCGTCTCGACCGATGCGCCGTGCGGGATTGACGGTATCCGCACGCTTGACTTTGCCCATCTGTTTGCGCTTCATTTTGGAAGGCTTCGGAAGCTTGACTATCCAGTCCGGTACGGAGAAGCCAGACTGCATGATGACGTTGGCCACCCTACACAGGCAGCTGTCAGTCGGTTGAGTAGAGAGCATTTATTCGAGAACGTACGACTTGATATACGGTGCATCTTCGTTGGTGAAGTAGGTGACGGCCTTTCCTTCACGTCCGGCACGTCCAGTACGACCTGTAGCGGGGTGAGTGTACATCAAAGGGTACATGTGAGTCAGACCTACCGATACGATGAACGTAGCTCTGGACGCTCTGGGGGAAGTCGTAGTTGATCACTTCGCGCACACCCTTGAAGTCCATACCACGTGCCATAACCTCGGTGCTTACAAGCACCCAGGTCTCTCCACGACGCATCCGGCTCACAGTATCCGCGCGCTCCTTGTCCGTCATGCCAGCATGTAGACAGCCGACGTTTGGAATATCATGTAAGACAAGCTCCTCGGCGAGAGATGCTGCACGTGGTTGAGTCGAAGTGAATATGACGACGGGAGGGTTGTATGGTTGCGCCAAGTGAGTGAGTAGAGTAGGTAGCTTCGATGAGTCGTCGGCGACGTATGTAAGGGATTGTGCGATCAGCGGTAATGGTGTATCTCTGCGTAGTCCTCAGTAATGTCAACTTGGTGATGAATTCGTTGACGTACTTTAATCCTACAACAATGCGAATAGGGTCCCGAAGCATGTCCATGGCGATCTTCTCCGCATTTGCTGGTAGCGTCGCGCTGAAAACAGCCTTCTGGACTTCTGGGTGGGTACATGCCGCAACAATCTCCTGCACCTGACTCAGGAACTCAGTGTCAAGCATGCGATCCGCCTCGTCGAGCACGAGATGTCGAACACTGGACGCGACGTGAGATGCGGAGAATGCGATTTGATTATAACATACCTGGTGAGGTCAAGATTACCAGTTTGTAAAGCGGATACCAGCCTTAATGGTGTGCTGATGATGATGTCTAGTGAAGCGTTAGAACGACTCGCAGACGATGCCATCGTTCACGTACCGACTTTATCCCGAACGGCTTTGTCGGCAAGGGTGGCGGCAGTAGCTTTGCTGAACAAAATGACACGCCACTTGCGACCAAGAGCTAACTTCAAACACTCGTTGTGTATTTGATGTGCAAGTTCTTTGGTAGGGGCCAAGATGACCGCCCGAACTCCGGACCCCAACTCTGTCTCTGCACTGGAAGAAGGTGCATGAAGAGCAGACATGATGGGCAGTAGGTACGACAAGGTCTTTCCAGTACCCGTAGGAGATATAGCTGCCATATCTCGTTTCTGCAAAGAAGTCAGTGAAGCGCAACAGGGAAATTTGGTTTTACGTACCTCGAGTAAGATCGGACACCCATACGACTGTATTCCGGTAGGACGCTCAAAGCCAAACTTCTCCAGATTTGCCATAATGTGCCCAGCAATGTTATACCGCTGCTTCATGGCCACAAAAGACGATGCTGATTCCGGAGCGTCGTGTCCCTTCACCGTAACTCGCTGCCTGGGTACACGACCATCCTTCTCTCCCTCCTCTCCTTCACTGTCACTGACTTCGTGCTCGGGCAACTCCATCTGTTCATCCTCTTCATCTAACACCTTCCTTCGCTTCCGAGAGGCCAACTTTGATGCTTCGTCGGCTTTGCGCTTGGGTTGCGCAGGTTGTGAGTATTTGAAGAAATCAAGCTCGCTCGGTAATGAGTCGGGCGCAGCTTGAGCGCGGTTCTGGCGCTCCTTTGAAGCTACATGCTAGGTCAATCGAGTAAACCACAGTATCAGTTGTTAATGACGAACCAACAGTCTTATTAAACAAGTTGACATCGGCTTGGAACCGGCGCTTGTCAAACTGGGCGCCGCCCCGGGAAAGTAGCTGAAAGGCTTCCATCGGCGGAAATAAACTCAATAAAAAGCAGCTGTCCGGATGAAGCTAGCGACAAGTGCAATCCAAAAGCTTGACAATGAAAGTCCCAAAGAGACCAAAGAGAGTACTGATGTGGTGAAAGCGTGTCGCAAGTTGCGGGCCACATTTGCTGAAAGCTTGAAACTTTGGATCAATCGCGGTCACGCGGGTTTCGGCAACTTGACGACGTCAGCGCGCGTCGCGCCAGACAATGATCAAACTTGCAGATGTCGTTTCAGCCAACGTCACCGATAAGATCAAGAGGTGTGCGCTAAAAAGTCGGCCGACATCAACCTCAACAAGTCGAGGTCGCCGTTTGCTCTCACGACCCAGTGCTTGCCTTTTCGGGAGGACCCAGTGCTTGCCTTATATGGCATGCCCCTGGTGTCAGATTGTCAAGGACCTATTTGTCTATCACGTCTCTTGCTGCCATCTCGTTGTCAACATCAACGCGCTCATTTCGCTCGCGTGCGCTCGCGTGTCGATGATTTTAGGCAATATACTGTACCAAATCGACCTTAGGTTCATAACGCGTAACGCGGCGTTGTGAACCTGAACCTACGTAACGCATAACGCGCGGTCGTGAACTACCGGAGCGTTACGGTCGAAATTCGTCTAAAATTTACCAAAATATTCAATTTTCGCCCGGCCCGCCAAATTCCTCGTATTTTGTCTCTGTTCAAAGTCCACTACAGAAATTGGGCTATGTGCAACATCTATGGCCATGATCGTACTTGCATACAGGTGAAACGTCTCCTTAGGACCGGGTGCCCCTCGCGTGAACTAAACGATCGTAACGCGTGATACGACCCCCTGAACCTCGTTCCGAGTGAACTTGTGGGTGCGTAACGCGTAACGCTCCGAGGGAGTGAACCTAAGGTCGATTTGGTACAGTATTTGCATACGCCTTTCTTTTGGTGTTCTGCTCTAGATTTAGCGTGAAGGTGATAGCAGTACGTCCAGCCAATGTCTGTGATATTTTTTGTACTCGAAAGCCTTGAATTCGAGTGCTAGTGAAGAAGACGACGCGAGTGAAGGAAAAAGACCTCTCGCGACCCTGAGCACTGGGGGTCTTGCCTAATTTGGCCAGACCCTTTGGAGGTCCGTGTCATGATCTCGGATCTCGCACACCTCTTGGATAAGATTGAGGGCTTGAAGTCAGGATCCACTCGATTGAATGTGGCAAGATGCGTGAATGGTTATTGATGACGGTCGGGCGTTGCGATAACAATACATGATAGACGCGATCAAAGCTCTACTAGGTATATGTCCCAATGCTAGTACTGTGTCGACGTGTTGGATAGCGATTACAGCGTGTATGTATCGCAGAGATTACAGAGAGGTATATCGTGGTCACAATACATGCCGAAAAATGCGCAATAGTAGTACAGATATGAACACGAGTCATTCACAACAACACCATCGAAAACAGATATCCAGAGAGAAAAACAGTACAAAACATTACGAAACCTCCGTCACAGATATTCCGGGAACCGGAATTGGGCCAGTACCATAAGATGAAAGCAAAGCATTGAGATCGGCTGGAGTCCGTCGTGAGTATGTGCTTTGAAAGTGCAATATGAGACGTACGTCGTCTGAGCGGTTTACTCAGGAAGTCGTTCATGCCAGCGCTAAGACATAGACGTTTCGTGCTATCTTGTGCATCAGCGGAGAGGGCGACGACTAGAAATATCAATTAGCATGCGCCAACACACTTCAGATGTTGTTGGCGTACTGGGTAAAAGCAAGGCTTTCGGTATCTTTCGTCTGCTCTCGAGCACTCTCAATCGCTTCGCAGCCTCGACTCCGTCGCAAATGGGCATATGATGATCGAACAACGCCAGCGAGAAGTAGCCCGGTTCGTGCGCGGACCATTGCGTGATCGCCTCTTCGCCATTCGACGTGGGAACCACAGTCAATCCCAACCCGGTCAGTTGCTTGACGAGGAGTTGCTGGGCGATCGGGTTGTCTGTGCATCCGTCAATCAGTGAAAGATTCAAGACGGATAAAGTAGGATACGTACCCTCTGCGATCAGGACGTTCCCAAACAGCGTACGTTCTGGAGCAGGCTCATCGCGGGCGCGGGCGCTTGTACCAGCGGCGGGTGCACCATAGCTCTCAGGAGCCATCTTGGCAAGGTTGGCCATCGTCTCAAAGAGTTTGCCGGCGCGAGTTGGCTTCGGCAAGCGTACAAGGTTCTCTATGTCGTTCCGAACCATCGGTCGGCCCGTCGACTTGTCCGAGACGGGCGTGCACAGATGGATGACCTTCGCGTCCTTCAACTGAGGTGAGCGCAGCGCGTCGACGAGATGAGACACGTCCTGATAGTCGTAGATGATGAACTGCTCCGGCGTAAGTCTCTATCGGGGTCACTGGGCAAGACCACGTACATCAATGACCGTCTGAGGGAGCGATCCTCGGGCAATGAGCTGTGTGAGACTTTCTGTCAAAGACAAGCAGGTGACACGGAACCCGTGCAGAACGGTCGTGAGCAGCGCATGGGTGGCGTCGGATGGTGAGCAGACGACGACTGTCGGAGGGCGATCGCGTATAAACAGATTTCGGATATCCTCGACTCTCTTGGCGGCATTGCGCGAGTCGTCAGATGCGTACTCGCGAACCGGGATGGTGAACCAGAAGTCAGAGCCTTTTCCCAGCTCCGAGCGAACGCCGATGACACCGCTCATCAGTTTGACGAGTTCACCTGATGATATGTAAGGCTCAAGCAGAAGGCAAAAGGCTGGTGATGACGCACGGCAGATTGATAGGCCTAGACCAGTCCCTCCGTACTTCCTTGTTGTCGAGTTGTCTGCTTGTGAAAAAGGTTGGAAGAGAACGCCCACGTCGGTAGATGACAGTCCGATGCCAGTATCTCTGCCCACATGTTAATACCCAGAAAGCGGGGAGTAGATGATAGTTTACTTGACCGTGAACTTCAAATACACTGATGGTGTGTCATTGGGGTTCTTCAAAGTCTCCTTCAGGGTCTCCTTGTCGACAGAACAGTAGACCTTCACGAAACCACTCGCGGTAAACTTGACTGCGTTCCCAACCAAGTTCTGATCGACCAAGATGAATAGCCGCTCCAGGCGATGACAGGAAGAACGCACCATGATGATTTGCCGAACGCGCTCATAATCCGCGAGTACCCAAGCAGGAACGGAAGGGTCGATGTTATAGCTGAGGTCGAGACCGTTCTTCGCAGCAGTAGGAGCTAGCAGCTCGATACAATCCGCAACGACAGCTGTTAGGAATGAGCATCATGGTCATGGGCCTGCTGGCACGAGTGAGCGGTACCTTCGACGGCAAAACCGGTATACTCGAGCTGTCGGACACCGCCGGCTTCCAGCTTGCTGTAGTCGAGGATGGAGTTGATGACCTTCAAGAGATGGGAGCAAGACTCTTGTGCAGTTTGGACTAGCGTAAAGATGATTAGCTAGATATGTGCAGGGAGAACAACGTTACGGACCAATCTCGCGCTGCCCGGGTTGTAATTCCGTTGATGACAGTAGGTCAAGTAAGCCGTAGAAAGAGCTGAACGGTGTTCGAAGTTCATGGCTCATGGAAGCCAAGAAGTTTGACTTGATCTGAGCGCCTATGTCAGTGGATTTCGCCATAAGTGCGACAAACCAGACATACCTTCGTCGCTTGCTCTGCCGCCGCGCGCGACTGCCTGGCAGCCTCGAGAGCTTCGCGTTGAGAGCTGATCATCTTAAGGTTCTCCCTTGTTCCGGATTGAACGGAGCGGAATAGCAGAGCATTGCTGACGGACACGTTGGCTTGTTGACACAGCAGCGTTAGAAGAGCAACCTGAGCTTGGGCGAAGGAGTATTTTGATGCGAGAGCGATCGCGCCAAAAGTCTGTCCACGATTGCCGTAGATGGGCAGCGCGACCACGGATCGGTGCGTGCTGCCCTTCGCGGCGAGCGAAAAGCGAGAGTCCGCGCCAGCATCGTTCGTCGCCACGCGCTCCTTGACACTTAGACCTGGAGGTGGCGTCAGTATCACGATCAGTAGCTTGCACCAGGGGACGTACAATGCTCCAGGACAGCTCGTTGTAGAGGATCCTCAATCGTGCGTATTGACGGCATGTTCCTATCAGACGATGTGAGCATCAATGGCAACACGGCGAGTAAGTGAGGGAACGTTACTCGAAGATCTGACAATGCCCCGGTGGTTCCATCAACGTCGCCACTGCATACTCGCCACCGTTACCGACAATGACAAGAGAGGCACTCTGAGCGCCTGAGGCTTCGACTGCAATCTCTGTTAAACGCTGAAGGGCTACACACATCATAAGCATGATAGGTCTAAAAGCAGTGAGTGATCAGATCAACGTACCACTGAATAACTGTATATGCCTAGAGATCTCCTTGCTCCACCTCAAAACAGAAGCTAGCTGCGGAGCCGACAAGGCTCGGACTTCATCCTCTTCGCTACGCACAGGCTCGACATCTTCGTAAGACAAACCGATGTCCGCTTGTACCCCGGAAGCGGACGTGTCCGTCTGGACGCCCACATCTGACGTGAAGAAATGTCTCTTGAGTTCTTGCGGCTTTGCGCAGATGATCGACGAGAACCGCGCACTGCTTGGGGTCAGCCCCCATTCGTATCGAAGGATTGCAACCACTTACACAAGACCCAGCGCACCCCATTGAGACTGGCGGGCCAATCCACGACGTTGCAACTCGGTGCCCAAGCCATCGACCCCGTTGCGGACGAAGTGAGAGCCTTGCAAGAATAATGCCAGCCCTTCCTCGAGCAGGAAATCATTGTTGACGGCGAGCTTGACGGCGGTGTCGAAAAGCTTGTAGGTATCTGGTGTACCATCCAGCGATGAAAGCTCGGCATCCTGCCATGATCAGGACTGTGAAAAGTATATACGTGCTGAGTAACTCACGATCAGAGCAATCCAAGTACTGTTGTTGACCGGACTCGGGCTGAGCCACTTGCGAAGATAGGCCATGTTTTTGTGAGCTTGATCTAGATACCTCTTCTTCACGCCTTCGGACATTGACCCTTCGCGGATGCACTCGACAAGAGCAAGGCAGTGGAAGAAGAGAGCAAAGCGAGAACTGCGATGACTTCGAGGACGCTGTCAGTAAACTCGACATATGTTGATATGGGCGTTACGGACTTGGGCAGCGCTTTTCTCATCTCGTACACAGAGAACCCAAGTTCGACCGCTTCGGGGATGTAGCCGAGGCAGTAGAGGCTTGCGACCTAGATAGAGTAGTGAGCAGGAGGAGATGCTGGGATAGCATGGACGGGACCTTATAGCTATAGTGCCTGAAGGGTGCAAGTCAGTACACAGTGAACTAGATGTAGGTGGCGCTGATTTACCATGCTAGAGCCATCGCAGAAAAGTCGCTCGATTGCAGCTCGACAATGAACTCGGCGTCGCTGAAGAGCGTAGTGTCAAAGACGGTCGCCGCAGATACATTGATGGTCGCTCCGGCAAACGCGCGTATGCAGCATAGTAAACTCATCGAGAACACGGCGACGTGTCCTTTGGCGGCCCAGATGTTGATCTTCGCGTAGCTCTGCGACCATACGTTAGTATGTAGGAGAACAGTGCATCAGCTGCAAACACCTCTTCAGCGGCAGAGAGCAACTCGTCAACTGAGAAGGCCATTAGCCTGGAGGCCAATCAAACGAGTAAATGACTCACGATGTTCAGCGGTGAAGAATCGCGTCTGAATGCTGTACATGCTGGCCAAGGCACCATAGACACGATCACCGGCAGACATCGCATAGTCGGCGGCAAGTTGAAGTCTCGGGTTGTTGGCGCGTATATGCGCGTTGTCGTATGCGGACACGACGGCTGAAAACATGACAAGACTCCGACTACAAGAAAGACTGAGATCTCAGTCGGTGAACCGTCAACTAAGCACACCTACCACTTCTCAGAGTTGGAGCCAAAGCGGTCCGATATTCGAAGAGCCATCTTGCCGAGGTCGCTCGAGAAGCGATAGAGTTCGCGTGTCTCCGCGCTCGCCTGTAAAACGAAGAGGAACCCTAGACCTGTGCCTGGCGACATGCCATGGCGGAGAGCGAGCCTGATGATCTTCACATTCACCATGTTCAGACGAGGGTTGTACAAAGAGTATACGGACTTACCATGAGCCCCGCGACATCGGTCATAACGGCTCGGCTCTGCCAGTATGACCCGATCCCGGCGTCCCCCAACAGATTGACAGCCAGGTCGACCTTCTCATCTTGACATCGCGGCATGGACAGGATGGCATCGAAACCGGCCGCGAGAACCTGCACGACCTCATTAAGCTTCAAATCAAAAGGCTATGCCGTACATGTTTACCTCGTTCTTGACCTGTTCGAACATGGTGTTGACTTCGTCGGGATCTTGCGAAAAGTCTAGACTAATGCCCAAAGCCTCGAGCGCGAGCACCACATCTTTCATCGACGCGTCCGCCTCGTCACTTTGCCAATGGCACTGCGACCGTAACTTCAGAACCGTTGCCTTGTCGATAGGCTCCTCAGCTCGAGGGAGACAGTCGGAGATATACTCTTGCGCATCTTGCAGGTCTCCGCGCCATAGAGCGAGTCTATATATACGAGGTTAGACAGAGCTCCATGCGAATCTGGTCTAACTCACTCCGCTAGCCGAAGATATAAGGACAGCGTGCGCTTGACGTTGCGCGTCCACATGTCTCCGTCCAGAAGCATTTGTGCTGTCAAGTACGATTGGTAGGCTTGCTAGACGAGGATGTCGTAAGCAACGATCGGTTAATGATGACGATGCTCGCCTCACTTCATGCGCGCCACGCTCTTGAGCCGCTTCGCCAGCAGCGATGAGGAGGTTCAGGAGCTCGCTACGTTTCTGATGTCGGCGTAGTAATGGCAGACACCTACAGGATTCAGTGGACTGCATCGACACAGATAGTATATCACTTACTTCTGCGTATGCTTCGCTATTTGGAAGATGTCGGGGACCGGCTCGGCGAGCATGATCTGTTGCAGTGACTGTGAACACCAATGTAGACGACCCAGATGTAGAGAGGCGGACCATGAGAATGCGGAAGGACATCTTAGCAACAAACCCGTCCGGAAGCTCGTCTGCCTCCCTCTCCGCGGCGTGGCGATACGCGTCATGCGTGAAGCTGCACATCTCACGTCCACGTTGTATAACCCAGCCCTCCGCGATAGCGGTCTGCAGGCCGTTGACGGACGCCCGACTCATCCCGTCGCGCTTATTTGTACGCCGTGGGTCCCAGTCAGTTTCATCCTCTTCACTCTGGCTCCCAGAGCTATCGTCTTTATCCATGACCAAGCTAACATCCGTCGCCTTGAAGACAGACCCGAAGAAGCTGGCCCAGATGATGTACGTGCGCGCGTCATCCGGAAGTTCTCGTAGATGCGATCTTAAGTAGGTGATGTCTGAAGGATCCCCCGGGATTTGCTGGGACGTCAACGCGGACTCGACTGCTGCTAGGTCGTAGCTTGGAGGGTGTCAATAGAAGCAAGTACACGCACGGAGAGAAGAACAGACCGCCATGCATTCTTGTCGCCATCGTAGGTGAACTGATGATTGCAGATAAGCGATGGCGAACATGGGTTGTTAGGAGCTCCATACCAGCTTTTGTCGATGGAGGGTGACAAATACACTTCTCATCGCAAAGGCGTTACCACCTCCGGCGGCATGAATCAATCGAGCCAGAGGAGCGACGCTCTCCTTGGGCTGGCGAAGAACTCGAGCACACAATGTTGAAACTGCCTGGAACGGCAGCGGCTCCAACCGAATACGGGTCGTGCGCAAGAGGGAGAACATTGAATGGACACGATCGAGTATGTCACTGACGGTTCAGTCAATAAAGGGTCGGAACGATTAATTTGTGAGTAACTTACGCTTTGTCGTCGCGCATGGTGATGAATATGAGCTGCGACCTCTCAGTTACGGCCGTATAGCATGTGCACAAAAACTCACGAGCGGAGTCTTCAAGTTCGTCAACGTCGTGATCAAGTCAAGCGAGCTAGCATCTGACTCTTGAACGTCATCGAGAAAGAGAGCTAATGGCCGTGTTTCCGCCAA
The DNA here is from genome assembly GCA_001632445.1 of Peniophora sp. CONT. Taxonomy (NCBI): domain Eukaryota; kingdom Fungi; phylum Basidiomycota; class Agaricomycetes; order Russulales; family Peniophoraceae; genus Peniophora; species Peniophora sp. CONT. Next base: position 111,441 of record KV424461.1, read on the forward strand.
CACAGAGAAGACGACCTCCACCAGCGACTGAAAGCGCACACGAAGCTCTTCTGTAGGCAGAGACTCTTGCGGCTGATGCGTCCCGATATCAAACAGTTCCAAGATGTCGCGTAGCTCGGGAGCGCTGGTATACAACAGAGGAATATTGCGAGTATGAGGTCCTAGCCGTGTCTTAAGAGAGCTGATGAACCGATGTAGATCGTGACTGAAAGCCATCAACTGACGAAGTGCGGAAGAGAGACAAGTCATGAGGGCTTCGAATGGGGCGACGGCCTTCTCCTGAAATTTGGCATGTCCCCATAGCCCTTGCGCACGCCAGATAGGCTGCATAGCCATCACGAGCGAGCTTTTACCAGCTCTGATGAATCGTGAGTCTGTGTTGTTGGACAGGCTCAAGGAAAGAGCTTACCCAGGAGGACCGATAATGAGAACACCATGTGTACGAGGACCTCGTCGTCTGGTGTGTATGGCCATCCTGCGCATGCTATCACTCGCAATCGTGAGGGGTGAGCCCGACCCGGGTGGAGGACTGGTAGACCTCAAGGAGCCCGATCGCAACGAAGGAGTGGTATGCAAATCTTCCGAGGCATCCACGAACATCCCGTCCTGGCTTCGCGACGATTTCGAGTCATCATCATCATCCGCTTCTAGGATGCTGTCCTTAGATGACGCTTGGCTGCCAGTTGGCGTTAAGCTTATTGCCCCGGTGGCAGAAGCCGTATAATGCGTGTACTCGGCTGTCGTCTGCCGGATGATGGTACGCAACGAGTCCAGCTCCTTCTCTCGACCCACCTATCATCACGTCAGTGATATACTATGCGCGGAAAGATCTACTCACCAATAAACTTGGCAGCACGAAGTTCTATAAATAGGATCAGTGGGAGGATCGGTTTCGGTGAGGTATGTAACTTACAGAATATCGATCATGGAGCGCGATCTCAAACGGCGGAATGAGCTACTTTGGTATGAGCATAGTCGTTGCTACACAAGACACCAACTCTTACATCCATGCTCTGTTCAGATGCCGAGCTAACAGAAGCGAGGAGGCGCCGCTGGCATTCAAGAAGGTCGACTTGCAAGCCATAAGCACTCTGATACCGTTGGTCCGCACTCTTCGCCAGCAGTTTCTCCACTATCTGGGAGAGAACGAGGGGAACGCTGTCTCTGCGGACCTCATGTACGGGAACTGGCTTATGGTGAACGCAAGCATGTAGCATCTCTAGTGGTCCACCCTCGAATGGCAGCGTGCCACGGCCAACGATGAGACTCCAGAACAGAATGCCGAGGGCGTACAGATCAACGCGGGCGTCCTCATGCGTCGTTTCAATGCTGCCTGTCTGTTCAGGAGGAAGGTAGCACAGTGCCTCCTTCATGCGCTGGCGCTCAACCTCCTCAAAGTTATCTGACCTGCAAACCAAAGACGAGGGGGCGCCGAATGTCTCCAGAGAAGCATGTCGGTTGCCCATGTGGACCAGTCGGACGACTCCAGAGTGCGAATTGACATGAAAAGCGTTCGCGCGAACTATTGGTTTACGTCAGTGTATGTTCGTGCATCGGCGGAGAACGTCTCTCACTCTCTCGATGTACGACCCCACACCCGTGCAGTACATCCAGGCAGTGTGTCGCCTGTATCGCGAACCTAGTCCACATGATTAACGTCGCATATGACTGTGTGAAGTGACAAGGTTCTCACTCCAGGAATGTGGCGAGGTCCATAGTGTCGGGTACACTCTCAGAGTCCTCGAAGAAGACTCCCATATCTTCGTCCGCCAAGAAGATGTCGTTCTGCAAACCACCGCGAGAGACTGGACGTGCAGCTGATGTGCTTTCCGAGAGAAGCAAAGGGTTGATCGAGCGCGGAAAGTAGTGGCCCAGCTGATTAGGTCCAGGATGTACCAGTAGTAAGATGGTACAATCGCCACTGCCGCGCGGAAGCTTGAACATGTCTATTGGACGGATGGCCGCTCCTATGCCTTCGCGGGATACCTGCAACAGGTTCAAACTTGGTAGTTCATTATTTGAGGAATAGCGCTAGATGGGGGCAAATATGACACACATATGAGCCTCCCTCTCCAGCATGACCGACGCGTTCGTATGTGCGGGTACGATCTTGGCCAGTACGGGCGAGCCATCCTTCAAGCTGCTGCCCTCCGCAAGCTGGGTGAAGCTGCCGGTGTCTTCCCATGGTACAGCCTACAACAGCAGTTTCAGTACTGTCGAAGTATCAAACCTTACCTGATCTATCACGTACCTTCTCAAACGCGTATCCTGGTACAGACAAGATGCCTTCGCCTAATCAAGTAATCAATATATCGGATAACTCCCAGCTGATAATGACCGCACGGAAATAAAGGGTAGGCATCGTCGGCATCGTTGGCTGAGCCCTTCTCCTGCCCAACCGACTGTCCTCCCTTCCTAAAGGCATAATGCTTCTGCGATCTGCCTCTCCGGACGTGCGTCGCGCGAGCCGTGTGAGCGCGCGAAGATATTCCGAGAGGGACACTAAAAGACGATAGAGAAAGAGGATATGCAGCGTTGAAACCGCTGGTACGCAGGGTCGCGCAGAGCCGATGAGAGTCGAGACCAAGATCAGGAATAATAGGAGTTTGTTGTGCTAGGTGATGGTCGTGTCCTTCGGCCGCTGACGAACATCTTTTCGTTCGGGCGTGCTTAAACTCCCGCGGCCACACATATCGACGTCACGAGTAGCAGGTGGTAGCAACAAGCTCGAACCAATGATCCGCTCGCATCGAGATCTGTCACTCGGCTTTTACACCCTTTCGCCGTTATTAACGCACAACATGAGTTTTCCCACAGTATGACAGGATGAACGGGTACAGAGACAGATGTGGTTAAGTACTGGACATATAAGTTAAGTCACGACGATCTCCCTAAGTCAGGCCATTGGGTGGTCCGCCTGCTCCGTCCACCGTTGGTCCACGGTCATCAACAAGATCCGCGGAAGGAGATTTTTCCAGAACCTCGATGAGCTTCTCGTCGGCTTCTCCCGGCCGCAGCTCGACCCCGTCAAGAAAGTCGTTGTCGACCAAAAAGTGTATGGCTTGCGATAGATTCGACACCGTCATGCGAATTTCAGTCGACAGCAGCTGAAGAGAATGAGCATGATACGATGATTGGGTGAAGAGAATGACGCGTACATTGCGTAACAAGGATGACTTGGGAGCAAACGGATTTGCGGGCGGTTTGCGGGGAAGAGCTGGCTTCCGTTGAGCCAGAAGCTTTGACTTGGCCGGCGGCAAGCTGTCAACCTTTGGAGTGTCCACAACATTGGGGGACTCTTCGGCAGGAGGCAGGGTTTGCGCAGGTTGTGGTTTCGAAGATGCCTCTTCTGGCGGCGCGTCATCGTCGTCTTCGGAATCTGACGAAGACGAAGAAGACGAGTCGTGTGCGACAAGCGACGGTTTGGGTGGTAGACCAGCCAGACCCAGAGCAGGAGCGTGAGCTACCACAGGACTTGTATACCCTCCACGACCCCCTCTCTCAGCACCTCTTCCCCGGCCCCTCCCTCTTCCTCTTCCTCGTTCACCGCCTCTCCCACCGCCACTGTCATCTATACGTCGTCGTTTAGAACCTCTCAAAGCAGGGTCATCTGGATGAAGTTGCCCTCGTGCGACAGCCTCGTCCAACCGTCGTTTCTTGTCCTCCACACGATCGGAAGTAGGAAACCGACGCCTACGCTCTTCGATCCAGGCAGCAATCTCTTCAGGAGTTTCCAATTTGTGCGAAGTGCCCTGAATGGGTATAGGTTTCCTATAGACAGTTCAATCACCCCTCTACACATGATTGCCAACCTATCATACCCTTTCAAACTCGGGTCTGCATCCCACTCGTCCTTCTTCTTCTTCTCCCAACCAGGCGGATAAATCAGATGCCGATCCATTTTATGCGTCTCAACCGACGAAGCAGAGCCCGTGAACGCACATCCCGGTTGAGAGCATCGCACATTCCCGGGACTGTACCAGTAAGAACCTGATGCACTACCTCCGCGACCGCCCACACCTCCACCTCCACCACGGCCCCGGCTCCCGCCTCGAGCAGGTCCAGTAGACGCAGCGCCACGACCTCGTGCTCCAGAATTTTGGGCAGAGTAGCCTCCCCGTGAAGACCCAGCCTGAGAGCTCTGCCCACCAGAGAGTGGATTATATGCCGACGATATAGTGTATCCCTCGGCGGTAGTTTGCGCGTTCGCGTAGTGTCGCGCATAGGCTTGTGCGTAATGCGAGCTCACACCAGAATTTTGAGCAGCATACGGATTCGCAAGTGCATTGGATACTGCTTGTGCGGTTGCGGATACGTTTTGCCAGTTGGAAGAAGACTGCGAAGCTTGAGAAGCGTTGGGTCTGGGTGGTAGTCCGTGCATGAGCGCAGGAGGCACAAACGGAACGGCAAATGTGGCCCCGAATATCCACGTGCCGGCGGCGCGGAAGGAATATCGCGCCCATATGCACCCACAAGACCCTCCCGTCCCTTGGCGCGCCACTCGCGTATACATATCAGATACAGAACTCACTAGTCGCCTACGTATTATCAGGCACTACGCGCATCTCTGACAGTGACATTCATCAGTACTATATATTGATTTTGTGCCCGTAGGCCAGATATGCATAAGAGTAAACGACCAAAAGTAAACAGCAGATAAGAATATGATACAAGGGGTTTACAGACTTCTGCGACGATAGTAGACCGGGGCGACAAACGAGCAGCAAGCGAGGACCTAGTACGAGTAGACGAAACGGGGGAAAGCGAAGCAAGCGAGAACGGACGAACATGAGCATGTAAGCGTTCAGACCTAAGTAGGAGTCGGACGATCTATAGGAGGGGAGGTAGCGATATGAAGTACGGGTGGGTCGTGAGGAAAGCTGGCCGTGAGGAAAGAGAACACTAAGCATGGTGGTAGACGCCCGCCACGCCATACGCATCATGCGTTGACGGTGGGCGCATCTGCTGCTGACCCATGGGATCATGCATCGGTGCAGGCCAGAAGCTCTGCGCCACATCGAACGAGAATGGAATGGGCATCGAGTTCGGCGGACTGTTCGTGCTGTTCGTGCTATGCGGTGAGGGCGTATCCTGCCCATGACCGCCGTTCATCAGGTTATTGCCATTGCCCAACTGCTGCTGCTGCTGCTGTTGCATTGGCTGCTGTGATGGTCCGGGCTGACCATTCGGAGCTTGCCCGCGCGGCCACCACTGGTACCCCGGCAGATAACTCGTACTCGGCTCGATACCAGGGATATCCAGACCCAGCATATGCGCCAGAACGCGATCCGAAGCAGGTCCACCACGCACAGGCTGAGGCGTGCCGCCGCCACCCGTGCGCTCCTCGAATGCCTCCTGCTGTAGTACGTCGCTGACCTTCTCGCCGAGACCGAACGCATCATCGGCAGGGCGTTTTTGCCGTTGCATACCATTCACGGGCATGCTCTGGAACGTAGGGTCCGAGACGTGGGTATGCGCGCCCGAGATGAGCTCCCATGCACGCTGGCCTGCGGGCCAACGAACAGACATCTCTTTCAGAGCGCCGAGCACGCGCTGGAGTGCGATAGATGTCTGAACGTTCGACGGGCGCATCGTGAGGGTTACGACGTGCATGATGCTGAGGCGAGACAGTCAATATGAAGCAACGGAGTTCACGAGTTACGATAAACGCACCCAGCGGCGAAGAGGTGCTGAACGACGAGCATCGAGGCACGCGACAACGTGTACGTGCTCTGGTAAGCCGCAATGATGTTCGTCATGTGCGTAGCTGCGCTCTGACAGATGTCAAAGCTCTTCAGGGCGAACGTGTCCTGAGGTACGCCTGCGCGAGGGTGACCTTCCGGGCGCCACTTCGGGATGCTGTCTCTCAATCAGTACCAAAAGCACAACCGCAGATGAGGGAGATTGCGTACAATGCACGATGCAAGACAAGCACGCAATTCCAGTACTTGACGTGCAACATCATGACGCTCGGAGAGGGCATGAAGCGGGCGCTAGCCACATCGAACATAAGGTTATCGGGGAGCCCGGTGTACCAGCGGTCAAGTCGGGCCTCGAGGTCAGATAACGCCGCACGTTTCACCGCCTGCGCGGTGGGCCGTACAGGGTATATGCGCTCGAGGATCTCGCCAAAGATCACCACTGGTTGAATCGCGTTAGCTCGCAGAGGCCAGGAGCCTTTGCAGCTTCAAAAACGTACTCTGAGCCGAAGCCTCGCGGTAGCAAGCCATCACATGTCCTGGAACAGGCGTAAAGTCCACCGATAGCGGGTCAGATGGATGTGGTGCCCATGGCTCGTCGGAGTCGACCTGTACACAAAAGCAGTCAGCCAAGATAGTAGGGGAAGAACGTATACCCGGGCGCCTTAACATACCTCCGGCAAGGGCGTGTCGTAGGTCGCCTCGCTGAGCTGTGGCGGGCGCCCCATATAAACAGCGGAATATCTATGATACATGGATGAGCAGGGACCGATCATATAAAGGGACTGCGGGGTTTGCGATAGACGCACTTGTCTGCCTTTTGGCACGCCCACCAGAGTTGGCGTCGCGCTTGCACCTCCATTGGAGTGAAGATCTCGCGCCCATCCCGTTTCCAGTGCGATGCGTCACGATGAAGCCCAAGATCAATTGCCTACAGAGAAGCAGGTTTGTCTCTAGGATCTCAATACACAAGTACTGTAAGTATGTGCGTACCATCCTCAAGCCCATTCCTGTAAGAGACACCAGTTAGCTAGAGGGAAGTGAAGGGAGGTATCTTGACGGCGTACCAGTATACAGCCACCCGTGCTCCATTTGGCCGATGCCGAATTCCCGCATGCCGAGCAAGATTAACGCCTGGCACGTAGTCGGTCGGCAGTAGTGGTAAACACGGTCTAGAAAAGCGATGGTGCCAGGTCAGCGGCCCGTAACAGAGACGAGTAACGGGGACGATGCTCACTCAGAACTTCGCGTGCTCGGACCATGTAATCAAGTCCAGCCTCCCAGATCGTCCCGGGCTGAGGCTCCTCGTCACAACGGTCGTAGCGTGCCGCAGTTGCGAACATGGCAAGAAGCAGCAGTTTGGATATCACTGGCCGCTCGGTCCGCTGGCTTGATTGAGGAAGTCTACGGCCCAAGTCAGTTCAATGTCCATGATGTAGTTGTTGGCTTCGCTCACGCATGCCTGTATGTGCGCGTCAGTATGCAGTTGAGAACGATCACGGACAAGAACTCACATCGCCTCGAACTCAGTCCAAAACAAGGTCTTGTGCACCGTCGGCAATTGGATGTGTACGTAGGTGAAGTACAGCTCGAGCAGATGACGCTGAACCGCCACTGGCGGCATTTCTACGTCGACACTATCCTCCGGAATGAACTGATTCGCAGCGGGCGGCCACACACGGGCCATTGGTAGGTTCCTTTCTCAGGGTCAGTACCTGGTGATGTCCAAAAACGAAGATCGACGAACCAGATCCCACCCGAATTACGTCGATCCGGTCGTTGTGGATTGGCCTTCGTGAGGAGATGCAGCCCACTAGAGAAACCGTGATACCGCAACTACACAATGCCAAGACGCTGAGCAAAGTACTATACCACAATGAGTCTTGACACGCACCTCCTTGTTCTCGTCCAGTGATAGCTGACCGAGACCATTCGTAGCTTCCTCTTCTTCTGTGTCTAGTGGTGAGCGCTAGGATGTGAGACATACACTCTCGCAGTGCGTCAATCCTACGCACCAGACGACTGTTTATCAAGTCTGTACATCCTGTCCCAGTCCGGTTGTCCAGAGCCGGACGGACGCTCGCCGTCAAGCCGTCTCCGTTGCGAGTATGGTAATCCACTCATGTCAACGGAGCGATCACGCGAGACCGGACCAATACGAGCAAAATGGTTGGACAGACGATCTTGCCATTCCAGGGTCGGACTAACGAGGGACGAGTTGTCTGTGGCCAGGTATAGTTAGTCTTGTGTCAGGTGCGTTATTTGACTGATGGTGGCGAGAAATGAAGTGACGGTATAAAGGAAAACTTACTCGATGAAACAATCTCGCGCGACATGCGAGACTGTCGTCGTGGACGTGACGGGTCGCGCGTTTGCGCCACCTCGGCACTGTTCATGATAGAGGCAAAGAAGTCCTCCTTCGTAACGGCGACCGAATGGTTGAGCCGTCCTGTGGGCCCCTACTAGAGCGTAAGGAGGCTGCACCGCAAAGATGTATCAGCGTATATGCATACGAATGGCCCAGCATCGACGCGATTCAAGATATCGCGCGCGAGGTCGTCAGTTTTGATGTTGTCGATGAGAGCTTGCACTTGCGGATCCGGAGAGCCAAGGATTGCACCCAGTATTGACTCGACCTGGTGCCAACGCTGCTCAATAGCATGAATGTAACCTTTGGGAGGACCGCGCTTGAAGCTCGGCCCTAATAAACGGCGTTAGCGGGAGATGGATGCGTATACATGCGCGAACAAGGCGCACCAAGGAAGGTACAGGCTAAACGCGTGGCGGTTATGCGGTCAGCGCACTTTCATTACAGAGCCACATCAACAAGAACGCACCGACGCCTGCCAGTGAACAGCTCTTGCAGGGTTCCGTATCCGGGCCGTCGAACCGCTCGCACTTGCTTTTCGTCTTCCTGCACTGGTCGCAGGCTGCAGTAGCAATAGTCCCTCAGCATATGTTTAGTATCATATCGCGAAAGTAGAGGCGTACCTCTGCTGCTCCTCTTCCTGGAGGAATCTGCCGCCGGAGACGGACCGCCGTGCTCATCATCTGAATGCTCGGCAGAGTGCGATTGACGTTCTTTCGACATCACGCAAGGCAACTAGAGCAATTCGACGCGAGTACCGGGAATAGAAATGCGCACAGGGGCGCGTAGGGACGGACAAGCCGAGTGGATGATGAGCGCAGAAGGCAAGGTCTGCAGTGTCTTGCAACTTGCGAAGGTAGCGCGTAATGGCCCACGGCCGGTAACTTCCCTGCCCGCCCGACACGGCGGCTCGGACAACAACGCCGCGGCTTTCGCATGCTGCCCTGCCCTCGCCACCCCCTGCTTGCTCGGAGAAATGTCCGTCTGGCTCTCAACGTCGCCCACCAAAATGCACAGAGTATAGGTAAATTGTTTCTTATTTTCAGGAATTGAAGCACGCAAGGTTGAGCTGTCGGCTCACTAAGCCGATTATACCGTAATATCTGACCCGGATCCTCCAGATCTAAGATGGTCGGTCGACACCTTGGCGTGTCGCTCCGTTGAGCCACTGTTGGCATGTAGATCACCGGCGAGTGGCTCGTTGCCTGGCGATCTTTATGAAATGGTGGCACAGCGACGACGAGGGCGACGTCGTCGCAGACCGTTTTCGAGGCGATCCTCCTGCGCGCTCGTGACCAATAAGTGTTAGGCTATTCGCATTATACTTGGCGAACCCCATATTGGGGCAGCTGGGTAGCGCTGCATTCAGCGGGCATAGGCCGGTCATCCTTCCAGAAAGGCTACTGAGAAACAGGAAGTAGGACTACACGCGGGGCGAGGCGCGACGATCGGCCAATCTCAGGGATCAAGCCATCATCAACGAATATAGCAGATGCTCGGAGTCACGGAAAACGGGGTGGAGGCAATGAACTCCGGGAAGGAAGTAATAGTCGTAGACTAGCATGACTGGGCAAGCCGTGCAGTAGGAGGGTAGGCTGAAAAGTCAGTACTGTACCGTACTAATCGTAGACAAACTCAATGCCCGTCAGATGCAGATGGGATTTGGGCGGAGGTGTATTGACAAACATGAGAAGTTCGGCCGGCGATTCAGCGATCAGAACGGTACGAGAAATGAGGAGCAACAGCTGGGTAGCACGGTGCATTTATGACGAAGTTCGGAATAATATTACGAGCAACGGTATGTATATAAGACGAGGGCAAAGATACGGGGATGGGTGAGGATCGAAGTCAAGTTTCGCAGACCTCGCAGCTGGATCATCACGATGAGGCGCTCACGGGAGTTGCCAGACTGTGGGCGCTTAGGCGCGCCTGGACCTGACAATTTATTACGATTATTGCTGGTTGCATCTTCCCAATCCGCCGCCAACACCTCCTTCCCTCCACCCTCCTCCCCTTGTCTCATCCCATGCCTTCTGACACGGAAGCCAACCAGAATCAATCTGGTAAGCTTTGTTTCCCCGATCTTATAGTGCAAAAAATACGCGGTGCTGAATGCCGATATTTTTCGCTTCAGGTTCACCCCCTCAGTCTCGCTCACCATCTCCGGCCGGGCACGACGTCCTGACTCTCCGAGCACTCGTGAGCACCAAGGATGCAGGCGTCATCATTGGAAAAGCCGGCAAAAACGTCGCCGATCTTCGCGACCAGACCGGGGTCAAGGCTGGCGTCAGCAAGGTTATTCCCGGAATACACGAACGCGTATTGACCGTGTCTGGATCCGTAGAGTCCGTGGCAAAGGTGCGCACATTGTATTGGATCTACTAATGCAGTCGAAACTGATCGAATATAATAGGCATACGCGCTGATCATCGAGCAGCTCGTCGAAGCCAACCCCGCGTCACCCGGCGTCTCCTCGTCCTCGTCTCCCGCACACACCTCCATCCGCCTCCTCATTTCCCACAACCTCATGGGCACAATTATCGGCCGAAACGGCCTCAAAATCAAGGCCATACAAGATGGTTCGGGAGCAAGAATGGTCGCTTCCAAGGACATGCTCCCGCAATCGACAGAACGCGTCGTCGATGTCCAGGGCTCACCCGAATCTATATCTCGCGCGATAGAGGAGATTGGGCGCTGTCTGCTGGAGGATTGGGAGAGGGGGTTGGGCACGGTGCTCTACCACCCAGGTGTCGCTGATGACCGCTCGGGAGGGCGCCGGGGCTCGCACAGCCACAGTGCAAGTTATGGAGGCGGCGGACGGCGTTCCAACGGCAACGAGGCGGCCATCCGTGCGCCCTCGCCACCGTCGCCGTCCACAGCCGCTGCGACGAACTTGCGCACGCAGAACATCTCCATTCCTAGCGACATGGTGGGATGCATCATCGGTCGTGGCGGCACAAAGATTACAGAGATCAGGCGCTTGTCAGGCTCTAAGATCTCCATCGCAAAGGCGCCGCACGACGAGACTGGCGAGCGTATGTTCACCATCGTCGGTACGCCCGAGGCGAACGAGAAGGCGTTGTTCTTGCTCTACAACCAGCTTGAGAGTGAGAAGGAGCGCCGTGTTGGCAAGGAGGCGCAGGCGCAAGAGGAGGGCCTGCAGGAGTGAGGATGACGCGCGGTTATTGACTTTCGTGCAAGACTTGTAAATTTTTGGGATCCCGGATCGTTGACTTGCTCTCTGCGGTGATCTCTGACGGCTTTCGTTGTGATTGTATCCACGGGCTTCGGCCTGATAGTGTCATGTACCATGTATCACTAGCTCGCCGCCAGGACCTCTTCTCTCTACTTACTTCCCCTCTCTCTACCACATACACCCATACACCCGAAAACCCGTCCTCTGGTGCTGCGTCAAACCCACGCACACCCGTCTACTGCGTAGATGTGCTTCGACCGCGTCCCCTGCTCTTGCTCCCCTCGTCTCACCCTCCCCCGATCCTCTCTTGTGCCAATCCCCTCCGCGCTTTGCTCGGCTGTCTTGTGCGTATCTACTCTCGGTGCCCCTCTCCTCTGTTTCTATAGTACCGCTCTCGTGCATTTGTGTACAGCAAATCAAATTAACCTATCGAGCAAATTTCCGCCTTCGTTCACCGTTCAACGAATAAGCCCGTTCCTTGCGCCACAGGTCCACCCTGGACCACGGCTGATAAGATAGTGTGTCATGACGACTGGGTCCTTGTGGGCACCCATATTTCGTTGCGTTCCTTCGAGGTGAGAGCTTCCGAGACACTTTTTTCGGGAAGTTCTTCTAGAGCAAACGATATTTGGCCGAAGCCACACGCGCAGACGTCGAAATAGAGTCAATCGACTCGACCCCGGATGAGCAAGTATAGATACATTGTGTACTGTGCCATAAACTATCTCAACCCTCAGAAGAACCCATCCAATAACTTCCGCGACGCCTCGACACCAAGCTATAAACCTTAGTATCAGCACCAGACCATACCCACGGATCGCAAACAGAATACTCACGAAAGTAGCAGCGTTCGCAGGGAACGCCCTAGCCATAGCCGGTCCAAAGCCCTTCCAAAGCGCCTTGACACCGTCCACGGCAATCGTCTTCCTCGCACAGTCCATAATGCCCGAGTATGTGCCCGTAGGCGCAGACTGCAGACGGCTCTTGAGGACGTCGGGAGGTATGGCGATGGCCCACATCGCTACGCCTGCGGTACCGCCTGCCATGATGATAGAGCCGAGGTGGAGGTCGTTGGGCGAGGCACCTGCGGGGGTGAGGTACTTCTTTGTTACCTCGTACGCGGCGAAGTATCTATGGGCTACTTGTCAGACTTGTGTTGGTACTCAGAGAGTGTCTAGTACGTACGCAGCGCTACCGGGACCATCGCGTGCGACTGTGGCGACCGAACCACGGTAGATGCTCTTGATTCCACCTTCACGATACAAGTGCCCGATGACATCGATGACACCCTTGTACTTCGCCTTGCCGGCCTGCCCATCAACCTGTACAGCATTAGAACTGAGACGAAGGTACATGCGTATGAAGCGCTGTACCTGTAATAGCACCTTCGCGCGTTCTACGGGTGCTGTGACAAGAGTGGTGGGTACGGCGGACATGAAGCCTGCTGCCGCAAGCTCGGCCGTCGAGAGGGATGCCTCTTTGCGGTTAGGTGTCAAAGCGTAGACAAGAGCTTTAGAAGCATCGTAGGCCTGTCGCTCGATGTCAGAGGAAAGCGAACATCAAGAAAAGAGATCACGCACCCAGAAAGAAAGCGCAAAGATGGGTGTAACACCTAACAATGGAGGGACAACACCACGGTACAGACTGGACGATATATTGAATGCGTAGATCACATCCCAATACGATGAATGCATACCCGAACGCGCCATCTCTTGCAACTGCCTGCTTCACAACATCCACAGCACCCTTGTATGTCCCCGGCGCGGCCGTCTGCAAGCGCGTCTTTGTCAAGTCAAACGGATGGCCTGTAAAGAGTTCCCTAATATCAGATATTGAACGTATGGGACAGGCATAGTGTACGCACCGACAAGCACAGCAGCGACACCTCCGAATCCACCAGAAATAAACGACTTGACGTTCTCCGTCGCAGAGTTTGCGGCGCGCGTGCCCTCAATCTCTCCCGCTTCAATGTCGCTCTGCCGATACTTCAGCCTTCCATGCTACAGATCAAGAATGTCGGCACGTACCATGTCTACGAGTCTAGTCTAGAGTGAGCGCCGGGGAATAGAGGTAATCGAGCTGCCTGCGGCGGTAGAGGAGTGTTCGGCTCGTTAGGCCCGGAGGTTCGACTTATGAACATCGGGATTGTGGGGAAGCGTGTGATTCCCGACGCAGTCCATTCGCCGGATACATGTGCCTGAGGACTGACGTCCCTGCACGCACAAAGACTTAGAAGTACTTTAGAACAAGCCATTGCATTCAGAAGGCTCGAGTGGTAGTGGGAAGTAGTAAGGTACGGTAAGCAACGAGGCGCGAGTACAGCTTTTCATAGCAAAGTTTCACGAAAACGGCAGTCTATTCCCTTCAGAACTCAAGACTCGGGGTGAGAAGGAGGATAGCGACAATAACGATCCGAGATGAAAGTCACGGTCCAAGTACCTATAATGCAACACAGCATCAGCTTAATGCACTTCTCAAAGCTAAAACGGAGGAACGTACCTTCCAGAGCCGAGAAGATCGAATACTCGTTCAAGGCAACGCCCGATACAGTATGCGTCTCGAGCACGCGACCCGGTCGACCACCCTTCTTCGCGGGTGGCTCGGAGCGCTGGTACGTGAATGTAAAAGGCGGCTCGCCGACGAGCGTGAACTTGATCTCTGCTTGGTCGCCTTCGTGGATGTCTTGGAATATGCGTCGACCTTGTCCTACACGCGCGGATGGTAGATCGTGCACGGTATACGCAAGGTCGGTCACAGCAGCGCGGCATCGTGCATGTTGGTGCGCGATCGATGTAACGGCAAAGTCGCCTGGGTTGCTAAGTTGTAGAGCGAAGGGGCTAGCGCTCACGCTCTGCGTGTGCTGCTTGCTATTGATCTTGTATCTGTATTTTATGTCAGCTACAATGCTGAGGAACTGAACGGCAGTACATACCCGACGGTCCACGGAGGAATGCCCTCGAGCTGGAATTGGGCAGTCTCGCCCGCGCAGAAGTGCTCACGACGATCATAGGGAACAATCGCCGCGCTCTCCGCCACATCGACCGATATAGTACGCTCGCGCGGATGAGTCGGAGTCTGCTCGCATCCCGCCGCATCGCTTACACTCTCGATAGTGATCACATGGTGCCCGACAGACTTGAACGTGTATGACGGTAGGTCGAGGCGCCATGAGTACGAGTTGACAGTGACCGACTCAGTGTACACGTCTCCCGAAGCGATGTTCTTCACGGAGAGCGTCAGTGAGAATGGCGGAGTGCCTTCGAGAGCAACGGTGCCTTCTGTGCTGTACTGCTCGAGCGGCGTAAAGGGGTCGTAGAGACAGTACGAGAGTCGGTCCGGCGTGCGGAAGCGGGCTTCCGGTCGCTGCAGCACTTGCTGCTCGAATAGCGGGCGGTAAGCGCGAGGGATGACCGAGTCCTTGTGTTGAGCGAGAGGGTACGCCGTATCGCCGACTTGCTTGACCTCGTACAGGATGCGACCGGGATCACTAGTGACAAGCTGGAACCGGGTACGGGGTTGGATGCTGTTAAACATGGGCTGATCAAGGACGCGAGTCCCGCCATTTTCGCCGCGCGCGATGTTGTACAGGATCTGGAAGGGTGCGCGGCCCGTCAAGTCGAGATCAACGTGGCTGTTCGCGCCTTCGCAAATGGGCGGGAGGATGAACGAGCCGTTCCAGCGCTCGAGTTGTCCCGGGGTGTCCTCGGATAGCTTCGCTGAAGGACGAGGGACCCATGCGACGTCGTACGTGGACTCTCCCATTATAATCTCGCCGGGGCATTGAGAGTCGTAAACCTATCTCGCAGTAAGCGCCGAGTCGAGAAGTCTCCAAAGACCACTTACCTCCACGATCTCGTACGTTCCATGACCGCGAACTGAGAGATGATCGTTGGCGCTGGAGAGCTTCGCTGTCTCGAACACCTCGGGCTTCTCCATGTTGCGGTACTTGAGCTGCCACGGACCCTCGCCAGTGAGACGAAGGGGAAGGCTCGCCTTCTCGTAGTCCAGTGTCGTGACCAGTCGCTCACCGGGCTTGCCGTAAAACTTGGCCGTCGCCTTGATGCGCCTGACATTGACGGTCACGCCGGGGACGGTCAACGTACGACGGCAGCCAGACGAGTCCTCTACGCTACCTGAACGTACGCATGTCGTGTCAGTTCATTGATTCACGCGGTGACAAGGGCACTCACGAAGGGAGATATCGAACGAGCCGCCGTTCTTATTGATACGATCCGGTACCGGAATCCGCAACTTATGCCTCGCGCTCTCGATCTTCGCGAAATTGAGTGTCTTGCTCTCTTTCAACCCCACAAGCTGAACATCCAGACTCCATGGCCCAATACCCTTGAACTCGACCTCGACTTCAACGGACTCGCCCGCACAGCTATTGATAGGCCGGTTGGCATGTACAATGTTCGCGCCCGCGAGAGGATGGACGACTTGATTGATGCTGGGACCTGGTAGAGGAACTTTCTGGTAGTTGGCGTCGGAGACGTGCGTGAACGTGTAGGTGTAGTCGCCGCTCTGAGCGGGCTGGAGAAGGAGCTCGCCACGGGTGTTCTGGTAAGCCTTCACGAGTTCGCGAGCTGGCTCCTTATTGCGCTGCATGGTGTAGTAGATATGGAAGGGCGCCTTGCCGTGCAAGAGCAACGAAGCCTCAACGCCAGTGTCGCCCGAGCTACATCTCATTGTCAGCGGCTTTCATCCCTAAGCCCCATGCGTACGCACCATTCATGAATACCCCTCCAGTCGATTTCTGCGCTCGGTTTGGGGATTTCCGCAACTGGGCAAGTCTCGGGAGCAAGCACGTCGCCCTCACAGTACCGGCCCTTCACATCCACCAGCGTGTACGTCCCAGGGGCATCCGCTTCGATCTGCAAGTTTCGCTTGTTTCCAGCGGTCTGAAGCGTCTTCGTCCAGCCCTTCGCGCGGCGCGGGTCATCCGCGGGAGGCACGTACTGAACTACCATATCCCATGGACCGTCCTCCGCGTCTGCTTGAGATGCAGACAGGATGAGACCGGTGGTCCCACCAATCTTAACATGAGACGGTCGCGCAGGAGAACATCCTGAGAACGCAGCCGCGGGGCGGCGCAGGACGTGTAGCGTGCGAGCAGTCGAGCCAGTGTTGCTCGCGGGGAAGGTGTCGTTTTGATTGTGACCGGTGGACGACTCGCCGAGCAGGACTGTGTTTCCAAGAGCATCCGTGACGCTGTCGAGTGCGTAGATGTGGGTGCCCAGGGCACGCGCCTGTACTGCGAGTGGTACAACAACGGTCTGAGGGGCTGCGGGTCCTGAGGCTCCAACACGATGAGGCGCATGGCCATCCTCGATTCCCTCCACCATAGAGTACTCTTGCCTGCCGTTCACTTCCTTGTACCACTTCAGACTCAGAGGTGGCACGCCGGCTATCCTCAGTGACAAGTCGACGTTGACAGCTTTCGCGGCGGCATCTGAGGCTGCACATTTAACACTTTCTCCGTGCGCAAGAATGTCATCGGAGGTGAACTGCGCGCGGGGACAAGGCGCAATAGCAACAGAGGAGGGATATACGACGCGCGCGTCTACGCCAGAAGTGTCTTGTACGGTCTGCAGTTCCACGGTGCCGGGCTGGGAGATTTGAATATGAATGAGAGACTGCGATTTCTGTAACCTCGGCGCATCGTCAGGCACGGCGTCGTCCTCGTCGTCGTATTCGTCGTACTCGCTGTCCGCAGAAGACGAGTGTTTCACGAGTTGCATAGTTGACGTCCGTGCAGCTTCGATCGCCTTCAATTCGCGGATGCCAACGGTCTTGTGAACGATCTTCATTCCCTTTCCCTCAGCATAACCAAGGGGGGTGATGGAGTACTGCACTGCAGTAGGGTTCGAGTTGTTGAGCAAGAGGGGAACAAGTATGGTGCTCGATGGAGATTCAAGACAGTATGCTGCACCGTACGGGTTGAGGTATGCCGTGCTGATGGGCGACATGCGTACAGTATGCTGTCCTTGGAGATGCGAGTCGCGGTCGGCGTAAGATTCGAAGCCGAGAAGAGCCAAAGGTCCAGAAAGGATACTGCTAAAGGAAGAGCTCGAACCGTACTCGACGCGGTCTATTGTTCAATCATTCAGTGAAGAAAATGCATGAAGTAAATTAGTAACGTACCAGTTGCCGCATCATGTGCACCATCGCCGCCCAACAAATGGAGCTCAATGCCGCCAAATAGTAGTCCATCGAGTACCCAGAGTCCGACTATTTGTAGGCAGACCATCGCGCGTGCGTAGTTAAGCCGTGGTATTCGGAGATAAGACAGTCCAACGCAGAATAATAGGTCGACAAAGGCCCATTTGCGTCCATATTGTGGGGCGCCCCCAGTGAATGAAGAGAAGAGGTAACGGACAAAGTCGAATACTTTTATGGCCTAAGCAACGATGTACATTAGTACACCGGTATATCAGTTCTCGGAGTAGTCGCTTCACCTGGATACATGCGCCAAGACTTATTGCATACAATCTCTGTGTCGGTATGTCGATGTAACTCTCAGGTATCAAAGGTGGCTCTGCGGCCGGCGCGGTTGCTGGTGTTTTGCTGTCGGACGACATGGCGCCGCAAGCAGATCGTGACAAGTCGTCAATTTATCGTGTCACAAGTCGGTTCTCGTCTAGATATACAGCAAGATATGGGAGTTGACTGGCTGTGTGGCCGTGGGTGGGCGTCAGGAGCAGAGTGCGTGGCGCGCGCGAGGTCTGGTCGCGCGCGTCGTTCACTGAACAAACATGTGACCGTATTTTCCTCAGTCAATCAATTTAAAGCTAATGGCGACCAGCTCATCGCCTACGTTGACATATAGCAACTACATAGCATACATACACATAACTAACAAGCATCAAGCGGGAGAGAAGGAAGAACGCGGGCTGCTACGACGGCGTCTGGTCGTTCGCTTTGTCCGCTTCACGGGCGGCGGCTCTACAGAAGACTGCTCCGTCGTGTTCTCTTTCGCCGAATCACCCGAGTTGCTGTTCCTGAGCACTTTCTTCTCCCTAAGCGGAGTGACATTCAGCTTTCCGACGCGTTTCCAGGCGCGGAACGGGACCCGTTGTTGGACAACTGAGTCGGCGAGGCGCTCGACGCCGTCGCGGACACGTTGGACGAGTACACCGGAGGCGTATGTATCGATGTTGCGTACAAGCAGAAACACTGCGATCGCATCTGCTGGCTTCTTCAAATGCCACTCGCGGAAAAGGTGGACATCATTCGAAATATCTACGCCCGGATACGGGGCAGAATGAACGGCCTACGGTGAGCGAGCAAACGTCAGTACTTGACATAGTGCAATTAGCCCAGCAACTTACTGGGGACGTATCCCAGTCTCCTGTGGCCCAGTCGACATGCGCTCGGACGACCCCGTCCGCCCATGTCAGACCGAACACCGGAGCATGTATATGCATCGCGTGCAAATGCCGCACCGCTGCGGTCGTCGACATCCTGTTCTGTCGATACGCATCCTCCACAGCAGTCTGAGTCGGCTTCTTGTCCTCCCAAACGCTAGCAATGAACTCGAAAGCGGGCAGCGCAGGAAGTTGCGTGCATGGTGTGGCCTGGGCAGCAAATGTAGCGGGTTTACCCGTTCGAGGTGACCGCTTGAGTGTCTTAAATGCCGATGTAGTAGAATGTGAGAGATCACGGATGGATAATGATGGGACGAATAGAGCTGCGTCCGGTATCACCGTAGCTGCTGATAATATGCGTAGGCTGTCGGTTGTGATGGAGAGACGTTCCAAAGGTTGGGCCAATGTTATGGAGCACTTGGCTCTGAGAAAGCGTGAGTATAGCGGTCAGCATATTTGCAAACGATGACAAACCTATACGAGCTCGTCGATGCCGCGGAACTACGAATCACTTCGTAACTATACCACACATAAGTACAATGAAAGTGCCTCACGGAAATTACGTACACATTAGCGACCATGGATGCTTCCGACACGGCTCCTTCGGAAGACTGAAGCCTGAGAAGACGTTCGTGTGCAATGTATACGCAACGTAGGTCATCAAAGAGCCGAAGGCTGGAGGCCTCGGTCGCATCGATGTCATCTGAGAACATGCCTGGGCATGACTTGTAGGCTTCCGCAAAGAGGCCCAAGAATCCAGGTGAGCAAGATGATTGCATGCTCTGATAATATGCAGACGTCTACGCGGTTCCTTTCAGCTGATGATTCCGAGTGGCATTCGGGAGTTATTGGCTTACAGGATCAGCCCACGCGCGGGGCAGACGCGAAGAGAGATTGAGCACATCGGTCACAATTTGAGCAAGTTCTTGTGGTAAGTCTGAGTAAGCAGCTATCTCGCAGCCTTGGTAAGAGCTCCATGTCTCGAAGTGCGCTGGGTTGCGGGCGATCTCCGAGGCAGAAAGTGCTCTGGCGGTGGCAGACTTTGCCACCCGCTTCTTTGGAGAAGAGTCAGAGTCATAGGAAATCTTTGTCGTTCTAGCCATTGAAGACTAAAGGAGTCAGACGCAGAGGTGTGAGGGGTGTGGGGTGGAGGTATCGCGGCGGAATGGTCGTTATAGGTTGGAATTATAGAAATCGACAGCAAGAGCAACAAAGCAGAAGCAGCTGGGCAGAGTCAAAGATAGTAAGAGATGTCGAGTGTCGTAGCAGATCGTAAGATGTGTGGACGTCCAGTGTGCTCTTACGAGGACGATGGACGTTCAAGTCGAACATTGCATGTAGCGCGCACATCACGACACCGCGTTCGGATCAGCCCGAGCCAAACTTTGGCGCGTCGGCGCACGCGAGCGCACGACGCACGGTAATGCCATGAGGCGCGCGGCGAACGCGAACTTGAGCGCGTCTTGTCTTGGACCTCCACAGCGTCGACGTTGCGTCGTCTTATAACAGACTACTCACCTTCTCCCAATCTAAACTGCTTGATACGACCGCTTCTCCTCGAAACACTGCTCTGTGTAGCTTGCAATTCACTGATTCCATCTCATCCAGCTGCCTTTGTTCCTGCTCTGAACCAAACATATTTCCATCACATTAGCTACCAAGCATCTTCTGCGAACTAGATCTGCTACAAACACAGTGTCCTTGCTAATCTTCAAACCGCCGTATACCAGTCACTCTCGCGCTCGGTCTCTTGATTATGTCCTTTCCTCAACGTGGACGTGATGGTGGACGTCCGAAGGGACGTTGTCGTGTAAGTAAGCTACACGTAGCGTGATAGCATATCTTTGACTCATATTGAAACTTGAAGAATGAGGATAGGTGCCGCAAATATCGCGATGGACGATGCTGGTTTGTACACCCTGACCAGCCGGAATGGGAGACGGCGCCTCCGTTCGTACCATTTGACCAACACGGTCCTGGTCACGCTCGCGATAATGGACGTGGTGATGGCGGTTTCAGGCATGATCGCGGTCAAGGCAATGGAGGAAGCTGGAATGATACGCGCAATGACGGCGGTTCCGGCGGTGGATTTTCCAAACAAAGCAATGGTGAACGCTGGGGAGGAGCAGAGCAATCACAGCCATCTAACGCGGCCGATAACAACTCCAGTCAACACATGCAGCAGAATGACCCCTGGGGCGCCGTAAAGTTCACTGAGTCTGTCCCAGCTACGGGTTCATCGAATGTCAATTCGGGATGGGGCGACACAGGTAATGCGGCTGCAGGAAGCGCGAACGACGCCAACACAGAGTCCCAAGGCGCTTGGAGCGGATGGGGCGGACAGTCACCACAACGAGCCTGGGGCGCGGACAACAATGGCGGCTGGGGCTCGCCCAACAACGATAGCGCCTGGGGATCGAACACCAACGGCGACGGCTGGGGTTCGAACAACGCTAACAGCAGCGGAGGATGGGGCGATTCGAACGATAACGCCGTCAAGTCAGCCGGTCCTGCTGCTCCTAAGACAGAGCCGTCCAACAATGGGTTACCTACCTCTGGCGAGACCAAGTCGGGTGGTGGTTGGTCCGATGCGCCTCGCGCACCCGAGACGGACCATAAGGGCAAAGGCAAGATGCCCGTCAGCGGCGGCGGGGGTTGGTCGGACGCCCCACAGCAGATCCGTGGTCACAAGCGTCGTGCCTCTGACGACTGGAACCCGAAGTCTGACGGCGGCTGGGGCAATCGCAGGCGTACCAGTAACGCCTCCCCGCCTACCTCTCGTCGACCGTCGGGCGCGCATGGCTCTCAGGCGAACACTTTCAACGAGAATGGCAATGGCTGGGGTCAGACGACACTGGAGCACGATCATCGGTCACAAGCCAGTATCACAGATGACAATGCCATGACATTCCAGCCTGAGCCTGCGCCAGCTCCTACGGTACAACCGCCGGCGCCTCCCCCACAGCCTAAGCAGGGCTATTTCGCCAGGTATTCCATCATCAACGCCATCCATAACGCTGTTTAACTGATAGGACCTGTACAACAGCCAACTCATCGATGCACTGGTCCGCTCAGAAGACGTACGTGCCGCCGAGACCCGTCTCGTCCGTACACAGCGTATGATCGCCTCAGACCGCTATAAACACCCGAGCCGGGCTACAACGGCCAAGCTCGACTCCGATCTCAAAGATGCGCAGGACAACCTGGCAAAGAAGTCAGGCGAGCTACTCTCGCGTATGCGGCGCCTCGCGCAACTGCCCGGCGCGGAGAAGGTATTCGAGCGTATCGATCCTGCAATTGAGGTGGCGTGGCTGTCGGACGGTGATTTGCAGAAGTGGATGGAAGTTGCTGAGCCTGCAGTGCAGAAGTACCTCGGTTCCGTGGATGAGCAGGCGAAGCAGAAACTGAACACCGATGGCTGGGACACTCGGTAGGCTCGCTCGCATGTATCTTCATTATAAGGATGTTGTTCTCATTTTCTGTGTTCCCAGTCCCGACTGGGTGAAAGAGCATCCCGATTACAAGAACGTCAAGCCCTTGAGCCCCGAGCAAGCGAAAGCCATCGCTGGTGACGACTGGATGCACCGCGCTATGATACAAATCTTTGGTACCGACAACCCTAAGATCGGCCACGCGGTGACTCTCGCCAAAGTTCAAGCCGATAATGAGGTGCACGGTGCGAAGATAGACGCCATCGAACAAGAGGGGGCGCGTACGCGCGCGCGGGTCGAGGAAATCAAGAAGTCACTTCAGGAGATGCGTGAGAGGGATGAACGTCGCGCTGAAGAGGAAGCCTCGGCGCCACCGAAGAAGAGCATCGCGGAGTGGCGGCGGATGGTGAGCATGTTCATTGGTCGCGGACCATGAGGACAGCACTAATCGAGTTCTCTCGCAGTTCGCCGCAAACAAGGTCATCTACGACAAACAGACGAAAGAGTTTGAAACCAACCACGCCGCTTACCCTAAGGTTCTACATAAGTTTGACGAGCTGCCTCCCGTGGACGACATCCCAGCCATCGCAGCGAGCCTCCGTCCCGCGATGCTCGAGTCCATTCAACGCCTCGCTGGACCGCGCGTCGACGCGATCACTTCCGACGCACGCAAAGTCGCGGAGGAACAAGCGCGCGAGCAGGCTGGCATTCTGCATCAGGCGTTGCAGCCTGTTCTGGTACTCATGGAGTATGCGAAGATGCAGGAGAGGAAACGAGTGGAGGCGGCGGAGATGTCGATGAGTTCCTCACTGCAGGAACAGCCTGAGCTGGAGGTGCAACCACAAGCACTGGGATTGGGAGGGCGAGAGCTGCCCGAGCAACAACCCTCCGGCGTCGAAGTCGGGACGCACACGGAGTATGCGAAGATGCAGGAGAGGACGCAAGCGGAGGCGGCCGAGATGTCGATGAGTCCCGCAATGCAGGAGCAGCCTGAGCAGCAGGTGCAACCACAAGAACAAAGCTCGAGAGGGAAGGCGCCGGAAGGGCAGCAACTCACTCGCATCGAAGTTGAAACACATCAGACACAGAGCCCGTCTACTACGGTGGAGGAGGAAGAGGTCGACGAATTGATTGACAGCGCTCGAGGCTCCGAGTCGCCTTCGACTTCTGCAGAGTCGGAGTCTGACATCAGACTGTGAAGGTACGAACCGAATCTTGCTATTTTCTTGCATTGAATACGCTTTCCTGCTCGCTTTACTCGCCTTGTTTTGCTCTTTACACTCGTTCTACACTCACGCTATCTCACAACATATCTTGGAACATATATGTATATACGAAAGCGCTTCACATCTTGCACGACCTCACACTGTATCATACACCGTACCTCACGAACCAATATTTTCTTGACGAAACACCACGCGTGATATTCCAACAGGTACTCCAAGATAGTACTATAGCAGACAACGAAAGCTACAACAAGGTTTTACAAGATACGGAATGATTGCGGTCAGTACAGTGTGCCGCGGTATATATGAGTGACGGTACAGAAAGCTTTGCAAGGAAACATGCGTGCAGGCAAGGGCAAACGAGCGAACAGAGAAACGAGCGAACAGAGAAACGAGCGAATAAGAACTTCTTTCATCAGACTTTCCACTTTGCACGGCTCAGCGAGGATCCGACGTAGTGGTCTTCTCCACCTCAATCCTAATTCCAGTAACGACACCGCCCAGCTCAACAGCGCGGTAATCCATCTCGGCGATATCATCCTCGACACCCATCTCCTTATCACGCGGCGTACGAGGGACATCACCGAGCTCGACGGCAGAGTCGAGCCCAACGCCCGATACCGAGCCGAAGGTGCCGAGCGCAAGACCGGTGTTCTTCTTGAGGCGCGAGCGCGTCGGACTATTCTGAACCGAGCTGCTGCCCGTGCGGTGCGTGCTGAACGCAAGCCCTACGGCTGCGTTGGAGCCGCGGCTGGCCCACGTCGCCTGATGCGAGTTGGTGTAGGCGACCGACTCGGAACCACGCTCGCGAAGGTCGAGGATCTATGACATGAACGTCAGAGAAAGAAGACACACGGTGAAGATTTTACTAACGAGACGACAGGCGATGACTGGAGAAAGCATGACACTGAGCGGGATGTTGATGGCAGAGATCACCTGGCGGGGCTGAAGGTAGAAGATCCCGTTGATCTGCAGTGGACGTTAGCAGTCGCACAAGGCCACACGTACTGGGGTTAAGCTCACCAAATTTGCGATGGAGATAAGCACGAAGTAGAACACGCCCTCACGCAAGAAGGTCTGGATCAGACGGGAGCTGGGACCGCCATTACGACGACGGATGTAAACAGCCTTTACGATAGTCATAAACGTGACAATGGCGTCGAACGCAAGAGGTGCGATCTGCGAACGCTGTTAGAACATGTACAAAGAAGGCGGTGATGGCGGAGACGTACGAAGAAACCTGTAAGAAGAAACGTCGATCAGCTTGGGATCGGCGGTAAAGAAGCAACATGCGGACGTACCGAGAAGATGTGCCGAATGTGGCTTAGACATGGGCAAACAAGGGCCTTCGTCCTGTAATGGCCAGATTCAGTCCTTGAGAAGCACGCGGTTGGCATGGAAGAAGACACTCACAAAGGGCGGCGTGACGAAGGGCAGGGCTATAGCGGGACAAAGGGTGAGCGATAAGTAGGCTGAGAGGGTGGCATAAACGTACGAAGCATCTGAGAAGCCGCGACATAGAGTTGGTACGCGATGATGCTGGCTAGCGCGCAGCCCATGCCAATGAGCACGCGGATATCGCGGTTGAAGAACGCGTAAGTCCTGATGAGCAGTACGGCTATGATGGCGAGCGTGAATAAGATCTTCAACGTCTAGGGTAGGTAGCACACAGACACGTACTCTCTGCGCCGGCTTGGTTCCACAGTGCGAGTGCTACTGGGCTCTGCGACGCAGATGCATTCGTAAGGGCAATAAAGCCTGGAGAGGCGTGACGGAAACGTACCTGGTAGATGCGCTCGCAAGTCTCCCGAGAGTGATTGACCACGAAGCAGAAGAGAAGGTAAGGAACGACGGCGATGCTCCAATACCTAACATCATATCCGTCAGTCGGGCAAGCACTTGTGCACGGCGGCGGGCGGGCGGAAGATACCTGCAGAACAAGTAGGCACATTTGACGGGAGTCCAGCGGGTCTTCCAGATCTGCTCGATGTCAGCAAGGTCCTCGATCTCCCCTGCGCAGAGTACTGACGAGGTACCATTCTCTTGGGAGGCAGGTAAGCCAGTCCCAGAGAACCACGGCGTCTACGTCGCGGTGAGCGAGGCGGACATGGCGGGACAACAGAAAGACGTACAGCCCGCTTCAACAACGCGCAGGGTTCAGGGTTAGAGTATAAAAGCGACTAGAATAAACTTACCGCAGAAGTACGCCTGCGTGCTGCTCGCCAAGCTCAGATGCCACTCTCGACATCACAGAGATAAATCGGCACGTACACGAAGATGAAGTACTGCGCGGTCTTGAGGTCGTCGGCCATGGTGATAGCAAGAAGCAAAGGCGACGCAAGCGAAGGAGCACCCGACAGCAATGGCTTTCTATGCGGGTCCAGCCGATGTCAAGGCGGACTGGAAGAAGCCATTCATGCACCCAATCCTCCGTTGCAATCGCACTCGAGAAGCCCACCTCTATTCAAAACTGCCACGGATGCGCAGGACTAGACAGATAGACGTCTCGATAGACATAAATAGATATCCCATAGGTCATGACTTTACTATCTTCGTTCAACTTGATGCTGGTCGACTGGCAAGATGCTGCCGCTGGGCTTGAAGCCATCGGTTCCGTCCCACGTGTCATCGGCCATCATCGCAACGACCTCTGGCACGGGTGTGTTCCCGTCTCCAGGCTCTCACCTCGTATATACTGCGCTTAATACCATTGTTCACCAGAGCGGCCATGGGCCTCATTTCTTTACCACCTGAGCTCCTCCTGTACATATTCTCATATCTTGACCTACCTGACTTGGCGGCGCTGAGCGCCGCCGCATTGCTATTTCGGGTCCTCGCTGCTGACCCACTATTGCATCGTACTCGTCTACGAGTCGTCGCACCGTCTCGTGTATCGCATGCTCTCTTCGCGTCTGACGCGTTTGGTATACCTCTGAGGCCAACCGTGCTCGAGCTTGCCCAGCGCGGCGTCTTCCAGGCTCTTAACCTCGACCGCGTCGTGCGCCTAGGACTCTATCTCTACTCTCCAGTCGTACGTCCATGCCATTGCCACAGTGCCATACCACCTACTAAAATTATGTTAGGCGGCGCGCACATATACCAACGCCGTACGTCTGCAACGCCGGCACGTTGCCGACATCTTGGCCTCCTCCCTTCGCGCCCGCCCACACGCCCCAGAGCGCCAACGCGCCCTCCTAGCCATCGACCCCGACTCGGCCCGACTAAGCCTCGCACGATCTTTACTTCCCGCGGTACGCGCCTTAAAATGGTCATTACGCCGCGACGGACTCGCACGGGCCATCCGCGCCCGCTCATCCGCCGAACCCAAGAACGATGAACAAGCGAAGACGGGCGAGGGCGGGATCGCACGCGCACTCGTGCCCGCGATCCGCGCGTTGCAGTGGAGCTTGCGACGCGATGATCTCGCGCGGATGGTCCGCGGGAAAGATGACCTGTCGGTGTGGCTTGCCGCGCGCGGCGCCATTGTGAGCGAGAACGAGCGATATCGGCTCGCCGTGTGTCCCAGCGTGAGGAAGATTGTAGCCAGCTACGAGCGGCGTATCGTAACACCTACCGATTAGGGTACTTTGCCTACGTTACCTTCTTCCGGCCCTTTGTGGCTCCCGTGCTTCAGGACCCCCGAAAGCCCACTGTGATCCTCGATCTGGGCGGCGACCCGGATGGTGCGGAAAACCCTAGGGTTAGGGTTAGCCACATGGTGCGGAAACGGATCGAGGTTACCTCCGGGCGGGCCAAATGGTGCGGAAAAATATCGAGCATCAGGGCTTATATGCGCACTTCCCACGCCTCCGACCTACGGATTTGGGTACAATCGCGCTTTCAAAACGTTTTCTCGTCCAAATCAGAGCTGCCATGTGTTCGATTCCGCTTCTCGCCCTGGCTCGCGCTCTCCGACGCCATTCACTGTGCACCCATGGTGCGGAAAGATATCGCACTTCACAACCCTGCGGTCCCCAGGTGCGGAAAAGTATCGAGCATCCCGGCCCCATTTGTGCACCATGGTGCGGAAAGGGATCGAGGTTCAGACCAATTTTGGCCCAAATGGTGCGGAAAACGGATCGAGGATCGTAGTGGGCTTTCGGGGGTCCTCGTGCTTCCATCTATCAAAGCCCCTATCCACGCCCACGTCACGAATATCCATTTACGACCTTTACGAGCCTCGTGTACGGACCTTTCCGAGCCATCCATTCTTCGCAGCACCGTTTTGCGCTACTTCATGCCCCAATTCACACGATTGTTCACCATAATGAGCTTATCGGATTGCGTGAGGCTGTAAGAATAATCCTGGGGTACGTATACATGCAGTCACATACAAAGAGGCGCAAAGACAAAACATCGAGGACACAAACAAACAACGACCAAAAGAGCTCATGCGCCGAAACCGTAGAGCGTGCGGCCGGAACGCTTGAGTGCGTACACGACGTCGAGCGCGGTAACAGTCTTGCGCTTTGCGTGCTCAGTGTAAGTGACAGAGTCGCGGATGACCTGTGGTTTGGCTTCAGCAAGGGTTATTTGGACAGTGAGCAAGGGTATACGCACGTTCTCGAGGAAGATCTTGAGGACACCGCGGGTCTCCTCGTAGATGAGGCCGGAAATACGCTTCACGCCACCACGGCGGGCGAGACGGCGGATAGCCTGTAAACATGGTTAGAACCCAGTGGTAGG
This sequence comes from Peniophora sp. CONT, assembly GCA_001632445.1. NCBI lineage: Eukaryota > Fungi > Basidiomycota > Agaricomycetes > Russulales > Peniophoraceae > Peniophora > Peniophora sp. CONT. Next base: position 139,414 of record KV424461.1, read on the forward strand.
AATTGGAACGAAGACACATACGGGCTTGGTGATACCCTGGATGTTGTCGCGAAGAATCTTGCGGTGACGCTTAGCGCCGCCCTTGCCGAGACCCTACACAGCGATGCCACAGTCAGCGGCGAGCTCAATATTAGACAAACACCAAGTTGAACGCACCTTGCCGCCCTTGCCGCGTCCGGACATGTTGTTGGTGTTGAGTGGGTGGGGGAGTGGTAGGAAGGTTGTGGGAGGGACGGCGCGCGCGGCGGGCTCGTCTGAGTAGTGGGTAGTGGTGGTAGAGAGCTAAGAATGAGAGTCGCCAGCGCCGCTCGCTATAAACGCGTCGCAGACGTGACGACGGTCACGCCCAAACAAAGTCCGTCACGTTGATCCCTCACGTGCAGGGCCGACCACATCGGCGTAAAGTCTTTCGCTCTTTCGTTCTGTCCTCTCTTTCAGTCCACAACGCGTGGACCTTTGCGATACAATGTACTTACAGCTATTCGGAGCTATCGGAACGACCATACAGAAGATCAGTCTATCTTGAGAAAGTCATCTGGAGTACTCGCGTGGCGCTCACGAGAGATCGTGGCACGCATCACTCAGCAGCACTCTCGCACTCTGCACCTTACCCTCATCGTCGAATATGTCTATCACGCATCTAACCTCTACCTCTCAGCTTGACGGTATCCTGTCGAAGGCCGGAAACAAGCTCTCGGTGCGTGATCTGCACTCCATCATAACCCACAAACATGCTCAATATAGACGCGCGCAGGTCATTGACTTTCACGCAACATGGTGTGGCCCCTGCCACGCAAGTGCACCTCACTTTGAGGCACTCAGCAAGCAATATACTGGCGTCAACTTCTTGAAGTGCGATGTCGACGCTGCTCGTGATGTCGCGAGTCGCTATGCTGTTTCCGCCATGTACGTCCACTTGCAGACTTGCACCGCCAATGTTGCTTACTTATTCGCGCCTAAGGCCTACCTTCGTCTTCTTGAAAGGCTCGACTAAAGTAGACCAGGTCCGCGGTGCAGACAAAGCGTGCGTCTTCGCTTCTCAAACTTGAGTGCGATGCTGACTGGTGCGCTTCGCAGCGGAATTGAGCGCGCTCTCAGCAAGCACGCAGGCTCTGCTGGATCGTCTGGTTCCTCCACCGCAGCTTTCTCGGGGAAGGGACATACCCTTGGCGGCGGCAGCAGCAACGCGAGCAGCGGACCCGCCTTGCCGGCTATGCCGGATGTGAGCGACATCAGCCCGCAGGTCAAGGTACTCGCGGCGCTTGTCGGGGCGTACTTCTTTTTCTTGTGGATTAGTGGATAAGCGTGTCGCTCCGTGTGTATGTGTACTTATAAAACTATGCCACAATATTGACAGCTGCTACATGCCATTCACGGCCGAAACTCGTTATGAAGTTCCGAGTCGGTCGGGTTCTTCTAACGCTGTTCTACAGTTCTATCTTGAACAAACGCGACGATCCTGGTACGAGCGGGACAGGCGCAGTGTCTGAAGGCTGGTGCAAGGGCTTGGCTAATTGCCTAGCAAGTCGACAAATGAACGCAGCCAGACTGCACGACTATCGTCAGCGGTTGACCGGACTTCTGCGGCATCAGCAGTTTGACGGACGCGAGCGTATGGGCAACGAATGGACATGAACGATCCGCGTCTGCTCTGCGAGAGTGCCTGATTCTGTTCCACAGGTTGTTGCGACCTAACTTGGGCGTTCGACTATGCGTTCAGCCAGCCATAGCAGATTCAAGTCCGGCGCGCATGTGGTACATTCTACGGGATCCCGCGAGTGGACCGGAGGCGGCTGATCGTACGGAGCGCCGAGGGCTCCCACCAAAACTCGGACCCGCAGGCACGCTTGGAGGCCTCGGTCTCGCGCGCAAGCCTCCCTCTCGAATGGCTGCTGGGACCTATCAGACCTGACTACAGCCGCGTAAAGCAGCGCGTCCAATCTCCCGCTCGCATGCCGTGCGCCGTAGGACTAGCCGGTCGAGCGCGGGTGAGGCTGGCCATGCTCAACCTTTCCCCTCGTCGACACCCTCCCGTCCGTTGTCCATCAACAACGTCGTTTCGACGCCCGATGCAAGCAGATCGATTAATCCAAAGCGATGGTCTTCTAGCTCCCGAACTCCCCGGATACGTAGCTCTGTTCCTGGTGCTGTGGCCTTCCGAGTTACAGAAGCATCTACATCAAAGCTCTCTCATTTTGTTTTGTTCGACGAAGCGCCGGTCGGCGATCAATCGCGGGCTGCGGCGCTTTCTGTTCATGCCCTTCGACATACGACAGGAACTGGCAGGTTCCGTGCTTCGTGCGTGTTCTTAAGCCACTCGCAGCTCTATACTGACTTTCGAAATAAGCTTAAAGGCGCGCAAGATGGTATTGTCCAAAGCCATCGGCCGGGCAAGATCAAAACTCAGTGTGCTCCTCTGCGCTCGGTCGGTTTCATGAGCGTTGAAGGCCGTAAAGGGCATCGATAGTCTCTCAAGACGCCGACCTTGAACACCGAGAAAGCCGCTGGGCATACTGCGGCGGTGCGGGTCATCGTTTACGAGCGTGATTATTGTTGCCACCTCAAACACAAGGACGCATTGTGCTCCCATTCGCCTTCTTGTTGCGGCTGAGTCCGCCCCGCCCGTCTGCACCAATAACGGAATGCGTGGATACGCCTTGATCGCCTACTGGTCACCGGTTCCTATTCACTCAGAACGATCTCCCGTATGAGGAACGTTCCCTGCGTGTGTTGTGCCGGTACAAGCTCGTTGACTGGGCGCCTTGATGTGGACGCGTGCCTCTGGATGATATCCATTGTCCTCCCATCTAGATTTGTCTCTCTGTGCTGGATGCTGTGCTCCCTCGGTTCCCATGGAGCGTTCTCCGTTACTGTTTGTGAAAGAGCTTGTCGGTGTATTGTCCATCCCGCGATTCGTTCGGGCTCGATTCGGCTCTGCGGCGAACACGCTGGAAGGACGCACGAAGACAGCCTTGTTAGATAATGGCGCCTCACGGGCAGCTGCTCTGACAAGAGGAAACGTTGACTATTTAACAAATCTCCTCTACCTCGGAAATGCCCCAACGTCCTGCGTTTGCTCAACCTTTATTTTTGCTACACCGTCTATCCAGACGCAACCTCTATACGACGCGTTACTGCAGGTACTCGATGAAAGATGAGAAACGAACCGGACAAACTGTACGCCCGTCCTTCTAGACGTACTCCCCATGCTTTGCCATCGTGCCTTCTCCAGAGTGACCGTACTAACTATCGAGCCTCTAGCTTGCATTCATCATCCAAGTCTTCCACGCCTTATTCCAACGAACCAGGCTACGCGTCACTTTCCAACAACACATCCTTGACGGCGACGTCCTCTCCGATTCTTCGACACGGCGCCTTCGAGGGGACTGCCTCGGTAGGTGCGCGGCCCTCCTCGGCCAAAACATCCCAGCAAGCGCTCGACGAGGTCATCCCCTGCGACGCTGCGGCGTTGACCGTATTACAACTCCCTTCATGGTCCAGCCGTCAAGAGATCACCATGCGTCTATCCCATGCCGACGCCGTCCAAGACGGCGAAGACATTCTCAAGACCATCCTCACACGCTTCTGGGATAGCCGAGTGGGCGCGACCGCAAGATGGATCATCGTTCGGGATGAAGTGTCCAAAGACATTCATTCGACGGCGGTATCCCAGGTCAACCCTGGCGGCGCGAGCTATACGACACGGATTCAAGTCAAGGTCAAAGTGCCTGGAACCGACGCGTTGATCCCTCGAGTGATCGGCTGCTTCCCCATGCGCAACCTGCGCACCCTCAGCATGTATGTTCCAGATTGCTTGGGCAATGTGTGGGATGCGGACAGTATTTTCGCGACGTTCGTCGAGGCGAATGGCGTGGCAGATCTGGCGCTTTCCGGTGGCTCTTTCTGTAGACTTGTGAGCGCACTGTTGGGTGCGAAATGCTCTTCGGGGACAGGCATCAACAAGACGCGTACACTGCATTGGAAGCTCTTCCCAAGGCTCGTGAGCCTTGCCCTTCAAGATGTCGACCTCACGCGTGCTTTTGACGGAGAGGCGAAGGAATTCATGCGAAGGACGACATGGATACTAGAACTCATACCGAACGAAATAGATAGCTGCTCTGTGTTGACGTTGCTCTTGCGAGTACTGTCCATACGTGGGACTGATGGCTCGAAATTCCGTCTTAGCGTCAGAGGATGCGGCACCATCATCTCTCAGGAACAATGGTTGGAACTGAGGACCCTCGAAACCCTACCCATATTTGTAGAAGTGGACATGCGATTGGACGAATCGATTTTTGACGTGATGCGGGAATAAGAATCGGGCGGTCATTATGAATAACAGTTCGTATCCAGCATTTCATAGTCATCGATGGCGCAGCATGCGTGCTCACACCTGTCTATCCAGAGACTCGCTTGTGTCCATATGCTATCATCACGATCAACCGCCTCACAATCTTGCATGCCCATAACACGTTGCGGCTCGGAGTGATGCGTATACTATAGTACCTAGTGAACTTCACTCGGAATGCAGCCCGCCACTGTTCTCCTTATATCTAATTGCCACCCCGGGCCTTATACGCATATACCAAGTCCATCTGCTTCTCGTAGCCAAAGGACTCAATGACTCCGAGAGACGGCCAAGTGGAAGTCTACGAGGGAAAGCGGGAGTATGAAGCGATCGGGAGAGTCCCGTTCGTTGAACCTGCTTTTACTATTAGCCGCGCGGGCCGGCCGAACCGGACGCGGTCGTGACGCGTGATGACTCATCGTCACGCATCATGAGTAGTCCTTTGAAGTTGACGAGAACCGTGAAACCCGGGGCTTACGATAAGTTTGAAGCTAATATTCTGTCAGATCATGACCGATTTCATGATGCTGCCAGTCGGGAATGTGAAGTCGCCGCGTCTTCGTGAGTCTTCGCATTATCCATGCGATATATTTACGTCGGGCTCATGATTGCACTCAGATATCCGCGGGAAGGTCGAAAGAAATGCGAACGAAGTGATTTGGCAAGCCATACAAGCATTGAGTGTAGCAGCAGAGATGGCTCAGGGTGTCCCGTATCTGGGGGCCATCTCAACAGCGTTGACGGTGTTTATGAAGATACAAGAGGTATGATCTCTTTATGTGAAATCGTGCTTGTTCGTCTGGTTCATCAGCGACAACAGGAAGTCGACGTCTGCAGGGATGAATGCAAAGCCACCATGGACTATGCACGGCAGATCAACGCTCTCATTGAGAGGTTTCGTGGCGAGTGTGTAAGCTCGGGGAGAGGCGAGAGTATATTCACCGAGAATTTGCGCTTGGCGTTTGAAAAGTTAGAAAGGTGCGCTCGCTTCTTCTACAGTACGCCTTACACATCCATTCAATCGTCCCGCAGCATTATTCTGGATAGCATCGAAGCTCTCGCTAAGTGCAGAGTCGACTCAAAGAAGCTTCTGGACCGTATCCGCATATACTACAGGCGTTCGGAATTGGCGAAATCCGTTAAAAGCTGTGCCGCGAGGATGCACCAAGCAATGCAACTCTTCCATGTACGTCGCCATCTCTAGCCCTTCTTCAATGGCACGTGTATTCTTATGCCTGCACTGTCAGACCACGCTTCAAGTGGATCAGGTCTTTCTCCTCGAGGACATCCGAGTTGCAGTCAGCGAGATGCGCGGGGTTTTGCGACCGTCTGATCATTCGCAAGGCACTGCTCCTGCTACCATGTACGTCATCATACAACTCGAGCCTTTGGTCATTAACGCCATGACATGACAGGTCTGAGTGGCGGCTGCGCATGGCCCCGTCAATATTCCATGGCCGTGAGTTGGAGGTCGCGCGTGCTGTAGAGCGGATACTCAACCAGGCACCTGCACGCATCGCTATTCTTGGACCTGGAGGCATTGGCAAGACATCTATTGCGTTGTCCGTGCTACACGATGCGGAAGTCAAGAACATCTACGGAGGCAATCGTTGCTTCATGTCGTGCGAGGCTATCACGACCGTCGACGGCATCATCCGTGCGCTTGCTGAATGCGTCGGTTTGACGCTTGAGAAGAACATCCCCACTGAGGCTGCTCAACATTGCCTCGTCTCTTATCTTAAGAACATCTCGGGCATTGTCTGTATTGATAACTTGGAAACACCACTGGATGCTGATAAGGGTGCCGTCGAAGGTCTCCTTCACGAAGTCGCTGCACTTCCCGCTCTTGCTCTAATGATCACCAGCCGCGACACAAGTGTCCCTACGATCAGATGGACGCATCCTCCTCTCGAGTATATCAAACCGTTCTCGCTCGAAGCTGCGCTGCGTACCTGGGATGATATTTGTCATGAACATGACGAGTTCTCATTGAAGCTTGTTGAAATTGTGGATCGCGTACCCTTAGCCGTGAATCTTCTTGCCCGCCTAGCAGCTATTGAAGGGGGAGCTATCAATGTTTGGGCTCGTTGGGAAACCGAGCGCACTGATCTCATTCGGTCTGGTCACGAAGAGCATCGACTGTACGATATAGGTACATCCGTCGAGCTCTCCCTACGTTTCCTCGGTCATCAGTCCATCGTCGATGTTCTAAGTTTCCTCTGTATTTTCCCAGATGGTCTTAGTGACAGTGAGATGATGAGGCTTGCCGAGAGATCGAATGATTTACTACCCATAAGACAAGCCCTTACGCTCTTGAAGCAGTATTCCTTGGTGTATGCTGAATACAGATATCCAAAGGCCCTTAAGTTCCTCAATCCTGTCATTCGTGTTCTCTCCCCGATTCGTCACTATATGCTACATCACCATCGCCTCTCGGACGAGGTCTTTCTTGCGGCAGTCGATATCGTACCCGGGGTGTATATGCCCAACCTTACAGTCTACGTGAAAGATGGTTTTATGCGGGGCGAGCCGTGTCGTAGGGGATGCTCGCAAATTGTTACCAAAGATGCGCAGGTCCTGCAAGATGTCGAGACTACGTATCGAGCGATCGAGACGGCTCAAGAAGTTGATCCCCCTTCACTACCGGCGATCTATCGTCAGTTCAGTCTGATCTGGGAGGATCGCGGCGAGTTCGAGGAAGCGCGGTCTTACTTCGCCCGCAGCATCCAGCTCATCGAGCCCTCTGCTGATTGGAAAACCTTGGTCATGAGCTACGTTGATTTTAGCTACTTGTTTCGTCGGGAGTCCCATAAACGCAAACTTCAAACTTGTCACCTTGATGAGGTGCATGTAGCGCTCGAAAAGGCCCGGGAGTTGACCGACAAATGGTTAGGCTCGTACGAGGAATTGCATTATTATGATCCGCGAGACATGCAGGGTTGGTTGCATGATGAAAGACAGCGACTCGTGTCCTCGCATGAAAGCTAGGGCCGGCACAAAGACGAGCGTACGCTGGTCAGACGTAGTCTTCAGAGCGCCAAGTTCGCGCCATGATCGTCTCAAGCGTAAGATGCTCGGTGCTCAAGGCTGGACATCGCTGTCTCGGACTCAGGGTCACGTAACCAACATACCCATACCTAGGAAATGCCAATATAAGTACTTATGGATCAGATAGTGAGCGTCTAAGAGTAAACGAAAAGTGGACACGTTCCGAACACGCCTCAACTGCATATGACCGAGTGCAACCTACTCGTCCGCTTGCCGGTAATGGTCAATAGCGTGGACATACTAGAAAGCGCAAGACGGTGCCGCCCGTCGTATTCATGATACCTAGCGCGTGAAACAAACAGCGGGAAATCTATACAGGGAAACAACGGAAGGGTGCGGAGAGAAGTGACAATGATTGCGGCATGCGCTGCCCATTCGAGTCTACTATCAGGATTAGGAACTAGTATTGCCTGACGGTGCCTGTGCGCTCATCTGCTCCTGTAACAGAGCGTTGGTCTGACTCTTCCGTCCATCATCGTTATCCACGTAGTGAGCCACCAGACGGATGGGCTCCGACGACTCCCACAGAAACCTGACTTGCTGCGTTTCGTAGGTCGTCAAGATGTTCTCAGAAGACTGCCTCAATTGTCCGACAGCTTGTGCGACTTGTTCGTCGACTCTGCGTTTGACGAGCATCTCGGTTTCTGAGATGAGCTTGGGCAGATCGTAGGGCATCGTGGGTTCCGTCTGCTTCAACAGCTCGTCCACGCCGGTGTGTTGCGTCTTGATCGCCTGTATGCGCTCGGCGTGCTGTGCGTGATGCTGGCGAACCTGGCACGTAGGTCAGACGGGTGTACCGAGAGCGTCGAGAAACACAACGTACTCGTTCACGAATGTCAGCCATGTACTCGTCGAGGCCTGTGCGCGGCTCGCGTTGCGCTTCCTTGTCGAACCCAGCACCTATCGTATCCCCAAGCCCATCCATCTTGCGCCGGAGCTCTGCGTCTCGAAGCTTACGCTCAGCTGACATCTGCTTCACACGAGCGTCAACCTTCTCTTGCTTAGCGCGCTCGACCGTCTCTCGGAGCTGCTGGTTCCCTTCCTCTGCAAGCTCGATGAGCTCATCTAGGAGCGATTGATCGGCTTGCATCTCGTGATCCTCATGTTCTAGTATGAAGTCGTTCACGCTCCGCTCGAGCTCGACGAGTCTATCGTACTGTCCCTTCAACTGCAGGACGTTCTTGATCCAGTCGGGTCTATTCACGCACAATGAGCGTTCATTCCAAACACAACGTATGCATGTAGAGCCGCACCGATCATCCTTCGCCAGCTCCTCTTCCCGCTTCCTAATCTTCTCCTTATACGCCTCCCACAACCCCCGCACATACGGCTCCAATCCCTCCCTCCAAGCCTCCACGCTCTCAAGATACTTCCCAAACTCCGTGTTTGACCTTTCCATAGCCGGCGCGATCTCCGCGAGATGTGGACCAACGTTTGGCAGCTCGGCGATGCGGTCCAATCGCGAGCGCAGACGGTCGTCCTTGATGAAGCGGTCCTCCTCTGCCAGATGTCGTACCTTCTCAAGTTCGAGGCGCGTGGCGTGGGACGCTCGCTCGTACTTTTGAGAGTACACCAGTTGCTTCGTTCTTGCGAGCCTCTCCTCGGCCTCGGTGAGCTCCTGTGTCTTAAACACTGCATCGAGAAGTTGTCTGAGGCATGTTATCAGTATACAAGCTGTACACTCCATGGTATCTGGCATACCTGATGAACCTTTCGCTGTCTTTATGCACCTCAGAAAGCGATACAGGATTGGGCGGACCCGGAGGAGCACGATTAACCGGCGGGGCGCTGGCGGGTGAGGAAAGCACGCCGGGCTCCCTGTTCTCCAGATTTGAGCGGTCGATAAAGCCAGCATTTGAAAACTTATTGCTTTTAACCGGAGTTCGTGGAAGGACAGGGGACAGAACCGGGGGAGCATCCGGGTCTTCCGGAGGAGGTGGCGGTGGCGGGACTGCCGGCTCAGATGGGACTATTGGCGCTGGAGATGATAGCTTTTCTTTGCCTTTATTGCTCTCGGGTTCGTTGAAACCCGTGTAAAGAATGGCAGGAGAGCCAGAGGTTTGCCCAGCCGTCCTTTCCGTTCCCCAGCCGTTATCCCGGACACCCCACGAAGATGTCCCCAAGGAGTCCCCGAAAGACGCCGAGTCGAGAGCAGCAGGAGAAGCAGCTCTACTCGCTTCAGCAGAGGATGTAGCCGTATTGGAAGGGCCAGCGGCGGATGCTCTAGTGTTCCCCTTGCCTTGACCATAACCTGCCCGTCGGGATTTGGGACCTTGGGGCCTCGTATTGAACCTAGGAGCACGACTCCAGTCCGTCGGATGAGAGGGGTGTACAAATGGGCAGTTCCCTCCCTTCGGGCATCCCTTTCCAATGGGCATCCCGTTATCGTCGAAGTTCTGCATCTGTCAGCACAGTGAATAGATGCAGCATATAATCGTTTCACTGACCCAACATCGTGAGAAAACCATGTCAGAAGATAGATAAAGATGCTATGGCAAATTCAGGTTTGGTGAGCGTGCACAAAGTCAAGCAAGACCAATCGCAGCTAGAATCCAAGAGCTGCCAGCAGTTGAAACGTCGGAATCCCCAAGGATACTGAGAAGATATCTACAGGTACCAATATCTTACAGAGGCAGCCGCAGCAGTAGCAATGTTAAGCAAGCCAGGCGGGAGTACAGAACCCCAGATGGTGGTGGTACAAGTTCAAGGTACGGGTGGCATCTGCGCCAGTCTTTCGGGATCATCTCATCAAACATCCGTGTGATCCGAAACACACGCCAGCCTGCTGGGCTTATGTGGGGCTTAATGAATATCCACGAAGGCAATAGTTGTAGTTCCAAGCACAGAGTGCGGTCTAAGCAATACATATGATACATCCACAATACACAGCACCAGGCCATGTTCAATCTATTTGCTCCAGCAAGAAGCGATTTTAGGGATAGCGTCCTGCCACACCGACAACCTCCCGCGTTCCCAATCCTCAACATACGATAACCCAGCAGACGCCCTGCGTCCACGCTCTAGATGTAACTTCTTCTCCCCGTCGCACCAGAACAGCACCCAGTCGCCCATCCTCACATGCCCCGAACTCCGTTCGAAGTACCACTTATTCACCGGGTTGTTCGCCCGCGAACGCCAAACGAGGTCCGGGCCTTCACCCACGCCCTGCTTCCCTCCGTTAGGGTTGGCAGAGTGAGGTGCCCCGAGGCCGTACGTCTCGTCGTGGAGTGCGACCCAGAGGAAGTCGACTGTACCATCACCCTGGTGTGTCGGAAGAACTGCGAATTTGTCGAGGTAGCTTATCGACTGGTCCTCGCCTTCGCGCGTTACGATCGCTGCGCCGGCATAGTCGCCTGCGACGATGACAAAGTCTAGTGAACGCTCGAGACGGGCGTAAAATGAGTCGGCGTCGAGGGTGCGCTTGAATGACTGCTCGAGCAGATGCGTCATCTTGTCGCGGTCGATGTCGTGAAAGTCGTTGATAACTTCGATGGAGGACCCTAGTCGCAGAAGCGTCGGGGTGGTCGGCGTCAAGCTACGATTGCCTTGCAGCAGTGCGTGCGGCAAGCTAGAGCTCACAACGGGCTTGTTGGTGACAAGGTTGCCGATGAGGGAGCTCGGCGCGCGATGGTTGACCATGATCGCGGACGAAGTAGGCGGCATATACGCCAAACATGTCCGTGCGAGCGCCAGATTGGACAATGCAGAGCGGTGCGTGCCTTTCCACTGAGGCAAGAACGTATCCCGGATGAACTCGTACTCCGACTCGAGATTCACGAGTAGATGCGGTAGACCAGCGCGCGCATAGGACGGCACACCGCCTTCACGGTTGATAATCATCAATCGCAGGGGCGTCAAGTCAACATCCTCGTATGGCGAGTCGTCCGTTCCGCGTGAAACCCGGTCGGAATCAGCGACTTCGACCATCCCTCGCGCCAGCGCTCCGAGAACATCGTTCGCATCAACGCGACAGGATCGCAGGAAAGAATCCAGTGCAAAGGGCGCGAGGACCGGTGTTTCTTGAGCGCGCAACGCCGAACGAATGGGTGAGAGGTCGTAGGGCAGGGTATGAGCTTCAGGCTCGATGAAGGATCCTGGACGAGCTTGGGTTTGGGTTTGGCTCTGGGAAACGGCGTCCTCGGGTTTCGGACCTAGTCGGACGACAGGACCGAGAAAGGGGCGGGCGCGGGCGCCTTGCGCTTCCAAGGCTTTCACGACGCGTAAAGTTTCGTGTAAGATCACCTCGCGCTCGTTCTCTTCGCCTTTCGGAAGATCGTCGTGCTCGACGACGATGACGCTCGTGAGACCGGCTTTGTCGAGATAGACCATGCCGCGCGCGATGCTGTCCAGTTGGCGGTCCGTGAACGGTCCTTGGATCTTCACTAGGGCGGTGCGACGGTAGACAGGGTGCAGAATGGACTCTAGCACCGGCGCTCGAGTTGCTGCTTCTGCTGCGAGTGCTTGGGCGCGCTCTGCATCGGGCAGTGAAGCTGAGGTCACAGGCTCTGGAGTACGGGCGGTAGGCTGGGCAGCAGGCTTGGGGTGTATGCCAAAGTGTGTGAGGTATCCCTTTGCATCGCGCGCGGATGGGTTGGCGCGAAGGATAGACAGAATGAAGTCCTGCGTTGGGCGTTAATAACAAACATATCGAGTGACAGAAAGGACATAACAAACATTCTCTGGCAGGCCTTCGTGGTCTTCAGGCTCGGGTGCTGAGCGCAAACCGCGCACCGTCTGCAAGTTCAAAATGAGTCACTTCAACGGGCCACTCAACCTCGATTGAACACTAACAGCATAGAAAGCCTTGAACGAAGACTGCGCCGAGCGCGTCTTGGCAAGTGAGCGGGAGCCGCAGACAGACAGCATTAGGTGATGGCTGTTAGGGTGGGCGGGAGGAGGGGAAAATACGGGGGTGCTGTGATCTGCGCAACTCTGGCATGAGGTTCAAAAGCAAGGCCGACCCGGCTGAAATTCGTGTTCTACGTAATGACTCCCGGTAGATCTGATCTAATCTTTTTTGACTTTGCTGATCTTATCGGCTCAAAAGAACCGCATCGGTGGCTTCCGGCAGCGACTGCTCCCGCCAAGCCAACAGCGCATTGCTCTCAGTTACCATACGGTAAAAGGTCGAGGGTTGAGAGATATCTGCGATGTTTATGCTGCAGACGCAGAATTTGCTCGTCGTGCCGAGTTGCGATAGCGTTGACACGAACGCGGGAGTCGGCCTTAAACTCAAGCTTCTTTCATCTGGTGGCGGCAATGCAGATGCAATGTGTGTGTGCATAGTTCTGAATCGGACAAGGGTTAAGAGACCAGCTGTCGCAATATCTCGGCGGAGAACAAGCAAGGGGACATTCGTGGAACAACTCTCAACAGATCCAGATAGAACACCTCGCTCGTTCACATCCTGGGGCGTCAATCAGCCACGATACCAATGCGACGAGTTCGAAACAAGCGCACATAGATGATGAGTTCTATATACGCTCGCAACGACTTGATGGCGGTCGGCTGATGTGTGCGGTTGCTCAGAACGTGAAGACGTGCAGCTTTCGGTCAGGCTCCAAATCCCGCTGAACAGTCGTTCCTGATTAGCAAGATCGGCTTTCGGTTCGTCGACAATCACGTACCGAGAGGACAATGATACTATCTTCGCTGAGCATAACAGCCATGACCCTCGTCTCTTCGTCCTCCAACTCATCCGGGACTTTAAAGGTGACGGGCTGAATTAACTGTTCGTTCGGCGGCAGCTCCTTGCCCTCCTGTAAGAGCCCCACGCGACGGCGAGTCTTGTCAAAGTCCAGCATCCCGACGTAGGCCTCGTGTTCAGGTCCCAGAAGGTGCGGGTGCACGTATCGCATCCCGTAGATGAAGCAGACCCATACACTCCACATGCCGTGCTCGGGGAGGTACTTGGCCGCTCGACTCCAGTGGTTCACATTGAGGATCTCTCCAGGCTCGGCCTCGTTGACGCAACGCCGGATATACTCGAATGGTACGATGGCTGTTTTGGTAGTCGGTTGCTCCTCCCAGATGAACAATGTTTGGACCGCAAGCATGCGGTCACGAGGGTTGATACGGAAGGGTACGTCGGGACCTAACCCGCCGTCGACGAAGGGGGAAGGGTCGGAGTGGATCTGAAGAACGCGCTGATCGTTCCGTCGGGGGATGCGAGGTAGCTGGAGTGCAGCGCGGAAGGGAACGTCGTACACCGTGCCTTCGGGTGCCTCTACATCCATGCCATCTTGTTCATTGCTCTTGAGCTCGTAGACGATGAGGCTAGAGTTGGTATATACGGCTTCTTGAGGGCTATTGGGGGATACGAGGGACGCGACGACGATCGTGTCCTCGTCAAGAAACATGTACGACGTGAGAGTACGGTCCCCCGACAAACTCTACCGATGGCATGTAAGCTGGGATACCCGTGAACCAATATACATGTAACGCTCACGAGACATCGTGTTCCGTCCATCCAGTTCCATACCACAAGCTCAGCTTCGTCGTCTCTGTTTGTCCGGAGGACACCCATATGTTTGCCGCAGACACGTACAGAGTATGACCAAAATATGATCCTGTTCCGGTTTGAGGGGTATTCGAGCACAGGCAACTTAGCCAGCGGATGCCTTAGGCCATCTGAAAGTGTTCTTAGGTGGACGGTTACCCGACTCGGACCAGGCTCTTCATCCTCATCCTCATCCCGTTCCTCACTGACAAAGCAACTTCAACACACTTCGATGATCTCAGCAACAGTTACCTACGAGTCCTCATTGACTACGACAACGAGCAGATCGTGAGATGGTTCGAAAGTGAAGTCCCGCGGAACAACGTCCAGAACGACCTCCCATCGGCGCTCAGGGATCTTGCGTATCTCAGACGGCAGTTGGATGAACTGGAATACATTGGCTTCCTCGTCCTTGGAGTTATGTCCCCAGACACCGCTATAGAGCTCCCACAGATTGCCGCCGGCCGACGAATACTTCGTATGCGAAGAGTACTCAAGCTTGCGCCACGCGCGCTCATAGCGTCGCACAGTGTCCAGTTTCTCTGCGACAGACCAGCCAGAGATCGGAGCATCTTCAAGTCCAGCGCCTGCTAGTGCCAGTATATATTGACTCTCGGTAGCGGCGTCTATCGTGAGTTTGAGTTCATGGCAAACCTATACAGACGCGGGGTACGCGATCAGTTCGATCATATCGCGGCAACTCTGGTCAAAAGAGCGGGCATTTACACTGCGGCATGCCAATAGAGACAAGTGGTCGAGAAAGTCCAAGCATCGACAGAGTAGCTCGGTGGGCAGCTCGAGAAGGGCGGTCATGGCCGTTCGGGAACAAGAGAGACAATTACGTGCGCAGGTCATAGCGAGAAGAATGGGTTTATCACGCGAGTGTGGACCCTTGTACTCATTCCCATCTTTAACTTACCCCACTACCACCACCTCGCGCTCCCTGTCATGGCCGTAGCGAACGGCGGCAAAGTCGTCACGAAGGTGCGCGTGTATGTTTACACATGAAAACTTAGCGACGATCTCTGAACAAACGTGCAGTTCTATGCCGAGGACATCGTGCAGCGGCGTGCAGGCCCGCCTCCGCGCACAGGCGTGGTCATGGTGCGTGCCCGATTACATTTATAATTGCATTCTTTTAATCGATATCGTACAGCGCTGCTGGTATGACGACGATGTGCCTCTCCCTCCAGAAGAGGCCATGGACCCTCTCCTGCGT
Organism: Peniophora sp. CONT; assembly: GCA_001632445.1. Classification (NCBI taxonomy): domain Eukaryota; kingdom Fungi; phylum Basidiomycota; class Agaricomycetes; order Russulales; family Peniophoraceae; genus Peniophora; species Peniophora sp. CONT. The sequence goes on from KV424461.1 coordinate 154,528, forward strand.
CCACTCGAGCGCGGCGAAGTCGGCGTCTCGTTCTTCCCTCAAGGCTACCGCGAAATATTGAAAGAGTCCGATCTCGAGCTTCTCGACCGCGCTTTCCAGCCCGGCGACTTGGCCAAGCGCAGTATCGATGACGTGCGCTCTGGCGTAGTCACACATGTCGACGTGCAGTGCATGCTCGAGCATGCCATCAGCGGCGAGCATGTCGAGGGTTGGAAGACTATGAGCGAGATCTGCAGCACACTGGAGTGTGAATTGGGGGACTATGTTGCTTATAATGACTGGATAGGCCAGGTGCGTCCTCCTCGCGAAATGTAGTGGCGGTAGATCGTCTGACGCAAGTTATCAGGTGGTCGAGGTACGCATCTCTCGCTCTTCCGACCAGGACCCGCAATTGAATCTATATTTGCTCAGCTCTTCGACGAAATAGTCGTCGAGACTGCAAACGGCCTTGTACGACTACCGGAACTCAGCTCTCGACTGTCAATAGGCGACAGGGGGAATGTGCGCGCTTATGTCGGGCTTTGAAGATATGTGCTGACTTATATGACGGCAGGATATCATTCCACCGCCCTTGGCCCTGCCGAACCTATTCAATCTCTTCAACAGGCTACAGAACACCCACGAAGACATAGTCGTAGGATTGAAGCACACAGTAGTAGCCATATCTTGGCTAGCGATCAACCAGTCGGTAAGATCCTATTGTGTTCTTTGTTCAGTTTATAGTCTAATTCACTGTATTGTTATAGCTGCCGTCAACAGCTGCAGTCAACGCCGTGCGACCGGACCGTTTCTGGTCTGGCGCGAGACTTTCTGAACTCAGACTCCTTCGTTCCCGCGCGGAGCAGCTCGCACGTGTGGGCGATAAAGTCCTGCTCAAGAATTGGCAGAACGGACCGCTTACACGGCACGGGAAGCCTACGGATCCCGGAGGTGATATCGAAGTACGGGCGTATGTGGTCAGGGAAACACAGACGCGCGTGTCGGTGTTGTGGCAAGATGGGGAGAGCGAGGTGATGGATGCTAAGGCGCTTATCCCGTACTTGAATCCGGACGAGTACGATTGCTGGTATGTATTTCTCGTGTCCCCTCAATATAATGTCGTTTCTGACGGTTCACACAGGCCTGGTGAACATGTCATGTGGAAGACAGAAGACGAGAAGCGTTCTGCAGTGGTGCTATCCGTCGACGCGAACGAGCGTACAGCACGAGTTCGATACAGCGACACCGGCGAAACACAACTAGCATCCGTCCTCGAGCTTGATCCACATGGCTCAAGCGGCTGGTCACCAGCAGCACCAACACAATTTGACGGACTCGGCGTTCGTCGAGGCGACTTTGTCTTTATCCATCGTGAGGGCGACACGAATGGGTTGGAGGCGCCTAGGGTGCCGCGGATCGGGGAGGTGGAGCCGTGGGTGCGAGAAGCGCCTATTGTTCACGATGATGGACACTATATGGGGTGGAGGGAGGATATGTATAACATTGGGATGGCGATTGCGAGGAGAAGGGAGCATGATGATTCGCATGAGGGCGCGATCAGGAGAGTGCGGCCGGGGGATACTTCGTTTGATTGGTTTGGCGAAGTGATCGAGGTGATTTACATATCGAGCTTTTCGGTTGCATTGTGCTCACAACCTTCCAGCTCTGTCTAGACGGATCCGTCATAGTCGCATTACCGAGTAGCGCTACCGTCAACGTCCCATTATCACGCTTGACGCGCCTTTACGACACGCTGGAACAGCTCGAGGATATCCTGGACGAGGAATCATTACACGACGAGGATATGATGGAGGAGATCATGGACGAGCATGGCAACTGGCGTACACGCATGGTGGACGAGGAAGAGGAAGAATGGGAAGACGACGAGGATTCGATGGAGGTGGAGGACGAATGGGGAAGCGACGAAGTGGTAGCGCCTACAACTGTCGAGCTCTCTCCTTCAGAGCTCGGTGGTGAAGCAAATGCTGGCTGGTGGGGAGATGTTAAGAGTCAAGACGGGGTCATCGCGCCTAGTCCGGAACCACCAGCATCATCGCCGGAACCATCGCCCACCGCGTACTCACCCTCGCCCGAGCAGATGAAGGAGGCAGCATATGCAAATGGCCGCGCTGGACCATCGCAGCCCGCAGCGCCATCAACAGACGACGACGCGGATTCACCGTGGAAGCGCTTCGACGTACTCGGTGAGGCTCCAATCGACCATGCGTTCTACAGCACTCCGATTGCCCAGCCATCTCGTCAGTTCCTTGGGCGATTGCAGAAGGAGTACCGCGCCCTGCAGAGCAGCTTGCCGGATACCATCGTCGTTCGCGCGTACGAGGACCGGGCGGACTTATTGCGCTCTCTCATCATTGGACCGGAGAATACGCCGTATGAGGACGCGCCGTTTGTTATTGACTGGATGTTGCCGTCCGACTTTCCCCAGAGTCCACCGATCGCACATTTCTTGAGTTGGACGAATGGGAACGGTCGAGGTACGCGCATAACTACTTACACTCGAAGTGGTGACTCATTCATTCGTACAGTGAATCCCAATCTTTATGAGGAGGGCAAGGTTTGCTTGTCTATTCTCGGGACGTGGGCAGGAGATAAGAGCGAGTCGTGGAGTCCAGCACGATCGTCCATCCTCCAGGCTTTGGTGTCCATACAGGGTCTTGTGCTCGTCAAGGAGCCGTGGTTCTGCGAGCCAGCTTACGACAAGCTGCGCGGGACGGAGGAGGGTACGGTCAACAGGTCAGTTTACCCACAGTCCCCGTCCAAGAATATGTACTGACGAAGTTACAGCCGCTTGTACAACGAGAAGGCATACGTTCTCTCGCGCGGATTCGTCCGTCGTGCTCTCGAAGTCCCGTTAGGCTCCCTGGAAGCCGAGATTAACTGGCTCTACTATAAACAGGGCAAGCTACGCAAAGTGCTTGACGACTCACGCGCGCTTATCAAGAAGAGCCGTGAGGAGCCCGTCGATAGCAAGACGGTTGTAAGCAGCGATCGTGCTGTACCTCGTCTGACGGGTGGCGCCATCATTACGCTCGAGCGTACGCTGGGCAAGCTGGATGCGTTGGTGAAACCATTGACGCCGACATCATAGCGTTGTAGTCCGGTCGACATGTCTTCCATGTACTCATCCTCTGCCGGTTTCTGTCTTCTTGCGCATGTTGTGACATTAGAACATTAGTATCGACATTACTTGTAGTAGTCTAGGGGTTATTATATGTACACTTTCACACTGTATCGATGCTATCTTGGCCCAGCATGTCAACTAGTAAGCCAAAAGACCAAGTGAACATAGTTTGAGTGCCGAAGCATTGAACATACAGCGCCAACTCCTCACACGCGGGATGACACTGAGGTAATGCAGATAATGATAACATGAGTGTAAAGTTAACATCCGAGGATACAATATGTACAAATACAGATATGTAATCCAACAGCACATGTGCAACGATAACAATAGCACAGCGAAGAATTGCAGATAGCGTTGTCAAAGATTGAATTCCGCGTACTTGGAAACATAGCTGTGTCCAACGTCAGAAGAGTGTGTAAGGAGAGTACTCAATTTAGACGTACTCGGTCCCATGGCGCATATCCCAGTACCATTTCGCCAAATGCTCCTGATCCTGATCTATGTTTAACTCTTCCCGCATGAAGTTCAAGATGAGCTTCTCGGTTTGAGGGCGGCGTAATCTGCGCCTGGTGTAGTTCGAGTACAAGGAGAATATCGCTGAGCCCTCCGGGCTAAGAGGAATTTCGCAGGAGAGCATAACCTTTTGCGAGCGCTCCAGGTAGTCCTTCACGGCCATAATGGCTACAGAGAAACGGCGACTTGCCCTTTTCGGATCGGTCTCTTCGTCCTGAAACATAGCGGGAAGAAGCTGATGTGTGTTGGCACAGTGCATGATATTGTCCTTCGTAAACGCCAGACCAAAATGCAGGGTAGGTGCCGAAGGGTTGGTTTTAGTGATGCGAAAGCGGCGGTCTAAGATGGCCATCGGGAGTCGTTTCGCGTAGAGCCTTCGCCACGTCTAGCATGAGTCAGAAAGATGGAGAAATAATGATAGAGGCAGTTCAGACAAACATCATGATATGCTGAGTATAGGCGTTAGCAAACATAATTATGTCATAAGGATACTGAGACATACCAATAACGTCCTCGATGTGCCGTCGACGCTGCACATTAGTAGTAGAATTCGGGGTGCTCACTGAGCTATCGTATCCAGAGCGAAGACAAACCATCACGAAAGATGAACTGTGCTGGACTTGTGGTGGAATGACAGTGAACTGGATGGTGGATGAAAGCAAGATGCGCGAATCTGGTGGTTTGAAGCTCGGGCCGAGTCCCGTGGGAGAAAGCTGAGATGGACCCACATGAGCGCTTGTGGAAACGTGTTTGCTGTGTCCGTTGCATACTCTGCGCAGCAACGAGTCCAACGACGGAAACAGTTGATCATCCGCGGCCATGTCTTCCCCGCGCGCGTACTTCCCTGTATCATACTCCCATCTTGTCTCTTTGCCTCCTAGACATGGAAGCGTCGAGTAGCTCATCGTCTGGCACGTTGAGCCGCGCCGACATGCCTGTACTAGACTCCGCCCATCATCGCGGAGCTCCCGAAGCGTCTATGTCCCTAAGCGAGGACGCTGAGAAACGACCTACAATGGAGCGGGACCCGTCGAAGTACCCGCCTGCGTCGCAGGCATCGTCTTCTGCGTATTTCCTGAACCACGAGTCGGAGACGCGCGAGACCTTCTTTCCTCGTCGGGTCACCCGCGCATGGGACGGACTGTGGAGGCGCGTAGAGCTCAGGCATCCGAGGGTGTATCGAGTAGGAATGTGGCTACGGGGTCCGAGGCCAATGGTCGATTTGCCTCGTAAGTGTTCTGGTTATTTGTACTAGAAATGTTATCTAACTATGTGCAGCACCGAATCCATGGTTATTCCAAGTGCATTGGAAGGGCCACACCTACGGGCGCCTCATCGAGCCGACTTTCACCCGATTAACGCGCCACTTAACCCACCCATACCTTCTCATCATATTAATAGCAGCCTACATAATCAGTCTCGCCTTCTTCTCCCGAGCGCAGTCATACTTCACACCACCAGAATCATACGTGGGTTGCACATCTACGTACTGGCTGGCCAACGCAGACTGCGGGCTGGACGGAAGTGGATGTGGGCCCTTCGATTTTGGTTCGGCCTCGGCATTCGACTTTCGATGTCCGGCGCAGTGCAAGGGCACAGAGCTTCAAAATCCGCGATTCATAGGGAACGAGAGCATAGCCTTCGTGCCACTGATCGTGGGTGGAGGAGACGCGAATGGCACATACAGAGGCGACAGCTTCATCTGTGCGGCAGCAGAGCAAGCGTAAGCTGTCTATATGCACTACTACTACCATATGCTGACATCATGCGTGCAGAGGAGTAATCACCGACTCCAAAGGCGGCTGCGGGCGTCTCGAACTCGTCGCGAACTTCACCAACTTCCTCCCTTTCACTGCACACGGCCTCTCCAGCATCGGGTTCCCCTCCGAATTCCCCGTCTCCTTCCGTTTCTCTGACTCGACTCCGCTATCACACTGCGAAGATCTACGCAACCCGGCTTTAGCATTCAACGCTATAATTACCTTCATCTTGTTCGCCTTCCTCCGACCGAAGCCCATCGTCTTGTTCTGGTGCCTCATATGCATCGGCTTCTGGCATGTCACGCTGTTCAGTCAACCAAGATCTAACCCACCTGATCTCGCCGATGCTTTCGGCACTTTCTTACCCGCGTTGTTCATCGTGTACGCATTCTGGCGTCTTGCGATCCGCTTCACGCTCCCTGCGCTCTTAGCACGTGCCCCGCTTGAGGCCGCAGTGCTATACCTGCTCCCATATTGGGTCACCGTTTTGAACAATCTGACCGTCGACCGCATCCCCATCTCCCGCCTAACGCCCGAAGACATTCGCGCCCAACCAGGTGGCATCACGGCCCTCATCATCATCATTATTGTCCTGTTCTTCGTCGTGATCAACCAGATACGCGTCATCGCGCGCACGGGCTGGTTGCCTTACTATCTGGGCTGGTACATTGCCGGCGGGCTTGTAGCGCTCGTCCTCGCGCTCCTGCCTACTCTCAATCTGAGGGTGCACCACTACTTCATCGCAATGGTGCTCATGCCTGGGACGGCATGGCCTACGCGGCTGAATGCGATATATCAAGGCTTCTTGCTTGGACTATTCATCAACGGTGGCGCGGCGTTTGGCTTTGACTCCATCTTACAAACGGCTGCCCAGGTATGCCTCATTCTATGTCTAACTTACTCTTTGCTTTACTCATGCTCGGTAGTTGCAACGTGATGCCGCTCTGGATACCGATACCCCCATATTCCTGACTAACTCTTCGACGTTCAATGCTGCACTACCATTGGCCAATCAAACGCTCTCTTGGGCCGGGCTGCCCGATGGCGAGAGCTGGGACGGCTTTGCACTCCTCGTTGACGATGTAGAGCGTTACGCCGGCGCGGCGTTCAACTACTCGCTTGCGGCACTAACGGAAGGGATCCCGCATTTCTTCCGCATTGCGGTGAGTTCCACTTAAGAGATGGTATGTCAGATATACTGATGTGCATCGTAGTACACAAGTGGTGGGACGCCTGGAGGATTCACGAGAGCAGCGACGTTGCTTGCGAATGGTACTTGGATAGATCCGGTTGCCGGAACGACATAGAGTCGTATGGCTTTAGCTCCACTTATCCTTTCGTTGCTTTTTGGACGGACTTTGATTGTGGATTTCCTCTCTCCCACTTTTTATTCGTTATAATCATTCGAGTCTCGGGAAGAACAGTGCAAGATAACGACGATTGTTTCGCGTGCGATGCGACTGGCGTCGTTCAGAATGTGAGCACGCATTACAAGTTAAACTCGTCATATGCGCATACGTAGCTATCGGCATAATCAGCCTGGGTCATGGCATCGATGACAAAGACGCAAACGTACGCAAGTCCGTGCTGACTGTCCCAGTGCCACGCTGCTTGCTGCTTTCGGACATTCAACTCGCGGCGTATAAAATTCAGGATTTCCTTCTCCTTCTTCGGCCGGTATAACATGCGCCCCGTATAGTTCGAGTGCAGGGAGATGACTCCCAGGTAGCCAGGAGTGATGGAAGAATGGAAGAAGAGCATTATGTCGAGCTTATTCTCGAGATACTCCTTGACATCCGTTACAGCCATGGCGAAGCGACGAGCCTCTTTCTCCGTTGAAAGCAGCTCGAGCGGTTGAGGTGGTAGAAGTTGGAGTTTTTGAGCGCAGTACAGAATACTTTTCTTGGTATACCCCAAGCCATAATGAAGAGTGGGGACGGATGTGGAGGCTGGATAGCGGAAGCGTTCATCCAAGGTGGGCATCGGCTTCCGAACTTTTGCGAGCTTTCGCCACGCCTGCCTACAATGAGACTAATGATTGAAGTCAACAAATAGATTAGGACTGACTTCACGATATGCTAAAAGTCCGAAGTCAGTGGGATATGAATGAAATGAACGTGTAGACGCACGTGTGGCAGATGTTTTGCGAGGCCTGATGCAAGTCGTACTGCCGGCTTGAGAACTCGGGGAGTTCGACATTTCAGAGCTCATGCGAGCCATGATGAGTTTTTCGAGATTAGTCCCGAATTCAAGATGGAGATAATGATGGTGGTGGTGGTGGTAGTGGTGGTAGTGGTGGTGACGGTGGTAGAGTGGCGAGTCACAAACCCGAGACGCGGTGTGGTTCAGAAGTCCCACACTTGAAGCCACGAGGCGTCGTGCAAACTATAGCGAGAAGAGACCACAGTACGCCCTATGTGGCCAACTATACTGAGCGCACTTTATATGTAGAGAGAAAGTGGACATGCTATGTAACAATATGCAAATACGTATATATATATATGAAGACTCCGATAACAGGAGAACTCATAAGGTGACGATGACGCTCTTCCGTTTAGAGAGATTGAACTCCGGGTATTGACACCTGTAGCTACACATAGTGTTAGATGTGCGGAGTAGCATAATGCACTTGATAAACGTACCCGACTCCATGCTTATCATCCCAGTACCATTTAGCCATCTGCTTCGGATCCAGATTCAACTCCTGCCGCATCGCAACCAGAATCGAGTTCTCCGTTTTTGGCCTACGCAGTCTCCGCCTCGTATAGTTTGTATACAAAGCGTATACTCCCAGATTTTCGGTTCCGAAGGGAATCTCGAAGAAGAGCCTGACACCCAGCTTAACCTCAAGATGATGCTTGACGGCCATGACGCCAATGGACATGCGATGTCCTATAGCATTGGGATCGTCGATTTCCTCTTCCTTCCCGGGTGGCAAGAGTTGATGTTGGTGAGCGCAATATTCGACGTTATCCGCGCTAAACCCTAGACCGAAGTGTAAGGTAGGGCATGAAGGATTAGCCTTGGGTTTCCGAAAACGCTCGTCCAAGAAGGACTGCGGTGGTCGTTTGGCGGCCAGCTTCTGCCATAACTAAGGTGGGGCGTCAGATAGTGGCTTATGTGCGTAAGTCTCACTTGCACCAACCGTAACATACTCTGCTTCGATCCGTCAGAGATAGAACATGACATGCATGAAGTTAACAACGCACCAGAGACAGTAGCTTTGCGCGGTTGATGCGTTGCCTTGGTAGATCCAACAGTGCTCTGTGGACTTGGGGAGCTAACTGCTGAAGAGTTGAGACGACCCATCTAGCGAGGTACCCGGCGAATGGTCTGACGATGAGATGGTGGTGAGGTGGTAAGTAGTAGCAAGACGCGGGATTCAAGACGCGTGCTGTGGTTCGGAACTCCGAGTCCCACACGTGAACCCGATTTAGTACTGGAGCTCACCGTCTCGAAGCAGGATAGCCTGTCGTAGTATCGCCGAATAGGTACTACCGTGACCTCTCCGCTGTAACACGCTGTAACCCGTGTGGCTCAACCCACGCCGCAATCGAAGTCGCACCCACCGAAAATCCACCCACGAAACCCGAGCCACCGCCACCATCGCCTTTCAGAACTAGAGTGTATGTAGGGTATCGAAAACGAGTGTATGCTGCAAATATGTCTTACTCTACAGATGTCTATGACGCAAAAACCATGTACTATGCCGCCCAGATGCCAGATGACCGATGCTCACCACTCACAACCAAACTCGCCCACTCAACCAGCTACCATGTGTATCTGAATCGACTTCAACGTCCAACCCAACAAGCTCGACCAGTGTTATGCCGCACGTCCAGCCACATCCGCTCGACTTGAGTTCCTTGACGGCGGACCACTCGGTGGACCTGTACTGTGCGATCGAGGAGGTCGGGAACCGGCAGGCGTGGAGTACGAGCTGGGAGGCATATTGACGCGGCTGCTGTTGTGGGAGGAGAACTCAGATGGAAGACGCGGAACGGGCGGTTGTGCTGATGTGACGGGCGACGGAGTTCGGCTGAGCGGTGACATGGATTGCGTGCGTGATGATACTATTCGAAACAACGTGCGTCAGCATCAACGTCAACGAGGCATCAAAACAACAACGGAAGGAGCAAAACAAAGGCCTCGACTGGGGTGAAAAATGGAGAATGACGCAAAACAGCGCGCGCACGTCGTAGGGCGGGAAGACGTAACGCGAGCTTCGGGAATGTCAAGATGAAAATAGAAAGAGACATACGTCGTTTACTGCTCCGTTTCGATGAAAGCGCCGGCTGTTCGGGTGCCAATGAGATGCTCGACGTCGGGCGGATACCCGCGACGACGCCCGTCCAAGGATCACTCAGCGGCGCAGCGGCCGCGGGCACGGTTCCAGCTTCGGGCGTCCCGATTCTCCGACCCCAGACGTCTTCGGCGCCGATGACCATATGATCGTACAGACTCGGCGCGAGCGGGGCGGGCAGGACGATTTGTACTTGAGAGTGGCGAGCGTGGGGTGCGCCCGAGGAGAGCGAGCGCGCGCTCAGGCGGGATGGCGAGGCAGATGTGTAAGACATCCGTGAGGCCCGATGGGCTTTGCGAATATCATGCGTTGACTGAGAATGCGAGTTGGATGTTGCGGATGGTGAAGGCAGCGGTGAGTCCGCAGGAGAGTGTCCTTGAGCTGAGTGGCCCTGGGAAAAGGACGAGTCTGAGCCCGAAGACTGTGGGCGGGACCCGTGGAAGTTGGGCGTGGGCGGTGCAAGTTCGTCGGCGACAGACTCGGCCGTTGCCGTAGCGCTGTTGACGCCGTAAGAGGCAGCGGCGGGTATGAGCGAAGCGCTACTGCTGGATGCGAGGGCCGAGTCGGACGGGTAGAGCATCGAGGGCTGGTGTGAAGCCACGAACTTGGCCTCCTCGAACCGGCTCAGTTGCAGTTCTCGATGATGCGCGAGCGCCTGGGGCGGCGGCAACGGCGCAGATTCGCGGCGGGCTCGACTGTGGCGTATTGCACGCCATATCATCATACCGATGAACACGGCGACAGTGCCGGCGACAGCAATCACAATGATGAAAGTCGTTTGGCTACCGCCGATGGTAGGCCCGCCGCGACGTTGGAGAGGCGGAGAGGATAGAGACATGACGGACAAAACGAAGGACAACGGGAAATTAAAAGAGCGACTGGACTGGGACGATGCTTAGTTCATGGGGGAGAGTGCAAGAGACGATCGCAACACGACGGCGACCAGCGAACAATGACTGGATCATCAGTCAATTCAATGTGTCACGGCCAGCGCTCGGCATCCATCGCCCGGCCAAACACGACGACGAAAGAACCCCCTTCAAAAAGCTTAAGAGACTCGCTCGAAGAGCGGAGCAGTCAGGAACAGGGCGAATGCTGTCGGAAACGTTCTCGGCATCGGGCCAAGAAGGTACCGCGTAGATCATTGTAGGTCCACTATTCCGAGTCGCGTCGGGCACCTCGCCGTTGCAGACAAAGGTCGCCACAGGTCTCGCCAGCGCTGCCGAAGCCTGGACATGCTTTTGATCTTACTTGCTCAAGAAGTAGCTCTTATCGAGGCACGGAAGGAGTCAGCAGAAAAGAAGAAGTCGGAAAAAGGAAATCGAGGCGATAAGTGTGCACCGGCGGCGCAACCTCGATGACATCACGCGAGACCACATAACATAACTTACCCAGTGAAAGCGTGAGGCTCACACCTAATCTTCTTCTCAACCACCACCTACAATGACAGGCCAACCTCACCCTCTGATCCTCTACTCTTTCCCTACAGCCGATGTTCTGGCTGATGGGCTCGCGAACTTTATCATTCGCGCGCAGAAGGAGGGTCTCAATAAGCATGACAAGTTCACCGTCGCCGTCTCAGGCGGTTCGCTGCCCAAGTCGCTCACGGCGCTTATCGACAACCCGGCAGTGAAGTGGGACAAATGGTATGTACTCGCGATCGCGCGATCTTAAGTCTAAGAACTAACTATTGTCTTAACAGGCAGGTGTACTTCGCCGACGAGCGCGCAGTCTCTCTCGACGACGAAGACAGCAACTACAAGTTGCTGCACGATACTCTCTTATCTAAAGTTCCCATACCTCCCTCCAACGTTCACCCGATCGACCCTACCCTCATCCACGATCTCGAAGAGCTCTCGGACGCCTATGAAAAAGAGCTCATCAAAGAGTTCGCGACGAAGAACGCTGCTCGTTTCCCCGTCTTCGATCTCATCCTCCTCGGTACCGGACCCGACGGACACACTGCGTCGCTCTTCCCCGGTCATGAACTGCTGAGCGAGGATGATCGTTGGGTGGCGTATATCGAGAATAGTCCCAAGCCGCCGCCGAGAAGGGTTACGCTCACTTATCCTGTGATCAACCATGCGGCGAGGGTTGCGTTCGTTTCGACGAATGAGGCGAAGAAGGATATCTTGAGGGAGATTCTGGATGAACCCGAGAAGGGCTTGCCTGCTTCACGCGTGCGTCCGGCACCGCCTGGACAGCTGTACTGGTTCCTGGTACGTTTGGCATTGCCCATTATTTTTACGAGACCAGGAATTGACGATCTGAACAGGACGACGCCGCGAGTCAGTTGGTCCAGTACCCCAAGACAGAATTTAAGATGTGAAGAGCGAAGTTGGAAGGAAATACAAAGATGTAGCAGCAGATCGCAGTGTATCAATAGGCCTTTCTCGGTCATTATGCGCTTAAATATTCATAGACGTCTCTCGTGCAGCTTAATGCAGTTATGTTACCCTCGTGAGATCATGGCGTTTCGGTGGCAGATCATGGCGATGGTATAAAGCCTGGTACAAGTACAAGTCCTTCCGCCTACTCCGTCATTGACTCGATGCGCTGACGCCCTCACCCCCACCACTACTTTCACTCCCACCGACGCCCATCTCGGGAAACAATGTAAGCAATACAGCGTCCAGGATAAGCACAAACAAGTGAGCGTTACACGCCGAGTCGCTAAGTGGCTCGAGCAACGCATCGGCAGTTGCAAGACGCTGCGTGGGCGGACCGAGCAGCAACGGTGCACTGACAGCTGCATATAAGGACGATCAATTACAGCAATAAGGTCGAGACGGTCTAACGATACATACGAGGTATCTTGTCAACAATTCTTTGTGCGAGCAACGCACGCATGACGGCCTGCTCTTCAGGCGTCGGGTCTGGCGGTGCTTGCGCAGGATATCCGTTCGGAAAGAGCGCGCGTTTGGCGATGGACACGATGTTGATGAGGTTTGGCGATGATAGTACCCGGGTATAAAGAATATAAGGAAGAAACCGATCGAGAAATGGTCCAAAGAATGCGGCCAGCATGCAGAGTAGTGCGTGTGTGGCGTTACCGGCGAAACGCGAGCCCAGTGAGAATGCGGTGCCCAGAAGAACAAGAGAAGGAAACGCGAGATCTTCGTCGGTGTTGGAATGTGTAGTGTCGGTCTTTGCAGCGGATACACCGGTCGGCAGGGACACAGGTAAAGAAGCGGAATACGACGAAGGCACAGAGTGTATCGAGTTTGTTTGCGTCGTCTGAGATAGAACCGAAGCTACAGGTCCCGCCTTCTCGGGCTTCTCCTCAGCCTTCTCCGCGTCTGGTGTGGCTTTACGTGTCAACGGTGGTCGTGTACGTCGCCCATGTGGTGACTCATTGACGAGTTTCACTGTTTGCTTCAAGGACTTGTACGCGTGCATGATTGCGAGTCCCGCATGTGAAAGCGCGTTGACTGCTCGTAGGACGAGCACGATCAGCGCCTGCACGCTGAACCATCTTCTCTCCTCATCTTCCTTCTTCCCAACTCCGGACTTCACGTCCTTCGCCTCCACTGGTTTTGCGGGACCCATCAGGTCCAATGCAAGCTTCCACAGAAACCATCCCTGCGTGATCCTAGGCGCAACGCTGCGACATATAACCATCCCCACCACCTCGCGCACGATCGCCCGTTCGGTCTCCGCGTCCCAATCCTCTGGCGGCAACACAACGCGCAGCACTCCATCCAGCGTCGCGCGGACATATACCCCATCCAACATCCCGTCCTCACGCACACCGATGTGCGATTGCTGAGCATGGAAGAGCGTCCGAGTGCTCGCTGCACCTCCCACAGCATACGCTGTCCCTCTTCGTGCATGTGCAGCGCGGTAATCCAAATAATGTTGGTTCAACAACGAAGGGAGCGTAACATAAGTCAGAGTAGCCCAATCGGCTTGCTTCGCGCGTGCGGCAATGGCTCGTATGACATGCGTGAGGATCACAGTTATATGCGGCAGGAATGAACGGTCGTAACGTGTCAGACGCGTCCACCATGGATTCACGAATGCTCGTAGTGCAAGTGCGAGCAAGTCATAGAGTTCTGCATCGAGTGCGGCGTTATCTAGTAGTGGAGGCAACGGTGCTGCCGGCGGCAAGTGCGGAAAGAGAAGCCGTTTCGCTAGTGTTGGCGGAGCCGCTGAGTTGGAAGAGCCTGGCGCGGGCGGGGTACGTGAGGCTACTGATTTGATGGAGGGTGGTGGTAAAGAGGTGCTCGGTGTTGGTTCGCGCAGCGATGGCCGGGAGGTGGAGGCCATCGCGGCCGGAGACAACTTCTCGTGTATCGTGTACAGTTGTGGACGACTTGGACGCGGTGGCGTGATTTCTGTCAACGCCCCTAACACGCGTCGAATGGGGATAACGACCTATAAGTATGACGACCCAGGGATCGCTCCAGGCAATCACGTATGCATAGGAGTGAGAGAAATACATTTGGAATCAACTCCAAGCTGTGAATGTTATAGACGTAGTAGTACATTGTGTATGGGACCATACTTGTAACAGAATTACTTGTCACTCAGAGTCCCCTTCGCCGTTACGTTTGGCCTTCTTCGTCCGTGCCTCCAATGCGCTAGACTCGTCATCCGAAGCCACCCGCTTCTTCCCTTTATTCCTGGTGCGTGTGCTGTCCGCGCCGGGAATACTCTCTTGAACCGCTTTCTCCTTTCCCTTCCCCTTCTTCGCCGCACTGGATGTCTCTGTATGCTCGCGGGGCCCGACGCGATCGTGTCGTCCAGTGGCCTCGCCATTGGCGTTCGTTGGCTTAGGTAGTCGAGAGGGCCCGGCTTTGGAAGACTGGGCCTCTCCAGACACTGTCATCCTGCCCATCGCAGACACTACCATAGAAGAAGACGAGCTCGCTCTAGCGACGCTCGCAGATGACAAACCCTGTGTACTAGCTGCAAGGACCGCAGCGCCAGATACACCCCTGCTGAGCGCCGCAGAACTTGTTCCCTTGATGGGTATAATAGCCTTTCCAGCATCCGTCCGCGGTCGCAGTCCTCCGCGACGTGGTGCCAAAGAGGTAGACGGTTCAGCATGCCTGCCGGTGGCGATGGGGATCCGACTCGATCCCGACGACACCGCACGCGCACCGCGAGCTTGTTTCGTGGGGAGCGACGAGGTCGCCCGGTTCTGAAGCAGGACTGTTGCTGTGTCCTATCGTGACCAGATATTAGCATTTTCTAGCCGTAGTGGAGAAAGAGAGGCAGATCACCTTCGTTGAAGGCTGATCTTCGTAGTCCGCCTCGTCCTCTTCGTCGTCGTCAGATTGCTCATCTGAGTCATAGCGCCGTTCTGCCGGCCATTCGACCGAAGTATTTGCTTCGGACGGCGTGGTCCTCACCAACTCGAAACGCTCTTCCCATAGCCGCTCGATGGTATGCTTGTATATCTGCGCCATACATCGCAGCCCCTTGTTCTGCAATGAACGCAATCAGCGTCGAATTAGGTGCAACATCTGAAGGACACCCACCATAGCCGCTGTCGAAGGTTCGCAGGCATCCAAGGATTTGGGTAGAGGGAAGAACTCAGAATAGGAGTATTCGGCGTGAGGGGCGAGGAGACGATGAGCCAGCCGAAGAGTATTGACAAAACTGTCACTGGCGCGCACATTCTCGCCATCTCCAATCAAGGCATTTTGCGCGTGGTAGATCATGGTAGGGTGCATATCCACAAGATCCTGAGGTGTAAGGTCATCGAACTCCTTCAACAACGGGTCGAAGCTTTCATCGGGGATGTGAGGCTGGTGTTTGCTTGTTACGATGTTGCGGTATGCCGTGAGCTGGTCCCCGGCGACCCCAAGGAGTTTCTTATCGTGCTTGGGTTTCCAGAACCAGGTGCCCTGGAACTGAAGGGTATTGAGTGTGTCTGCCTTCTCGTTGAGATCCTGGGCACACCAGTAAGAAACGTCATGTTTGTCTAAGGTCAGTGGGGCTCTAAAGTCACGCACATAGGATATGATTGTGCGCCGCTGGGGTTCGCTGGTACTAGTAATAGGCATGGCTGGCGTGATTGATGGGACTTCGATAGAAGGGTATTCTGGCTCTGCCGTTACCCGAGGCTCGTCAGAAGCTGCTTCTTCAAGGGCGGACTTCTATTCGTTTCAAGTCAGTAAGGGCGATGACGTGCTAGGGGATAGTGAAGAGGGGGCGCACCTTGCGGTCCAGAGCCATCGTAAGCTTCCCTAGCGCCTCCCTAGTCCACTCAAGCGCAGTGAAATCAAGGCCACGCATGTATATCATGATATACCCGTCCAAGCCGCTTTCACGGAGAAATGCCTGCCTCGCCTGCTTTTCCAACTGAGGCATGTCATCGACCAGCTCCTTCGTCGCGTAGACACCCTCCACGTCATCTTCGGGCCCCGTACCAAGGAGCACACGTTTGACTTCTAACCAGTTTATCAAACGCATGAACGGGGTTCTGGGGCTGTCGGCTTCGGGGTAACAAGCAAGGTGGGCGAAGTCTGGCACTTGATACTTCGGTGTCTTCTTTGACGCACGAGGTTTAGCGACGGAGGGTGCTTGAGTATCGTCCACGGGGACCGTCGAGCCTGCAGGCGCGTTGGGGGCTTCGTTGTTATCGGGCGAAGATTGAGCATTTGCACCGACTTCAGGTTCATGAACGCGCGCTTGAGAGAAACAGAGTGCTCCGACAGGGCCGAGCTCGACAAGAGTGTTTAGAAACTCAGTGAGAAGAAGGCCAATGACAGCATACCACGGCCACTCTGCTTCTTGGCTTAACGCAACAACTATCGGTCCCCGAAGCTTCCTGCGAATGCGAGCAGCCGTCCATCCCCCAAAGAGCTGTATCGGTGGTGCAATGAGCTCATGCTTCACAAGGTTTTAATTGAGTGGCCACTTACCTTCACTAACTGCTCGGGCGTATAGTGGGATCCCAATTGCTGATCAGCAGGCGAAGAGGGGTTCGGGCCACCATCGAGCAAATTCGACGGGCCACCGTTGTGAGATGTGGAGGGGATGCTCATGAGAGACGGGTAGAGGGACCGATACAATCCATACACTACTCCCCAGAATGCTAATAAGAGCACAGGGAAACAATAGCTAAGATCCTTTCGAGAAGAAGGCGGTGTCGTCAACCACATGGACCGCTCGAACCACACACTCGCAAGTGGCGGGCTAGCATCTGAGCCCGAACAGCTGCGCAAGTGCGACCCAGGTTCTATCTCCTCTGAGATGAGAGGGCTTATCCGATTCGTAGGCTGGTAAGAACGACGATGAACCAGGCCATACTCCTGTGAACACCAAGCCCGACCTTCTCAAGCCAGAGAATATAGCCAGACATTCGGGCCTGGATAAGAACAATACCTGGCCCTGAGTTGATGGCAGCGTGGTGCAAGTCGCGTGTGCTCAGCGAACCACATCAAAACGTGCCAATATCACGAAAGCTCACACGGCGCGGCGGTGGTTCGCTTCAACTTGTCTCTTGCCACCACCACCATCACCTCTCTCTCTCTTCGATCGTCTACTCAGGACACGCCTCTCGATTCAAACGATGTCAAGACTTAGCACTGGCTCAACCGACACGCAGAGTTCTGAAGATTCTCAAAACCCTCGCCAGAGCCAGTCATATCTCAGCCACATGGTCACCCCTGGTATGTTCAGTCTCTCTATATGCCTTTTACAAGCCGTTGACCAATATACAGGATACCGCCGCGTACGTATTTACATGCGAAACATTGCCATTGCACAGCGCAGCTCATGGTTACGTTCAGCTACAGCGTCAGATTATTGCCAAGCGCCCTTCTATGGTCCGACTCGATCCTCGGCTTCGCGTTACTTCCAAAAATCGCGACGTACCAACACTGCACTTTGGGCTTGCGTTTAACAAAGCGCAGATAATGGAGTTTGCCAAGCGGCACGACTTGCTAGACCCCGATGACAAGGGAGATAGTCCAGACGACGAGGCGTGCCGCTTTGGCACCGCCATCTTCGATGCGCAAGAGTATTTCAGGGTTCACCATCGCATACAAGTCTTCATTGAGAGGCCAATTCTTCCCGAACATGGCTACATGTTTGCGCTTTACTCGAACCATTCGCGGCGGAAGTTAGCTCTTGTGAAGCCCGCCGAGAAGAGGGTTCTGGACATCATCAGGGCAGAGCTAGGCCTTGGTGAACAGCGTGCACTGTGGTATTGGGACGCACAACATGGACCGAGGCGCGTACTTTAACAGCTCGTGATCCCCATTTTGAAAGGTCTTTGCTAACTTCATGTTCAGATATCGTTCTGGCATCCCGGAGTTTGACCTTTGAGTGAGCTATCATACACCGCCCGCAGTTACGGTCAGGCACGTGTGGACTAAAGGCTATTGAGACGCAATAGTATCATCAACTGTCTATCTACATCCCTGTGCCGTTTCAAATAAGAAAGCTTTGTTTAGTCAGGCCACATCGAACAAAACAAGACAACGTGTGCAGTGCATCGCTATGATTTGCTTGTCGAGTCTCTATAAGTACACCAGCTAAGAAGTACCTGACAACCACGGCTGCACAGCGACAACCACGCACACCACAGACACAATATCACATACAACACTGGGGGCAGAGAGAAGTATACATCTCGCGCGCTTAATCGCACGTACTTCACTAGAGGTTGAGGCTTTGGGAATGAGACTGACAGCTATCATGCTTGTTACGGAGAGGAGCGCCCCCATCGCGCCTGATAAGATCGCCAGTGTCCTCAGGATGGGATGTTTGCTGAGCTCCCCGGGCCCGGTAAGGGCCAATGTGACCGCTGCAAAACCGAAAGCAGCCACTACACCCATCTACATACACGTTCTAACAGTGAGTAGGATGAACAGCCTCATACGCAAAACACCGCTTACGATTGTCAAGAATACCATCAGATTGAGCCCTCCACTAGATCTCACTGATTCAGCACCTGGCTCTGCTATAGGCGTGTGGGATGTAAAGGCAGGTGAAGGATCCGACTCAGATGTTGAGAACGGAATGATGATAGGTGGGTCTGTAGAGGGTGCGGGGAATGTGAAAGAGAAAACGGCACGGGTTTCGCCAGGGACGCTGACAGTAGGGGAGCCGATCTGAATTCCCTCGGTGAGAGAAGTCAGTTCGTAGACACAATCCAAATCCCGTTCGCGACATCGCTGGCAGCGAGCGATGCCATATTCAGGAGTTGTAGACCATATGCACTTAAAGTATCATCGTGAGGACCAAGCTTTCAGGAGAAAACGAGTAACACGTACGCGCACATGCCGTCCCCTGCAGGGAGTGCACGCAGCCTGAGGCCGACGAGCTAAGGAAGACATTCCTCGCTGCGCAAAGCTGACACAGCCAAAAAGGCGTCGATGGTGGCCACTGCGTCTGGTCCACAAGGGGCAGAAGTGGAGCAAAGATGAACTTGATTATATTGATATCGTATGAGCGGCCTTTAACATAAACCGTGGCACAGGCGTGGCTGTGACAATGATCCAGAAAGCCTGTCTGTCACCGGTATGTGAGCTGCTCCGGTGGAAAGCGAATATCCTAATTGAAGTTCGCCTCGTGCTCTGTCCTGGCATAGCTGTAAGGCTAACACCGCATCATGCACTGCGTGGCGAATCATCTTCTCAGCAACACAGTCGTGTATACTACAGTATGAAAGGGATCGTCAGCGCCTCAGATGATGGTGATGGGGGTAGGAGACGACTCACGCCGCGCTTACGCAGCTTGCTGCCTCACGCTCGAATGGAAGGTCAACCGGTTAAGTCGAACCTACCTCGAACCCCTGTCGCGCGTGCTAGTACTGCACAGTGTACAATGCAACATTGCTTGTACGTGGGCAATTTGATTCCCCCCACTAACTTGTCACAGGTAAAGTTTGCAGGCGCCAATTGCCAGCGTTGCTAGAGGTCCTGAGATAGTAGTTATGAGGTAGTAGATGACCATATGGTATTATGAAAAAATTGTTCAAACAGATGAAAGAGTCAAGTCAAGGAGGGACGAACACAACGATCAACAGAAGGAGAGTGTGAGTGACCGAATCGAGCAGATGACGCCAAAGGCCAAAGAAAAGCGACCGCGGACAGATGCTAGTTGAAAACATTGAGAAGAACATGTGTAAAGTGCGGGGGTATAGTGCAAACAAGTGAAGTGTCCGCTGTGCCGAGGCGTATTATCTACCATCGTCCACTGATGGAAAGACCCTACATCCACTCCGCCTTCTATGCAGCCTTACGATCCGAGCCAGCCAATAAGCTCTCGTACAAGCCCTGTGCGCTCGTCTCGTTCCGCAACTGAATCATATACACAATTCCGGTCCTCGCGCCACGGTCACTAAGCTCGACCGCGACACCAGTCTTCCCGACGCGCTCGACACCATCTGTAAGCACGATGGTACTGATGAGCACCGTCTTGGCCTTATCATCAGCTTCGACGACGAGTTGCTTCAGGTTGCCCGGATCTTGACGGTATAGCTTGAGCTTGGCCGAGCCGAGCGACTTCCACTGCGCGTGATGCTGCTTCGCGAACACCTTGCACTTCATGCTCGCGCTGACTGTGCTCGTCACCGGCTGGTCCGGCGGCAGCTGCTGACGCGCCATCTCGGGGCTCCCAGGCGGACTGTCATCAAAGGGCTGCCGCATGCTCGGGTTGCGCGACAAAAACCGCTCGCTCGGCAGAGCGGCACTGAAGCTCCCCGTAAGGCTTGACTGGCTCGGCCGACGCGGCAGGAAGCCACCGGGGCCGCTCGGCATCGGCGGCGCATCCATAGCGCTCGCGGGACGCTGGTCGAACTGTGCGTGCAGCGAGTGCGAGCTCGTCGCTTTACGCAATCCGCCCTGAAAGCTCGGGTCGCTCGGCGCACGATATGGCACACTCGCAAATGGCGGTGCTGGTGGCTGGGGATACCCTTGACCACCTGGGAACGAGCCGCCTACGGGCGTCGTTGGTGTACTGCGCGAAGCCATGGGATTGGGTGGCAATCCAAGCTGCTTGTTAGGAGGTGGAGGCGGGCCACCGGGGCCACCGCCTGGCGGTGGCGGCAACGAGTCGTTGCGCGACGGATACCCAGGTCCAGCTCCCGACGGAGGCTGCCGCTGCATTGAAGAACCAGGAGGACCAGGCGGACCGTTTCGATACGGTTGTTGACCAGGACCGCCTGGTAATGTCGGTTGTCGCTGTGGGCCGGGACCAGACGGCGGGCCGTCGAAGTAAGGTGGCTGACCAGGGCCGCCTGGCAAAGAAGGCTGACGCTGTGGCCCGGGACCAGCACCAGGAGGTGGGCTGATGGGGAGCGACATGTTACGTTGCATAGGTGGACCAGGTGGAAGCTGTCCATTTGGCCCATTGGACGGGGCACGCTGCAGTGGCGGTCTGCCGTCGGGTTGTCCAGGAGGCGGCGGCCCACCCATGCCCATCCCCGGACGCGGTGGCAATCCTCCTGGCCCTCCCGGCCCCGGGCGCTGTGGAATCCCTGTGCTCGTACTCCTGGGAGGTGGGATAACCTGGCCAGGTTGGAAGCTTCCAGAAGGCATTATTTGCCCAGGGCCGAACCCATTGCCTGGCATTACTTGTCCAGGACCGAACCCGGAGCCTGGCATGACCTGTCCAGGAGTGAAGCTGGGCATGATCTGCCCGGGGCCGGGTGGAGACATGCGACGCTGACGTCCGTCGTCATAAGTGGCCTGGCTGCTGCTGCGCTGAGGCATCCCGCGTCCATCAACAGTTGGCTGGCGCTGAGGCCCGGGGGCGTCGGCAAAGCGCGACATGCTATCAGCGATTGAACGCGAGCGTTCACGATCACTGCTCTCGTCGCTCGCAGGCGAGCCAAACCGCGGAGGTGAGAACGTGCCGCTGCCCGAATGTTGGCTCATGCTCCCTGTTGGCGATGTGACAGGCGGCGATGATATGCGCGAGGGCGGTGGGCTCTGGGCAGAGCCGAGCGTAGGTACAGATTGGCTTGACGACATATTTGGGCCTGCACCAGGACGTTGAGGAAGACCGCCTAGCGGTGGCAGAGCCGGCATGGGGTGCTTGCTCGCTGAATGCGCTGTAAAAGACATTGAGCATGCTGATCACGAGGGCTAGCAATCGTACGCACTGGCAGCCGCAAAGCCGATACATTCTGTGAATTCCGCCACCAGTTGATCGCGAAGTTGAGGATTTGCCACTTCGATGGTCAGCTTCTCCTTCTTCATCACGCTCAAGTGCAATTGAGTGGCTTGATAAAACATTAGTTTTAACACGGGCTTCATTCGACCATATCACTTACCACTGCCCTCGACAGGAGTGACCTTTAGGAATTTACCCGCAAGTGGCGGGTAGAGGAGGTACATGTCCTGTTCGCCATCCGGAGCATCAAGCTCGCACGCGAGGAACAAGTCCGAGAGGACGAAGATGCGCGCCCGCGGGTGGTGAACCTCCACGCCTGTCGCGCGTGGCACGAAAGTGATACGTGCGTCCGTACCGCAGCGCACTTGACGCGCGAAAGGAAGCGAGGGCGGCAAGAGCGAGAGTTTGACTTGCTTTGGCGTCATCGTGAAGATATCCATGCAGCGTGCGAGCGAAAGCCGGCGTTCGAGCTCGGGTATGGTGATCTGTAGAGGCGCGCTGCTTGGCCTGTCCACCACGCTGCCCGTCGTATCCTCGGAGTGTCGGTTGGCACTTGAGATACCGCTTCCCCGTGCTGAAGCACTCGTCTCGCTTCCTGTCGGACCGTCTCCAGGACTTAGAGGGGGGAGCGGCTTGGCCGCTGAACGCAAGTCCACGACGACTTCATCCTCCGTCTGCAGTCGTGGAGGAGCGCGAGGGCCGTCGCCTGCAAGTACGGTGCTGCGAGACTCAACTGTCGCCAGTAAACGCTCGAGCTTCTCAGCAGCTGCAACCAGAAGCTTGTGATCACTCCTGCCAGGCTGGGTGCCCTTCAGCAGGCGACCATATAGCTTCTTGTAGTACTTTAGGCGGGCCTTGGGAAGAAGAAATAGCTGGTCTAGCGTCCAGATCGCGGGCTCTCCCGTTGACGAGGGTGGTGGAGGCGTTGCTTCCGAGAATGTGGCCAGAATACCTGGCAGGCGGTCGTTGGAACGCACTAAGTCCCAATCATCGAAGCCGACACAGAAGCGGTCAGCGTAAGCTGTATACGGCGTTTCAAGGTCATCAATCTGATTCTTGGTCAGCTTATTCCCACTAGGAGGGTAGCTCAACATACCCATCGCATGAGTAAATCACCGAGCGCCTTTGGTGAAGACGGATTGGTACCAATCTCCTTCAAGCGCTATGGCGAAATACGCATGAGCGAGGTTTACAGAGCGCAGGATATCCATCGCATACCGAGACGAGACTCCTATTAGCCTTGTACACACTTTCTAGGCTACGGAACATAAGATCCAGATCCTTGGGCGGCAGATTATTCCGTGACCAGGCCGAGGCTACTTTCTGTGCAGTGGCGTGAGCAGACAGCATACATGCAACCACCTAAAGATGAACATACTCGTATGATGCCCGTAAGTTGCTCGACATAAGTCTTCTCCGTGTCGATGAGGTCCACGAGCGGGTTTGCTTTCTTGGCGCGGGTTTCAGGAAACGATGGACTCGATGGCGATGGTCCAGGTGAAGCATTTGGAGTGCGTGCTGCAGGAAATGTTTATATATGTTCATGTTTGGTATATGCAGGTCATAAACGCACCAGGTGCCAAGGTGTCGAAAGAGGATGAAGCGTCGATGGGCGGTAACATGGGCGGTAACTCTCCGCGGTCTGACGAATGCTCGAATTCGAGCTTGGGTGGAGGAGGAGGGGGGCCATAATCATTTGCTGGCGGCGGCGCGGGGAGCTTTGAGGCCATCATCGCCAGCGACGGGCAGCCAGAGGTCGTCGAGGCAGAAGTCAAGGACAAGATGAAAGAGTCTAGAGCGCACGCATGCTTGCCGTCTTTACGCACGCTTCACTTACGACCTTGCCATCAGTTTGGTACGAACACGTTCCTTGCTCTCAACCGCCACCTCGGATCTGTCCATCTAACTCAAAATCGCTCCACCAACTCTCGTACTCGTATACCTCGATCACTGGCCAGTGACTGCCTCGATGATTGACCTCCGTCGAACGCCGTGTCGTCCTCGTAGTCTGTTGCCTACAAACACTCTGGGCCACAAGCTATTGCTTCGTTCGGCGCCTAGCGTCCAGGCACCGGCACGGCGATCTTCTCCATCATTTGCTCGTCCAGGCCTTTCGCACCCTCAAGCAGGGCACTTCCCCGATGCACCGACCTTCTTCTCGCGTCTTACCACCGCGCATCTCGTCAGCTTTTCCATGTTTGACGACCGCACCCGATGAGTGACATACGGGGAGTCAAATGCCGAAAACACCGCCGTCGAATACTCTGGCGCTTTTGCGCTGCTGCAGTGCTGCTGCTCGTCAACAGTTGGTCGGGGACAGGTCCGAATACTATAGGCGCCGTGATACCTTGGTTACTGCCAAGGTTCTTCGGTCGTCCGTTGTACACAGCACTACGCACATCTGTGAACGTACGGACGAGTACCAGCTTACTGCAAGTCTGCTAGCCCGAGGCAGGGGGTCGGTCACAAGATTTGAAGAAGACCATTGAGGAGTTAGTGTATCTGCGTAGTAATACACTGTATGCCCCTTCACACACCCTCATAGTATCGTATACTCTATTTAATTGTCTTCCTCCCTTGCAATCACCACGTGTATACATCTTCTTTGTTCACGCGATCGCGCTCCAACCTTGCTTGCTTCTAACCGCCAGCAGTACTCTTGTCCATCCCGATCCCTTTGTGCACCCATCAGATGGCTCATGAGTGAACGGTGCGTACTTCCTGTAAACGAAAGGGTTTGCGTTGAACGTTCAATACGATAGTGTTCCAAGCAGAGAGTTTTGGGCTCAGACGGCGCTCGAACGGACTGCTTGGGTTCCTAGGCCGTCGGCGGACTCCGTAGAGGCTTGCGATGCAATACACGCGCTAGACGAGGAGATTGAAGCGATCGCGTACATGCTGGCCTCTGTCAGGACGCGGCGCAATGCCCTTGTCCGCGCCGCTATCCTTCCTCCCGAAGTGCTGGCCCGTGTCTTCGAGATCGTGCGCGATACAGACCCCATTGGTCACAAGTCCCTAGAGTGCCCCATTGGACATAAGTCCTTAGGGTGGTTCCGCGTCTTGAGAGTCTGCGGCTATTGGCGACGTGTGGCCGTGCAACATGCAGCTCTATGGAACAAATTTACCCTGGAAGTTGTAGAAAGTGGTCTTTGGCCGACCTTCCGGAACAGAGCTAGTAACGTACCCCTCGACGTTTCTTTGCATTGGAAGCGCCCTGTGCACTCGTACTCATCTGATTGGGGTACCTACACCGAAGCTGTAGCGAACTACGGCGAGGTTCTCGCGGAGAGCCTACCGCTCATCCAAAACCTCAGGCTAATGGCAGATCATCAACCATTCCGTCGCCGAGAAGACGACAATTTCGTTTCCCAGCCCTCTTTCTTTGAAATGCTTTTGCCTCTACTACGTGACACAGCTGCACGGCTCAAATCCATTATACTCGTTGTTACCCCACGACTCAGAAGCCAGGACGACATTCCTCTGTTGAATACGCTATCGGGTCATGTCCTCACGTTTCTGGCCCATCATGTACCCAACCTTGAGTATGTCAGACTCGATGGATTCCAGTTCCCATGGAGCGCCTACGGTAATCTATCTCGCCTTCGCCACTTGACACTATCGCGGGCCATCAGAGGCAGAGATGAGCACAACCTGGAATACGATTTCACAATGCTCGTAGAGTACCTACGGCATTCGCCACAATTGGAGGATGTGGACCTTGATGCGTGTATACCCCTGCCGCACCCAACGCCTGCCGACGCGTTGCCCATCTCGCTGCCCCGCTTAACAACTCTGCGGCTGGCTGGCTTATGGAGCACGTGCATTGCCCTCTGGCGACTTCTTCGCATTCACAACGATGCGCGGGCTGCAATCGTCCTTCGCGATCTCAATAGCACGTCTGACTTCTCGTCAATCGGCTCTTGCCTTGCAACGCACATCAGAGCCGATGGATTCATCTACGATAAGTTGCGACTTTCAGCAGTTCCCCTATCAGGAGGGCGTTTTTATGCGCTGTCCTTGATCATCGAGCTGTACGACAAAAGGAGACCGCTCTATCGAGAGCGTTCAATCTATCCGTATGACCCTACTGTCGGCCTTCAAGGATCTCATTACCCAGGACTTCACCTTGGGTTGGTTCCTGCGCAAGACCGCAATGCATTCCCCGAGGGAGATTCGGACACGGGCTCTGACCGGACGGACACGAACATTGACCCGGCCCCCTTCCGTCTTTATCCAGTGACGCATGGTATGTTCAAACGCGGCCCTGCGATCCTCAAACGAGTATTGTTCGACGTCGAGATGTCGCGACTGCGTACCATCACGCTCGTATCGCGTGGCAAGTCCGACCAAGGTTGTCCTTGGACTGCCCGCTTCCTTCGACCGATATTGAAAAGAACGACGGCATTAGAGCACATACGGCTGGAGTTGGCGTCGGCGCGCAATCTAATAGTAAATATCGCCAATGGCCTCAAACCAAACGCAGACGGTACGCCGAAATGCCCTTAAATCGCTTCCAGGCTGGACTAAATCTGACCATTGTTCAATTTCATAGCTACGCGACCGCCTCCTGCGCCCGTGTTGAGGACACTGCACGTCCGCAACGCCATATTTAGTTTGCCCGGGGCAGTCGGCGAAGAGCCACAATCTGCTATCTTCAATGATATGCTCGAAAGGCGCGCGCAGAGGCAGCTCGGTCCCCAGAAACTGAAGCTGGGGAGTTGTTATGTTGACCCCACGACGGTGGCGCGATGGAGGACACAGGTCGAAAAGGTCATCTGGGATAGGGATGAGACGAATCAAGTCGGTGAAGTCGGCGATGAGACGAGCGACTGGGCCGCGAGCGATGAAGAATACGTATCTTCGACGCTACGATCTAGGGAAGATGAAGATGATGACTGGTGATGCTTGAAACTGTATCAACGCCCGCGCCACAAGTTAATCTGTACTTACGGGCTTGGGTCAACATGCTACCGCTTTCGTGCGCTATCAGTGCAATGTAAAACATCGTCCAGCTGCCAGTTCCGTTTCAACCTCCTCCGAGACCTCCTTCGCCAGCGACGATGAGACCATCATGGCTCTTGATATATCTTGTGTACTAGACACTACTATGCTCACAGCAGTGATGATTGTTTTTCCAGTTCTGTCACAATACCGTCCCTCAAACATGTTTTCACGCCATCGCAGAGTTTGTTGTGTATATACGTTCGTGATCGTGCCGACTTTAGCCTGATAACTGAGTAGTGGGGCCTTCCATTTATCTCTAACTCTGACAAGCATCGACGAATCAGTGAGCTATGGGTGCTGCCTCTGGGGGTACTTACTTGTCAGTCGGGTGAGTGGCGACTCCGTCAGTTGCTGTCAAGTTGCTGTAGGCACTGCTTTTCGAGTCGCATGATATTGGATTGAGTGTGGTACATCCTGTTCATGAGAGCTCAGCGGCTTCAACAATCTTTGATATCGCACCGTGGTGGTGAGTGGGAGAATATGGTGGTGTCGAGTCGCTTCTTCAGGCAGCCCGGCTGACCCCGAAGATCGGCACATGCCGAGCTGTTCGTTGACATCAGTTCCGTCGAACGACGTCATGTCAATCCCACCACCATCTCGACTTGGTACTGCTCAGTGAAGATGGGCTGGCAAAAGACCTTCACGTTATCCAGACGAGGAAAGGGCTGCCACCTAGTGACGAACGAGATCATGCAACACCTCGAGCCTGGTTTACGCGACGTCCAGGTCTCATATTCTGCCGGCCGTGGTGACAATCTATACTCATGAGAGCGAGTTCTATAGATCGGCATGCTCTTCCTCTTCATCCAGCATACATCAGCCGCCCTTACTATCAACGAGAACTTTGATAGCGGTACGATCCCACGCTCTCGGTAAATTCTATGTCAGTGACATATTCGACACTTTAGATGTCCGTCGTGGTCGGTCTAGCGAAAATCCTTCTCCACCTTCTACCCTCACTTACTGCGACACTTAGACATGGATATGGCTCTTGATAACATAGTCCCAGAGTCCCTTGACTGGGCACACACCGATGAGGGACCGGAGTAAGCGACTTCCTAATCCGCTATAGCCTCTGTGATTGCTCACGCCATTTCTACGCACAGCGATTCCGTCTCGCACACAAAAACGTCTCTCATCGGGCCGACCATCTCGATGCCCATCACGAACGGCAAGCTGAATCTCGGCACCTGGCAGGGTAAGACCCTGTACATAGCGCCGGTGCTAAAGTGCTAAGCTTTTGGTTTTCAACCTACCATCAGGTATTTATCTTACCGAGTTCCGCCATCTACCACATAGCCGACGAATTGTGGCTACAATCTTGTGCGCATGAAGCTTTCGAATATCGATTACACCAACTGACTTGTCGTAGATCTTGAAGTGTATGCTTTGATATAAGGCTATAGATAGGGGGCGCCTACAGTTGCGCAGCTGCACTAGTAGTTCGCAATCGTCTGGGATGAATGGTAGTTGGATCTCATATCGGCCCTATACAAGAGCCGACTGCCCAGAATACAAGGCATACCATTTCAAGCACATTTCATGGAGCCTGCCGGCAAGCTCACTACCGTGATGGGTAGCCACAATGGACGAACACAAGCGAGCGTTCTGACGATCTACAAACACCTTCTGCGGGCTCCCCGGACACAGCCACCGTGAAGATCGTTTACAGGACAATTGGCTCGTACGTTGTATTGCGTCTTGAATCATCCCGATTCAGTTTCGTCCCACGACGGTATGCGTCGAACAAGGGCCACGACCCCTGATAGAGACGACCTTCAGTGACAGCTCGTGGTGGCCACTGCCTTGCGTCGAGATATTACGGCGGAGTCGAATGAGTTCTTGAGAAAGTGGCGCAGTCAGGAGACAATCAGTGTGTGCTGAATCGGAATGCGCTTCCAAGAGGCCGTTGAACCGTGCTTGTCGGACAAGTCGCGAAGTTGACGAAAGGCACGATATGCGCGCGGTGCAGTGTCTCGCGAGCGCCTGCATAGATCGCGCTGATATCGGCTCAACAATAGAGTCTACGTATACAGAAAGATCTGGTTGCTTGATGAGTTCAAAAAAAGGGTGACCCGCGGCCTACCGCGGCATAGGTATGTCGTGAGTTGAGAACTACGGAGCCATCTCGCGGGAAAACGCCCGGGCGTGGGCCGTGCCTTTAGACGCTGTGCGACGCCGGTTGTCATCACGGAGTCGAGAAGAACGTACAGAAACAGCAAGCACATTGCGATCCGTAGATCCAGAAGGCCCGCTGGAAGGTGGCGGGCGCCCGATGTCATCAGTGCTAGCAGTGAAGTCTGTTGAAGACGCCGAACCTGCTTTTATATAAACGCGGTCGCGTGGCGTCGGGTCCCGTACTTTCGTGCTCACCCACATCTTGCTCTGCTCTTCCACCCTTGCCCTAAACGGCACCCTTGTACTCCCGGATATGCCTAAAGCACCTTCTTCGAGTGCAGCCAACTCGAGCGGTAGACCTTCGCTGCGCCGGAACCAGGTCTGCATTTCCCCACATTGTGCCGTCCGCGGATCGCGACCGTCGGCTCAACGCGCGCTTTCCACTTTCAGGCATGCCTATCCTGCCGCAAGCGTAAACTTGTGCGTCGATCCTGTTCATAGAACACACAGTTACTAATCCATCTTAGAAATGCGACGCGCAAAGACCCCATTGCGGGACATGTGTCAAGTACGCACACCGTATCGAGTGGCGAGAGCGCGTTCTAACTATCTAAAGGCAATGGCAAACCCAGATCAGCGTCCCGCCTCCACCTGGATACCAGTGCGTCTGAATTCTTGTATTCACATTCTTGTATTGACCTATTACAAGGCACCCTGTCGAGCCTCAATGCTCCTACGACCCAGTAGAAGGCCTCCCTCTAGCACCCGACATCGACCCGCAAGACAAGATTCGCGAGCTTGAGGAGCAAGTTGGTGAGCTATCCGAGCTTGGACTAGCTATACACCTGCATGTCCCCTGCTAACTGAACCACTAGCTCAACTGAAGCGTAAGTTAAAGGGCAACAAGACTGGACTCGACCGCGAAGGCTCCGGCTCGCCCAGTAGCAGCCACACCTATTCTCCTTCCCAGCCTGCTGCCAGATCGTCGCCACTATCTCCATCTTCCGGTCATGGCGCCGGTGTACTGCCTGATTTCAACCCTCGACCAAACGCCACAACTAGTCCCATATCTTTACCACACGTATCCCTGGGTTTGTCGCCCATGTCTGTGGACCGACTCATCAATGACGACAACAATGTGATGAACATCCATCGAAGCGCTCGTTCGGACTCTCTGAAGTCGTTGATACATTTGGGTTGGAATCCGGAGCTTCCAGAGCCGGCTACACTTGAGCGCTAGTATGTTTATCTTTCACATCCATATGGTACATTCACTAACGCCAAACTCTACCTAGCGTCGATGTCTTCTTTAAGTGTGACCCCTGCGGCTCTCGAATATTGCATAGGCCTTCTTTCATGGCCGCACTTCATCTACCACCGAAGAATCCGGATTTTCCTCATTCAGCCATCTTACATGCCATCGTGAGTGCTGCCACAGCTTACTATAAGTGAACCTGTGTCGTTCTCATCACCGCCGGCAGTGCGCGTCTGCTTCCCGCTGGGTATCAAAGGAAGTTGTCGTACTTCCTGACGGGACAAGACGTGACCGTTTCGCGGAGTTCCACTCGCGCAAGACGCGAGAATACATCGACAACACCATGGCTAGCGGCGCTGACATCTTTCAAGTCATGCAGGCGTGCATTCTCCTATCATGGTATTTCTACTCTGAGGGTCGTTGGGTCGAAGTCTGGATCTTCGCGGGCTTCCAAGCGCGGGTCGCCGTACCGCTTCGTCTGAACTATCAAGGGACTTTCGCTACACACAATAGCGGCTCTCCTGGCGCTTATCTTCCACCGCCAAAGGATCCTCTGGATCTAGAGTTGAGACGCAGGGCGTGGTGGATGACTATCCTCTTCGATCGCATCGTATCTGTCGGTGGCTGGGTGCACGCTTTGGACGAGAGGGACATTGGCACGGAATTCCCGTTGCGAGCTGTCGACTTCGAGGTTTATAGTGTAAGCCGCAGTTCGACTGTACCTGCGCCAGCGTGCTCATCGCAATATTTAGGCTGCCGTGGAGGATAATCCTCAGCACCTCTGGACGCCCAACCTATACACAGATCATCCCTTGCAGTACACAGATTCCGGGCTGTTACTCTTGAAGGCGATGATGCTCTTTGGTCGCGTCACGGACTTCGGAGTTCGCACGAATCTGCGAAAACCACCCGTCGGCATGGCGCTCGCCCCGTTCCGGCTACCCGGATTCGAGGAGTTAGATCATCTCGTATGCGGTGGATTCCTTGACAGCATTCCGCCCAAATACCGCAACCCGCTCACCTACGCTGACGCGGAAAGCGTGTACAGCAACGGCGGACTGGATACAGACCTGTACATGGTACACATGATACCACATGCGTACGCCTCATCCGTCTGTTCAATGCTCAGCGTGGTGCTGACCGGGTTTCCAGCGCTACTATCACATTGCACAACCCGTACATAGACATCAAGAACGATCCTCAGGGAACGTCTGTGTCACGGTGCATTCAGGCGTCGGAGGCTATCTTGCAGATGCACCGCAACCTCACCTCGACGAACTATGATATCAACAGGCTGCATCCTTTTGCAACGGTGCGTGTCCCGTCGCGATCTCCTTGAATACACGTTCTCACGGATCAACAGATCTGCTGGTACCTTGCAGCTGTCGTGCAGGTCCAAGTATGCAAGCACTTTATCGAGTGCGGCGAGTCGGACAAAGAGTACGCGACATGGGGCGTGATCAACGTCCTCCGCTTTGCCATGTCCCATTACGGCCTTCGATCACCTATCGGCAGTGCGTTACTATCTTCATCTATGTAATTTGGCCTTTTGAACTCATGCGCTCGTACTCAGCTCGCCAGGAGAAGTTGCTGCAAGGTTTGATGACTGAGATCGTGCGCATGACGACACAGCCCGACGCACTGGATATTGCCGTTCCGCTTTACCCCTTCTCACACTCGACAGCCTTCGCCAAGGGTGACGGTGAGAGCACGGATACCGCTCACACTGCACCACTACCCATCGGCACTGACTTCCACGGAGACTCATCGCTCTCGGGAGGCCTTGGGCTCTCGCCATCTCATCTCGGGTTGTCATCGCATCCCATGGGCCCGTCACCTCAACTCGGTGGTCCTATGCAGTCCCAGGGTGTGGCGCCGGATATTCTCGGGCCGTCACATCTGCGGGATCTAGGCCTGCACCACGACACGTCGTGGATGGCTGATCTGGGGCACGGTGGGAATGGCCAATCATACCATTGAAGCTGGCATGGACACTTTACTTTTGACATTCTCGCTTTCTTGCATCGCATTCCGTACTCTTCGTGTTATCTTTGCATCGCATGTTGTTTCTTGTATACCTGGGACAGTAGACTTCGTTTTCAGTATCACCACCCTTGACCATTCCCGTCGTTCGCCTCATAACCTGTCCCTTGTTCTTCGATTTCCCCATGCTATCCTCGTGTACCATTTGGACTGTATACTAGCTTGGAATATGTATAACTGTCTTGTTCGTCTTGAAGTCGTACGGATCGTCACCATCAAGATATCATGTGAAGACTGCAGGATACTCTCGCTGATTCACGCAGCAGGACCCACTATCGAGGATTATCAGTCGAAAGCATGGCTCAAGGTAGATGAACCAATCAAATACTGTAGTCGTAGACGAGACGCTTCTCGAGCTTCTTGCCGTCACCGTAGGTCAGGTAGACCTTACGCGCATACCGCCGTTCGCCCTTGATGTCCTCAAAACCCCAGACCTGACTCTTGTTTAGCTACCCCGAGCCACTCGCGGTCGAAGATAAGTACCTGGTCGATGACCCATTCCTTATTTCCCGCACTCGTCACACGCATGTGAATTACTCCCTGCTCAGCCGCGTCCGCTGTCCAACCACTCTTCAAGAATGGGTTCTCAAGCTCGTCCAAACGGGCGCGACGTATCTGCGTCTTGACTGGTCCAAACAGACCCTCGTTGTGCTTCTCAGACCAATCAAGAGCACGAACATCGGTACTACCAGCAATGCCAGTTGCCTTTTGCGCAGTCTCGAGATGTTCGATGCCGTCGGCGACGTAGTTCCTGAGCGTTATCGTGAGTGTTGCTGCTCCCATTGCTTTGCGCTTCATGAATCCGACGCCCTGTGCGGATAGAATCTCGTCGTAGTCATCGCCGAGCTTCTTGTTCTATAAGAGGCCTAGTTAGCTGGAGGACGTTCTGGAAGATGGCATAAACGTACCATCTGCCAGACACCGCTGTAGTTCTTCGTGGTCATGTCGGCAGGAGCAGCCATTCTGGATTGTGATATATAGACTGAGTCAAAGAGAAGGAGATGGGACTTGATGGCGAGCGGGTTTTTAGGATTGCATATTTCCTCGACCCTACATTTATACCGGACATTGTCGCGCGTGACGTAGCACAGCAGATGGCCACTCGAGAGCAAGCGACGACTCGGTGTCGCGTCGCGTCGCGTCCGAAACTCACGTGCGGGCTCCGCGGGCCGCGGCAACTCGGTCTCCCGTCCACCCGAACGCGTCTTCATCTTCTTCGCCCACCCTGAGCATCCGGAAAACCGGTAGAGGCAGACTATCTCAAGCGATTCGAGAAACCATGTCTGTACTCCCTGCTCGATCTGGTAACCCAGGCGAACTCGCTCTGCAACCCAGCTTCTTCACGTCATCTCTCTTCGTCGAGCCTCTGCGGGAAGACATCTCCTCGTTGCTCTGTGCCTTCTCTGCTGCACTGCAAGCCGACTCGCAGGCCTTTCATCCCGGAGTAGAGATATCCGCGGCGGCACCATCCGCGGAATCTTCTGACGTTGTGCCGAACGGTCAACTTCCGGCTTCCGTGGCCATTGCTGAGCCGTTCTCTCTGTTCAAACGTCTTTGGGAAGAGCAAGGCTGGGTCATGCTGCACTGGAAAGCATTTGACTCGCGCAGCAGGCACTCTTTCGTGAGAACTGTTTGTCGATTATTCCTCGAGCGAACATTGGAGGGGGAGACTCTGTCAGTGCGGGCTGGTGCTTTATTCGGGCTGTATACTTTCTTCTGCAGTCAACCGGAAAGCTCACATCCTCCCATTCATCGTGTGAAGTATCTTGATATTGCAATCGGTATGTCCTACTCCTGTCTGTATATGACTATGATAACTGATCTCTACCCGCAGATCACCTCCAGGCTTTGCTCAAGATGCCGATAGCTTTGCAGTCGGATAAACGTTACAGCTCGTCGGCACTGTGTGCAGCACATATACTCGACTATCTACGATATCAGAATGTATTCCACGTGTTGCCTGCTTCAACCTCGCAACCGTATATTCCCGCCACCTTGCCACGAGAAATCTTCGTCCCCGAAACTGAGCCGGTCGGCCTCGCAGAAGAGTCCGCGGCGCAGAAACGTCCAGGTAGGCCTACGAAGAAGGATGAGGCGCGCAAAGCTCGTGCTGCCATGACAGAACTTGGGAGATGGATCGATAAAACCAATCCACCGGAAGGCGCAGATGCAAACACCTCCGCGGCAATGGCTGGGCATCCGAATGACGCCAGGCAAGAGTACCTACAACAGAAGCAAACCGTCATCGACGAGCTGTTAAGCTCGGAAGAGGGTAGAGAAGCACTCGCTCGAGCGCAGAACGGCACGTTGGGACGTTTGCGCTTGATCAACGAGCAGGCAGAGAAGCGAGGAAAAGAGGTTGGCGCAGATGGGCCTCGCGGGACCATGATGCGTCTCGAGCGTGCTGTGAGAGACATGGGAACGCCTGGGAGGGAAGGTGGAATGCTCAGCCTGTTGGAGGGTGCAGGCATGGAGGGTGCAGGCATGCCTGGGCAGGATGAAGAAGGCGGGGATGTTGAGATGGCAGGATGATGATGCATTTATTTACGACTGCGGAAAGGAGTTGCTGCGGCCAACTCGGTCGACAAAGCCGGCGCTCGCTCGTTCGTACTTGTCCATAGCCTTCATGTCATGTACTACATACAACATGGTTAGACACGCTGTAGTAGATCGTTCCGATCCGCGATATCTTTTGTTCGGCAGTGAATAAGCCGGGATGGCCATAGCGACGGTGTCCGTTCCTTGTTCTCACCTAACAACGTGCTCGGCTCGATGCGCTCTCAGGCTCTCCTTCTCTGCAACTCTCAAGTTACTGTCTGGCTGAGCCGGCTTGACGTCCTCTGAACGCTCTCGAATCTCTCCAACTTTTGTCTTTCTTTAAGCCTGGTCGCTCTCTCCTTCTCTTTCTGTACTCGACATGCTTCCCTCGAACCCGAGGCCTGGACAGCGACCCGTCGCTCGTGATGCCGAGCGAGGTGTAGCTCCCCGAGCCTTTCCTGTAAACTCTCCCGTTGCGGGTGCTGCACGTACAAGATATCTCTCTGGCTCGTCGGCATCATCAGCGTCCTCGTCTACGGCGCACCTTTCCCCTGCCTCCGCAAGCGGAGGCTACGCGCGTGCTGCGTATGCGCGTCCGCCATCAGTAGCAAGCGTAGACTCCATGTACAGCACATCGTCTCTCGTGAGCAATATCTTGGATCTCTTTGTTCGTGTCTCTGAATGTAACGCTGCATAGGGTAACTCAGCATATCCTAAGAGGGAACATGTACACGCCAATAGCCCAACGACTGCTAAAGTACATTATTCGCATTTGAATACTGCGAGCTCTTTAGTGACCTTCGTTCACAGTACGCCTATTCGCCGGGATTACTCTCCTCGTGGGGCCAAATGGCAGACTACAAGGAAGAGGACGACTTGTTGCACCGTCCCGACCCTAAACGCGACTACCAAATCGATCGAGGCGGCACCTTCTTGACCCGTCGTGGTGTTGCGAACCTCGGCTGTCTTCTCGTTCTCGTGGCCGGCATTCTCGGCCTCTTCGTTCTCTTCCCGGCCTTGACGTTCTTCTCCAGGGTGCCCCTCAGCGCACTGGGTCTTGGCTCGCCAGCCGCGGCTGCGCAAGCCTCGTCGCAAGTAAGAGGGACTGCGTTTGGTCGTGCGAAGGTTGATATTGCAACACCGTTGGACGTCCACTCGCGTGCGAGTTTTCATGACCCTACGCAACAGCTTCAGCTCGTCTGGAGTGACGAGTTCGAGGTTGAGGGCAGGTCGTTTTACCCTGGCGACGATCCCTTTTGGGAGGCTGTTGACCGTATGTTTATAAAATCTCTGGTTCTGATCAGTCATACTTACGCGTCGATAATAAACAGTGAACTACTGGCAAACCGGCGACCTTGAGTGGTACGACCCTGCAGCAATTACGACCGCCAACGGAAGCCTCGAAATCACTCTGTCCATCCAACAACGCGAGAACAACCATGACCTGATCTATCGCAGCGGCATGCTCTCTACATGGAACAAGATGTGCTTCAGCGGCGGTCTCGTAGAGACGAAAGTCTCGCTTCCCGGCTTCAACGATATCGTCGGCTTATGGCCAGCCGTCTGTACGTCCTTCAACGAGGGGCACCTTGAATTGCATTTGACGATTTGATGATAGGGACGATGGGTAACCTCGGTCGTGCCGGTTATGGTGGTTCGCTGGAGGGCATGTGGCCCTACTCGTACGACTCGTGCGATGTAGGCACCATGCCCAACCAAACCTTCAACGGCCAGCCCGCCGCCGCACTCGAAGTCGGCGACCCCGCGAACGGGAACGTGCTCTCGTTCTTGCAGGGCCAAAAGCTCTCCCGCTGCACTTGCGATGGCGAGAAGCACCCTGGACCGAAGCACGACGACGGCACCTACGTTGGTCGCAGCGCCCCCGAGATTGATATCATCGAAGCGACGATGGGCGGCGCACCTCTTCACGGACAAGTCTCGCAGTCCCTACAGGCCGCGCCGTTCAACTTCAACTACACTATCAATGGCGATAACGGTGCCGTGACCATAGCCAACGAGTCTATCTCCGAGATCAACTCTTACCGCGGCGGCGCGTTCCAACAGGCCGTATCTGCGCTCTCGGACACGGACCAGACGGCGTACGAGCTCGATGGTGGAGGGTTTTCCGTATATGGTTATGAGTACAAGGGTGGATTTGATGATGCTGTGAGTACGCTTTATCAGGCTCTTGAATATTACTCACGCCGCATCGACAGTACATCACTTGGATTTCGAACAACCAAGTGTCCTGGACGCTGCTTTCGGAGGCCATCGGCGCTGACGAGGAAGTGGGTATCAGTGCGCGCTCGATCCCTCAAGAGCCCATGTACGTTATCGCCAACCTCGGTACGTCTCCCTTCTCTGTCTGCTCTATGTGCTCTACCCACAATCTACCTACCAGGTCTTTCGCCTAACTTCGGTACTCCTGACTTCACGCACTTGAAGTTCCCGGCCAAGATGCGTATCGACTACGTCCGCGTTTACCAGCACCCAGACCAGATCAATATCGGCTGCTCGCCCAAGGACTTCCCGACCGAGGACTACATCAATGAATTCATCGGCGCCTACACGAACGAGAACCTGACCACATGGCGCGATGACTTTGGGCAACCGTTCCCGAAGAATAGCTTTGCTGGCGAATGCTCGGTTTGATAATGCTGTTTTTGCGCTTGCTTGCTACCATTTACCCCATGCGGGCTTCTTGATGAAGCCGACGGACATGCGATGCTTTCTTGTTGTATACCTTTAGCGTCCGAGCAAACCCAACCGAACATTGCTCGCAGAGACAATGATACCCCTCGATATGTTCGGTTCAGACGCGGTTGCAACAATGGTGATTGCCAGGTAAGATTGATGCCTGGACTAGATACTGGCAGTCCGTCTGGGCGGACCCATATTTGACCGCCTCTGAACTGAGTACATCCCAACTAGCGCATCTATCCTTCTCACGTTGTCGAGGTAATAGTCTTTCCAGTCCAAGACCGAGTAATTTCGCACCTACACGGAACGTCAATACGCCACGCATATACTCACAACAAATCAGGTCGCTCTCACCAGGTGCATCTCGTTCAGTATTTGCAGGTACGTCTTTCCCTGGGTAGAGCCTTCATATAGTGCGTGCACTAATGTTTCGTCGTCACCATGCTGTGATCCTGGCCGTGGACGTAGAGGGAATTGGGTCATGGCGTAGTTCATGAACTGGGTGAATTGTGGCGTGCGAACATAATGGTTCCAGTTCGTTTGAGGCGCGTAGGTGGGCATGGCATTGGGCGGCGGTGGCGGTGGCATTGACATATATTGTTGGTTGAATGACATGGTGGCGAATCAATATTAACCAAAAAGAGTGAAAGTCCTGCGAAGCTTCGAATCAGCGCAAGCGTCTTTCCACAGTCACATCGCATGTCTTACGAGACTATATCCGTAGCAATGTTTGCCTGCTCCCAGCGCAGTATTAATGCGAGGCCAATAGCGATTAGCGAGCACTATGGCGGCGAGAGACAAACCCCACCCCGACGCCTGCCGGCGCATCAACTCAAGCCACGTCCATTCCCACGGTCGCCGACACTAAGCCGGGAAAAGGACAAGGAGAATGCATCGGAGAGCAAGCCGCAAAGAGCGCATTCCACAAGGCGAACATCTACAGACGCAACGAACACAGGAAGACACGGAACACAACAAGACAAAAGACTATAACCCAGAGTCCGTGTTATTCACAACAAGAACGGCCGTCCCTGCGCCACCACTGGCGCCATCGGTACCGCTGATGTATCTCCGCCCATCGCATTCGACTTCGAGAGCCCAGCCACCGAGTGCATATACGTCCGCGCGCGGAGTATGCAAGCGCGCGAGGACGCTCGTACTTTGCAGTGGCGCAAGCTCGCCGCGGTGTACAAGGCGTCCGACCCAGCTGGGCGGTGCGTTCTCCCTATTGATGTGCACTGACTGAGCGAACCTCGGAATATACAGACGCAGAGAATAGAGACGTACCCAGGTGCGCGCGGGAAATGAGCCTCGGCTCTAGGCGGCGCAAGCCTAAGCACATACCGCGCACCCTTCGTCGGCGAGAAATTCCGCAACGCGAACCTCACCCCGCTCACCACTCCAGAGTCCGCGCTCACATCAGCCAACACAGGACACATCTCAGCGTTCCACTCGCTCACACGTACGGCCTCCGCAATAGCAGCACGTTCGCGCGTCGTCTCGGCGTACATGCTCATCGAGACCTTCGCATTCTGTGCGCGTGTGAGGGTGTCGTCGAGTGCGCCGTGTAAGGCTCCGAGAAGTGTTGAGGTACGGATGAAGCCTGTGCGTGGGTCGGTGCCTGGGGCTGAGATGCGCCAGTGGAGGACGATGTCGAGTGCGAGGGGATGATATAAGGGGAAGATATACGGGTGTAGGTGTGGTGGAATGAATTGATGTGCGATGAAGGCTCTGCGGGCGGCCGATAGGCGGCGAGATTGTCGGAGTAGGACGGTCGTTTGAGGATCTGAGAAAGATACAGATGGCGAGGATGTTGTGTGGTTACAAAGCAAGTCTAGCAAAGGCGGTGGTGTCAGAGCGATCTCTGTACCAAATAGTACAGCACCGAGCTTCTCCGCGACGAACGCCGACGTCTCTTCATTCGCGTCGCAGATATCCGGGGGGACACCAAGCGCTGTCCAGACCGTCTGGTTCGGGTGCAGCTCCGCGGTTGGTGATTCAGTCAAAGCAGAGGCGGACCACGCCGGGCTGACGGTCGACATCTGAACCAGCTCCACAGACGCAGTGGTGGAGACGTTCCGTACAGCCAGATTGAGCAAGAAAGCGTGTTCGGGATGATGGCTCGGTTTGTGCTGAAGGTCAAGCTCAAGTAAGGCTTCTACCTCGTACGAGCGCGTGACGCGCGTCGAGTAGAAAGTACCTCCTTCCTCCTGAACAAGGGCGCATGTCAGTCTTTATGAGTTCACACATACTATATCGGCTCTGCTTACCGATCGGAAGACGAAGAGCAGACAAAGCTCCTGCTCGCCCACTTCGCCCGCATGCAACGTGATCCAGAACTCCGCGCTCTCCCCTGGGTCCAGTTCAACACCCTCAAGCCTCTGAACCAGATCCGCCTTCAACGAATTCGGCTCGCTCACAACTTCCTCCCTCTCTACTTCCCCACTCTTCTCCTTTCCGCCCTCATGTTCTGCCTGCTCCAGAACAAACACGTCGTCCTCTCCCCTTACGACCCACACATCCTTAATCCTCTCCTTCCCCACATTCCTCACGAACACCCTCATCCGCTTACACTCCCCACATGCAAGCACCATCCTCGCATCCTCCACAAACGTCGCTGCGAGCCTAACCGCGCCTGCCCGTACCTCCGCACGAGGTCTTGTATCTGGCGCATACACCTTCCCCTGCCTTTGTATGGGCGTGTCCTGCAGTCTCTTCCCGCGCGACGCAAGACTCTCGAGTGCAGGAAGCAGCCCAAGAAACGTATACCTCGCCGCGAGAACATATAACGTCCCGGGTGTCCGTGCACGCACAGCGAGTGGAACAACAGCACTCTCCCCAGCACCTAGCACCAACTCCTTAACACTCTCTACCTCCACTTCACCCTCAGCCACCGCTTCCCCATCAACAGCCTCCCCAAGTTCAACGCTCAGATCACACAACGCAACATCGACGCTCAATGGGTTCCGTAGTGACAAGTCAACCCAGAAGACTTCACCTGCTGCTGCGCCGCCTGTCGGCGCCAATGTACCCGGGGCATTGCCGCTGGTGGACTTCCAAAAAGCGCGCCAGGAGTCCGAGCGGGTCGTCCAGATATCGGGGGTCCCACTATCGCTATCGCCTGGAAGACGAACGCGTGTGCGAAGGGGATCGGTGAATGAGACTGGGAGGGTGAGATCGGGTGAGGCGTCCTTGTCGTTGGTCGTTCCCTGAAGATGCTGCAAGCGCGCGTGTCAACATGGAAACGCTAAACGCTAGAAGAGGGAGGGCGCTTACCTGGAACGCCACCCGGAAATCATCGAGCGCCTCTTTATCCATCGCACCCCTCACCTCCTGCCCCTCTCCTTGCGCTTGCTCCTGCACATAAGCCAAGCTCTGCGCTGCTGCACTAGCCCTCAGCAGACTCAAGAAGAACCTGACAGCCCTAGCCACATCGCCCGTAGTATAATACAACCTCCCGAGCGCATACTCGATACCGGGTAACACGGCGTCGAACCCGCGTATCAAGTTAGGTTCTACGGAATGAGCATCCCAGAACGCCGGGCTTAGCTGTTTCTCGCGGGACCCGGCTGCGATATAGAGGGCGTGGGCGCGGCGGAGAAAGTGCAGTGTCAAAGGCTTGATGCCGCTCTTCTCGAGTCGGCCTGCAGCGGCGAGGTACCATAATGCTGCCCTCCTCAGTGCGCCACGCTTCGCGGCGCACCATCCCGCATGTGCGAGTAACAATGCTGTTGGAGGCTCCTCGGCGCGTGCGGCGGCCCAGACGAGCCATCGCTCGCCGTCGAGTGCGGGACTTAAGAAGTCTGAAGGGATGAGACCAAGCGCCCATCGTACGGCGTATGTCAATGCGCGAACTTGTGCGGCAGCAGAGAGTTCAGCAGCAGGTGCAGCGAGCGTCGTAAGTGCATGTTGCGCATGTGCAGCGCTTGCAGGTCCGGGTGCGAGGAGAAGTGGAAGGACGTCTGATCCGCCCTTTGCATCTTTCCGAACAGCATCCCAAACGGGTATCGCGGTCTTCAGATCTCCAAGTATGGTTGCGAATTCGGCCAGACGGCGTTGTTGTGGGAAGGTCGTGGGAAGTTGTGGTGGAGCCCATGTTGAAGAGGATATTGAGGATGAGGAGGTATGGGTGCGGGCGACGGGGGATATTGGTGTGGTGGATGCGGGTGAGGCGGGACCGGAGCCGAATAGGCGCCGGGTGGAGGAGAATAGGCGGGACGGTAGACGGCGCGTGGACGAGAACTAGACAAGTTTAGTGCAATGAAACGATTTTGGCGGTAGATTCACATACATTCTCGTTCCAATCCAGAACGCACTTCTCCATCCACGGCACCAGACTCATAGTGACAAACTCGCGCACGAACTTGGCCGTCTGTGCGATATCGCGTTCGCCCATGCGCATCTGGCCATTCACAAGCCCGATCACATCTTCACCAGCCGCCGGATCGGGCGTCGCATCGTTCTGGGGTGGTGGCGGTAGACTTGGTGGAATGGGTGGAACAGGCACCGGTGGGGGTGGTGGGTCGGTGGGCAGGTCGAGTGTGAGGAGATACGTGTGCAGGCCGTACTGCTTTTTGGCCGCGTTGTACAATGCAACCGCCCTGTTCCATCAGTACTATACTTTCAGCAATATAAGTGAGATATACATACTCGTCATTAGATAAAGGCGAGTCGGCCGTGTGCACTATGAGCGTATAGCGCAAGTGTGTGGTATCAACCCAGATTGGCAATTCTGGCGGTCGAGCGTGCAACTGGGACAGCGCCTGAAGTGGGTTTGGCGCATGTGTCGATACAGCGAGCACAACTGTAATCATCTCAAATATAATATAATTTCCTTCCACAAGTGAACGCACCGGCAACAGGATGATTCCAACCCTCGGACCTCTCAGGTGCCCTCTCACCCTCCACACACGATGCAAGCTCATCCCACCACGGCGGCGGCAACGCTCCCTCTCCATCAAGTCCAGCAGTACGCTCATATTCCTCGATCCATGCCGCCGAATTCTTCGCTATACGCGCACCGACCCAGTCGACGAACCGACCTGCACGCG
Organism: Peniophora sp. CONT; assembly: GCA_001632445.1. Classification (NCBI taxonomy): domain Eukaryota; kingdom Fungi; phylum Basidiomycota; class Agaricomycetes; order Russulales; family Peniophoraceae; genus Peniophora; species Peniophora sp. CONT. The sequence goes on from KV424461.1 coordinate 197,015, forward strand.
CTTCGGGCTGCTCGCGCGCGTACGCCTCCAGCGCAGGCAACGGTGCAAAGCGTAGTGGGAATTCGGGGTGCTCGATCGGTGTCAGTGCCGTCGTACGTGTTGTGACTAGAAGAGCATTGTTTGTATCATTATTCGAGCTCCAGAGCTTGGACGATCGGCAGCAAGGGCCGCGCACGCACTCTTTGGGAGTGGCGAGAAGGACTGCAGGATCCGTGCCAAAGACGGTAGTTCTCGGACATCGAGTAACGCATCGAGGTCGTCGCTACTCAGTACGGCCACGAGCGCGCTCAGGCCTAGCGGCAGCATCGCCGCGAGTTCGTTCGAAGTTCAGTCAGTGACAGGTTCTGTTCAAGAGACACTTTCAGATCAATTCGGACTCGATGTTCCACAGAATGAGATCATTGATATCAAAAGCAAACGGAGATCCACATGGTACTACACTATCCTACTACAAATACACAAAGAAATTCGGAATCGAAGCATAGTAACTCCAGTATCATCGGACATCAGACATTGTTCTTGTCGGGACACAATGAACCAAAGCACATCTAGGCTAATCAAAGCAACTTAGAAAAGAAGGTCACCGAGAAGCAGGCCTCCCGCGAGACCGCCAAGCAGACCCAGGCCAACGTTAGCGCCTCCAAACCCGCTCTGGCCGCGCTGGTTGTAGGGCATCGGCGGCGGTCCGTACCGCGGCTGACCGTATCCTCCGCCATACCCTCCTCCGTATCCTCCACCCAAACCTCCGCCGCCGAGTCCTCCGCCATAACCGCCGTATCCACCTTGCTGAACGTAGACGCCTGATGGACCCGCTTGAGCATATTGCCGCCTCTGTGCCTCCTGCTGAGCATAATACTCGCGCTGAGCCTGGAGCTGCCTGCGGTACGCCTCGTCCCTCTGCTTCCTCTCAGCCGCCTTCAGCTTCTCCATCTCTGCTTTGTACTGTGCTCGTTCTTCTTGAGTACCAATCATGTTATCTTTTAATTTGCCCAGGAATCCGCGTTTTTTCGGGTCCTTGTCCTTGCCTTTGCCTTTGTTCGCTCCAGGTCCAGCGCCAATCACAGCGGCGCTTCCATTCGAGGAACGACCCATATCATCGTTATCGCGACCGGTGTAGCTGTGGCGACGCTCGGGCATATAGGCAGGAGGACTCTCGAGATCCTGACGAGCGCGGTTCTGTTCCATCTGTCGGAGCATAGACTGGACCTTCTCCTTAACGTCCGGGTGCTCGTTCAGATACTGTTCGTCCTCGTAAGGGTGTGTCCAGATCGCGCGGGGTGGAGTCGCCTTGGTATCGACCTATATGCGGTGGGTTAGCTATGAGTAGAGCAGGGGGGATAGAGGGGCGTACGTAGAAGTAGTGCTCGGATGAGGGATCATACTCCTTAATCCAGCCGAACGGCAACGGCAGCTCATTCTCGTTGTTCTGAGGCGGAGCAGGAGAACTCATGATAGTGTGTGTGTGATGCGAGTAGTTGAGAGTAGTTGGTAGGGGCAGCAGTGAAAGCGAGTTGTAAGGGTGGTGGTGGTAGCGGTGCAAGTAGTGGGAGGCTCCTTATACACGCGCGGGAGCTCCGAGGACAATGAGGCACTGCCTCAGAGACTCGGCACGTGTGATGTCATAAGCGTGCTTAGTACCGGAGTCTGAGAGCCACACAGCTCTGAGGTCCTCCGCGTACCCGAGTCCTCACCGAAACACAGCATAGTGCAAGAGCATAGCATTATCTATTGTACAGGAGGCATGGTACGATAACCGTATCTTACAAAGAGGCGATGTGAGAAGGGCGTAAAGCATATGCCGATCATGGAACGTAGATCAATCAGAGTTGGGACATGCGATAAGATGTGCAGAGATGATGTTGAAGCAATCCGGAGTGACAGAAGTAGCGATGTGGTTCAAATATGCGAGGCAAAACCTGGTAAGACAGGATAAATAAGGGGCTTCACCATCTGCGGGTGTGAGGCTGGCCAGCAGGACCCTGTTCGGCTCGCTCGGTATTCCGACCAGTCGCTAACTGCGCAGTGAAAGTCAGCACAGCGGTGCATGAGAAAATGAGCTACACAGAGTCACAGACCTTGGAGAAGGGCTCGCGTTGCCGTCGAGTCTGCCGTGTAGCATTGCCAGTGCTAGCAGGGCTCGACTCACGACTCGTCGCCGGGTGCACCCAAAGTTTCGATTGCGCCCATGCGTTGCCAACAGGCTTCTTGGGCGTAGTCCCCTTGCCTTCAGCAGTAGGATCCCATGGTTCCCAACCATACTGTCCACCCGGATTTAGGTCGTCTTGCGAGGGCCAATCCGCGTTACCATCGTGCGCTTGTGTAGGGTCCCATGGCTCCCAGCCGTATTGACCACCCGGATTATCTGCCGCATGCCACTCTGCCGCATTCAGCGTAGGCGCTGCGCCCTGTGCCGTAGGGTCCCAGAGATCCCAACCGTTTTGACCAGCGGGGTTATCGTGCCAAGGCGACTCTGCCGGCGGACGATGCGCCTCCTCCGCTTCCATCTTCGGGTCCCAGAGATCCCACCCATTCTGGCCTGCGGGATTGCTCTGCGCAGACTGCTGGTTAAGGCGTGACGGACCAGCCTCCATCGTCGCATCCCAAGCATCCCAGCCATTCTGTCCAGCCGCATTATCCGGCGCCACCTGCTTCCCCTTCGTCTTCTTCTCCACGACCTCCTGTTCGCCTCCTGTCCCCCATCCCTGTTCACCCGTATCCCACGCTCCCCCTCCCCAACCATTCTTCCCGTCGTTCGACCACTTCGCACCGTCACCCCACCCAGTCGGATCCGGCGCACCCCAATCATTCTCCCTCCTTCTCTTCGCATGTTCTCTCTCAAGCTCTCCCATAAACTGATCCATACTTTCCAGCTCTTCGCCTCTATCAGCACGTTCGACGCCGCGCAACCAGAACTCGACGCGTTCCTGCGCCATATCTACCCACCCACGATGCTCGGTACCGCGTGCAAGGCGCGCTTCGGGTGAATCACGTTGTTCAGGCGGAGGTGCAGTTACGTCCCAGGCTGCAGGGTCGGGCTCAACAGGGCCGGTCCAGCGAGAGGCTACGGCTGATAAATGCTCAGGCGTTTGCTCGTGAGCAAGAGCCTGTATGGTGTTCATGACAGGCGGGCGTGGACGGCATATATCGCATTCCCAGCCTGGAAGCGTCTTCGACTTTGAGAAATCTGTGTGAAGTATGCGCGTGTTTGAATATAATGAGATTATACAAAGCATGTCGAAAGGGACTCACGTTCTGTGCTCGGTTCTTGCCCGGCTTGTGCTTTAGCTTTGCGCGCTCCGCGACGGGCCATGCTCGATATTTATCCAGAGATTGAGTCAATTAGTTGTTTTCAGAGACCAATATGCAAAGTCGAGCCAGAGAATTGAAGGCTTTACAGCTCGAGCAGGCGAGTGGTGGCAAGAAGCGAAGATGTCAATTGTAGACACATGGGCTTAGGGGCGGTAGCGGATTCTCGCGTGGCGCATCTGATCAGTTTGATCGGTGATTTGCGCAGGATTTGCGCGCCGCATTTTGCCGAGACGACATTTCCTCAGAAACCTTCCTTTGAAGTTGCGGTCATGACATGTACGCCTATGTGCGCTCGTTTGCAATGGCACCTATTCGATTTGAGGAGTCTCTACGTCCGTACATGCGCTTTGAAACTTGGTGTAACCAGGTCATTCCGACGCTCATACTCGTTGTCGCATCGCTCAGGCTAACGACGCCTCTCATATTCGTGGCAAGATCAAAGGTTCCTATGCACCGGCGGCGGCGGCGGCGTATTGTTCTATGATAATCCGTCAACATACCATTGCCGTATCATAGGTAGAGCCAGTGCAACATATTCAGTACCTTCGATTCTGTTGGACCAAACAGCGATACGCAGATGCTACGGTAGTCTCGGTGGCAGAGAATCAGTGGCAGACGTGTCTCCCGCCGACCCGGGGCCGCGGTGCGTTGTTGTATGCATACATAAAGTGCGTTTTATTTACATATACGCTATACATAGAGGCATACCCATAACATAATGACATAGGTGTGGCATAGAAGTCGTGCATCCCTCAGTCAAACAGTAAACCGCCATCGCTCTCAAAAACTCGTGTGCGCGATCGCACTTCGCCAACCTCAACGCTTCGCCGCCTTCACCTTTTCTTCTTCTTTGGTGGGGATTCCTGCCGATCAGGTGGCTCGTCGGGCTCTAGATTCACCTCCTCCCGCAACCTCTTCTTGCCCTTCCTGTCCATCGTATCAGTGCCCGACCCGCTGGCCTTGACCGCGTCCTTCGCCTTCGTGGCAGTACTCTTAGCCTTCGATGACTTGGTGGGCGCATCGTACCGAGCGCCTGCACGTCTTGGGCGCGATGGTCCGGCCATCGATGGCCCGTCGCCGTCGCCGTCTGCCGCAGGTACATTGGCGTTAGCGGTGGATCTCCCACTCGGTGCATTGGCAGTACTGCCAGTGCTTCGAGTCGATCTGACGACGGCAACGCCAGAATTGGATTGAGTGTCAATGGCACGAGTTGACGCAGTTTGACTGGTCGCGGTTCGAGTCGTCTTGGGTCTTGTCGTCGTAGTCCTCGTCGCGTTAGCCTCTAGAGCCACAGGTCGACGAGTACCCCCAGGCCCGTTAGTCTTCTTGCGCTCTCGCTCGCGTGCTCCTGAAGTAGACGCTTCTTGAGTGCTTGGCCCGGGCGGACCGGTGTCCGGCGCCCTCGGGCCAGAACTCGACGCCGACTGGGAGTTCGTCTCATTCCCTTGCGATATGCGCGTCGCAGAACGGGTCTTGGGCCTAGCGGTCTCAACAGTCTGGTTTGACGTCGCGAAAGTACTGTGGTCAAAGTGGACACGCTTGTCGGGCGAAGCGGTATCCAAAGGCTCGTCGTGTCTTTGAGGACCTGGCCCGGGAGATGCAGGAGCATCGACTGACAAACCGTCGGCACGCAGCAGCTCGAGATCCTCTAGAACGTCCCCCCACTCATAGGAACCCAGCGAATTATCGGAGCTCTGCGTGCCCTCCGAGTACTGATATGTCGTGTTTGACGTGTTCCCAGTCTCCGGCGGGTCCGGTGACTCCTTTCGCTTATCCTCCAATTGAGGGCCCCAAGCCCTTGTCAGCGTCTTTGTGTATATCCGCGTCATCAGTTCCATGGTAGCTTTCTACAGGGTAGGATGGTCAGTGGGGTTGTGATTGTGATTTGACCGAGAATGAAATGACTAAACGCACAGACTCAATGTCAGATGGCCTGTACAGGTTCTCGTCATTCAGAAGTGAGAAAAAGGTTGAATGTTCGAAGGTGAGATCGCCAGTTGGGCTCAAACCAGAATGCGAAAGACGCAACATGTTTGTGAATCGGTATGCGGCACGCATCTCGTGTTCGGTTCCCTCAAGGACATTGGCGTAGTGGTACAGCGGTTGCGGGTGAGAGTTAACGAGAGACTCAGGAGTCAAAGCGTCGTACTTCGCTTGTAGAGACACCAGCTCATCGCTTGAGATGCGACCCTTGTGCGCTTCAACCTCGTCCCGCCAAAAATCGACCTTCGCGGTTTCGGCGGCGCGCACCAAATCTTCGAACTGTTCCTTTTCCCATCGGAAACACCCCTTGAACGCGCTCGGGTCGATGGGAACAGGTGCCACCTTCGAAGGGTCTTCTGAGGCAGAGCCAGAGGAGCGCGGCGCGATCCGAGTCCTCGAAGCAGGCGATGCACACTGCGCCTTTGCACTCGGCGCGACGGTCGTGGGCACCTCCGGTTGGCCCTGGTCTGAGCTCCTTGCCTGGGGCGCCACAGCGCAGTGGGATTCCGTTCGCACCTATGTGACACAGTCAACGGAGTTGCAACATGACCGGGGTATGATCATCACCTCGGAAGACGTTCTAAGTGACTGTGTCGGAGGTGTGTCCTGAGCAGCTCGCTTGAGTTGCTCGCCCATACCAGCGGACTGACTCCATTTGAAGGCGGTGAACCTTGTCCCGCGTATGTATGACATGAGGTAGGCGTCTGTTTCGGGATTTTCCGAGAAAGCACGGTCGGCTTGTTCGCGAAGTTGAGGCATGTCTCTGACAAGCTCGTCTTCGTACGACAACTGGGCATTGAACTCTCTTTCGGCTTCGGCCCATAGCTCCGGTGGCTCAGGCTTCACCTCCACCCAGCTTCCCAAGACCTTCTTTTTTCCAGAAACGCCTTCAACGCTCTTGAAATATGCATACTGAGCGAAGTCAGGATCACGATGATCCCACTTATCTCCAGAGGGCGCCTTCTTCTTCTTCCCACTCAAGCCTTGCCCCGGCAACACTTCATCGCTCACTGGTGGGGCATTGACAATATCTGGCTGCGGCGGATCGGCTATGGTTCCGAGTGACGGTGACGGGACGGTAGCAGCGGCTGGAGAAGCAACTGCGTTTCCAAGGGTGATCCCAGAGTCTTGAATGGCGGTGGAAGGCTTGAGCTTCCGAAAGCGCGGCTGAGGGCAGCAGAGGATTGACCCCCCGCAGTCACTTCCCAGATCTATCGTGTCTAGGAACTGGGTGTAGAGATAGCTGACGAAGGCGTAGTATGGATGCTCCTGTATCTGCTTTCGTAGTTCGACGGATAGAAAAGATGTCAGGTTGCGCCGGATTCGGTGAAGTTTCTTGTTTGCGTTGTACTGTGATACCGTTTATTGAATGGCTATAATGAGATTATTATAAACGAACTAACGTTAATGAGAGCTTGCGCAGGCACTAATCCAAACCCAGGTAGCAATGCGAGGTCTTCAGACTGGCTACGGTCCAGAGAAACCACAGAGCGGTCCGGCTCCGGCACAGGCGATGCACTGTCGCCACCGGGCCGAGCCATGCTGCCAATATTTGTTGTTGCAGGTCAGAACTGGGAGGTCGAATGGGCGGGGCGTCACTTGACAGTCGAGGTTCGGTGCAGGGAGACGACGGTGGCTCACGCCAATTGAGCGTCCGAGTCATTCACATAATGTAATCTCGAGCTTCCTCCAACCACATATGCGTGCGTCGAGGATTCCGATACACGGAGGTGGTTCAATGGGTCTAGTAAAGATGCCGCGCACGCGGTTGACTCGTGGGCGCAGGCACAGTTCGGCCCGAAACCCGACGTGTGGTTCAAGCCCGTCATGGCGCGTCGATTTCGCTTCGGGCTCTTGCCACCAGACCACCACCATCCTCATTGCCTAGCTTCACGACCTCATCCGCTTCGCCTCAATCTTCAAGAAGATGGTCCGACTCAGCTCTGGCAGGACTAGCTCACACAGTTCCGATAGCTCTGTCAAGTTGAGCTCTGCAAATTATTGGTCGCGTAGGATTATTACGCCAGGTACGTTCTTGTCTTCGTGCGCTGTTGAACGCCGCTGACGAAGTTCTCCAGCCCAGCGCGAGGTTAGTTGTCGCACCACTGCGGTTTGGCTTCATATACTCATCGTCGTCTAGTTGTGGCAACGGCTAATCGCCAAGCGACCCTCATTCGTCGTATTGGACGAGCGCTTTCGTGTACCATCGGCGCCAACATTGCACTTCGGGATGTCGTACACCAAAGAGACCATCATGCGTTGTGCTCTGAATCACCATCTCTTATCGCCCGACCTTGAAGTGGAACAAGAAAACGTGGAGGATGAGGCGCGGCGTATCTACCTTGCAGTGATGGCTGTCAAAAGGTACTTCGAGCGCGAGCTTGGAGTTCAACTCTTTACCGCAGCTGCGTTTGTCCCTGGACAACTTGGGATGTTCGCTCTCTATTCAAACCATACGAGGCGTAAACTCCACAAGCGGAAGGCCGAGAGGTCGATTTTGAACTTCATGCGGCAAGAATTGGGTGGGGAGAAACAACGAGCTCAGTGGTATTGGGATCGTCAGCATGGACCGAGGTGCGTCATCATTCTCTGGTGCTCTCTTGGACTTTGGCTGACCAGACCATAGCTACGTATGCGAACACGACGAGTTCAATCTTTGATCATGCCCTACCTACTCTGACTCTCGAATTTCTGTCTGCATATATTGTATCATGTTTTCTGTCGCTATCCACCTGTAGTCTTGCTTTCTGTGCCCATTCTGATCTCAAATTTGTACAATACCATTAACGATACCTCTCGCGACACATCTACAATTCTACGAATGTCATCGACATACTCTTTTGTGGCTTGATCCGTGTCGCTTTGTGGTTGCGTATGCGGTTCAGAATCTCGCGGCACCAAATATGCGCCTGGCCACCATCGACATCCCTTGCCTTTCCAGTACCTTTCCATTCATCATTAACCGGCGTTGGACGTTGAAGAATACAAGGGCGTGTAGGCACTGACCCACTTCGACCCGAATTTCGTCAAACGTGTATTGACTCACTTTCGCCGGCTGATATATTCACAATAACTGCAGTAGTAGTGGCTGGATTTGCCCATGCCCCACATACGTGCGCAAGAAGACGCGTAGTAGCGCCCTTCGTCATCTTTCGCCACCGCATCGCTCAGACTACCGACAGTCGAAGATAACGGCGGCGCATCGCATCATCATATCGATTGTACATTACATCACTGTCTACAATTCACTAATCGTGCCATCGTCAAACACAGGCTCCTCGTCGCTCAGTACCAGCCGCATCCAGTCGGGAACGTTCCCCCGGTGCTCGAATGACGATAAAAACATCCCCATAAAGTTCTGAGACTGCTTCTTCCTCTGGAGAGTGAGCTCTTCGAGAAGGCGGTTGAAAACCCAGTCAGACGCCAGCTGCAGTTGGATGCACGGAGACAGGGGATTTCCGCGTCGAGTTATGCGCGTGAGGATGTGAATTGAGGGCTCAGAGCTGGCGCCAGCCATGGCGAGGGAGCTGGAATCCGACTGTTCCGAACGTTCCAAGAGGTCGAATATATGCTCTAGAACGGAGAGGCGCAAATCTTGAATATGGATCGTCAGATCTTCTTCGACCCTTTTCAGGCCGTGGCGAAGGCACTTCAAGCAAGCACGGAGGGATGGGCCAGTTATCAACATGCAACTAAACAAGTCTCTCAGCGAGTGGGGAGATATGTCAAGGAAACTCGTCCCAGACGAGCGTTCGATGACACGACAGCTATAGCCACTATATTAGCAAGTTTCCCGATCAAAATATAGGCGGGAGTGACGAACGTGATCAATATTTCTCGCTGAGTTGGGCCATTCATGACGAATAGATGCGGAAACCAACTCGAGTTGAGCCAGTCGTCATACTGCCCATGTTTCGTACTGAATAAAACGGGAGTAAAGACGTAGGACGCTCGTAAACTCGGGTCGATTTTGCCACCTCGATCATCGCCGTCAAGCAAGAGCCAGGTTCCCTTCGGGATGAGACTGGCGAGTTCGGACTTGGTGTCGTCGTCCACGTTGCCGAGACAGCTTACAGTGCATTTCCAAGGACCGTGTCGATTGAAAAGAATGAAAGTGGTATCAGATAGCGAGAGTACGACGGGTTCCCGAGCCATCAGCTTGCGTGCAAGGCAGTAGAACATGAAATACGTAAGGCCTGTATGTGGACACAGATTCAGCCAGATACATACTACCACGTGTAGCCGACAACGCACCGCAGCCTGCTTGACCTGTGACCACTGCTCCTCTTGCAGTCTGGTGTTCGTCAACTACAGTGACTATAGCATCATAGATACCCTCGTATTCGTCACGCACAACGACCCGGCCTTTTGTCGGCCGCAACGTCACGAATGTATCGCGAAATGGTAGGAAAGAGGTTTCGGGTAGGGTGTGATCGTCCTCGGATATGATGCTGTGCTTGAGAGCATTTGCAACAACATCGCCGTCTCGATGTTCGCCTGTCAAGGCTGAAGGGTGGGGGGTTAGAAATGAGAAGCATTGACGAGCACACGACCAGAGCTGTATGGTTGACATACCATCCTGCCACGTTGACCACGCAGCACACGACCTGCGGTTCTCTGATAGTGCCTGTCCCCAGTACTTCTGCCATAAGCGTCCGAGCGACGATTTCGGGGGCGTCAAGTCGCCAGGACTCGGTTCGCGGTCGTGAAGTCGAAACCTCCAGCCAAAAGGTCCCAGTCGGTGTTGCATGTCGGGAAGGTTGAGGGTGTCGCCGATAAAGTCATGCTCGTCCGAAGTTTGACTCCACGCTCCGGGGGATTCGGGTTCTACGGACACTAGAGGTGGGCGAAGTCAGAATCTACGACAATAGAGATGCATGCGCTCTGAAAACGTACTAGTCGGCTATTCAGACTGGAAAGTGGGGGGAAGGCGGTAGTGATGAGGGTGGAAGGTCGCAGATGGTGGTACGTATCGAAGAGGCTGGGTGGCTCGCCAGCCGATCCAGCTTATACGTACTTTGACCACATCCCACACAATGAGCTCGAGGCGCATGCCGGGAGAACTGATCGAAACCGGAGGACAAGCCCATGTCTCAGTCGAATATCGGAACGTCGCTACTGTCGCATAATTAGCGCATGCCAGAAGAGCCACTGCCAACGACGTATCGATCGGCTCGCACCTACCTTAGACAAATCGACACAAGTACATAGAGCTGGTGCTTCAGACATGGGGAGAAGCAGGGAACGGATGGACTTCGTGGGTGCAAGGCAGTTGTATTTTGTGGACCACGTTTAGTTCTCAGCCGGCCAAGGGATAACAGACCCGATGTTTGTACCTGAACGATACATGTCATAACGACGACAACACAATGGAGATCGGGAAGGCTCTTTGTCCCCAAAATGATAACAAAACGAAAACATCAATGCTTCGGTCAGAGACAAAAGAAGTACACGAATACGAACATAGGTGCAGGCACCATTACAGGGCACTCGTGGCCGATCGAGAACAATGCCAGTTCACGAAATAAGGTGTAAACGGCCGACCTCTTTAAACTCCGTCAGCCGGATGGCCGAACTCAAAGATAGCGTTCAGAATACTGTTGACCTGCTCTCAATTACTTGGGAGTGAAGATAGACACAACACTCCAGATAGCATCCTTTCCCTTCTCCCAAGCCTGCGGTCCCCTACTCTCATCCCCTCCAAACTCAACCATCAACCCATCTTTCGACCACTCCAGCCAGATACCGATGCTCCCCGACGACGGTCCCGACCCACCGCCCTTGCGGTCAGGCTCGCCAAGCAAAGCGACAAAGTCTTTGCCAGTCGTCTCCGGCCCGATCGTCAGCGAAGTGTCCTTCCGTGTCTTGTCATCTTTGCCTCCAGGAAGTATGGCGACGGTAAAAGGTGACATGGAGTAAGGCGAATATGCGGGGTTCGAAAGCGCTCGAGCGGGTTTGCCATCTGTTGGCTTCTTGCTCGACGCATTATAAATGTCGATCCCGTCCAACGCTAACTTCGACGTGTCAAGCTGTTCGAGAGTCGATCCAGTCTTTGGCCGGTAGCCTGTGGTTGGTGCAAAGAGCAGACTGAGGCCGACGGTATAGTAGTTATAGTAAACTGCGTCGGGGTACGCCTTCACTTCAGGAGACGCTGCAGACGTAGAAACCAGTGAAGCGAGTTTGTCAGTATAAGCAGCTAGTCTCTCAGAAGTTGGTGAAAGTCCCAGTAGCGATTTCGGATCCTGCTCGCCTGCCATGGTGGTGGTGTAGAGCAAGAAAGTCGTGGGAGCCGAGTGGTTATGCTTCGGGCGCGTTTTCAGGTGCTTTCCTCGGTTCAAGTTAGACGAGCATGACGATGATGCGCGAATGCTATCTTGTCCTCGGCTTCCACCATTCAGCTCATCTCCGTACCTCGGGTTAAGGCAGGAAGGCTACTGTTATGAGTCGAAGAGATGTTGCTACCCGACAGAAGCGTGAGCCCACTATGGCCTCGCTAGTAGGCGATGCCGTCGCGGTTGCGCAGAACGCAGCGCTTGCACCTGTGCGCTTAACTTGGAGTTGGACGAAATGGCTCGGTCGTGCTGCCACACCACCTCTGATACCGCTGGCGGTTTTGGCTGCCATGTTACCGATTCTCTTGTTCATGTCTCTGTTGACCGGGTTTTACGTTTGGAAGAGTGGCGCGGTTGGTTGGTTAGCCACGCTCGATCTACAGTATGGGTATGTGCGAGCATCTTAAGCGCGTTGTACTTGGACTGACTGTCCTTAGAGATGGCTCGCCGCCATATGCCCAGACTTCGCTCCCGGCTATGAGCTCAGTCGAGCCGTACGACGTCATCCTTCATCTTTCCCTTCCTGCGACCACGGCGAACTACGAGTTGGGGAACTTCATGACATCTTTGACTTTGGCGACATCAAAGAATAGGACAGTGACGAGTGTGCGGAAGCCTGTAAGTTCCTGCTTATGACATTGACTTTGGCGCTTCTCTCATGACGCAAGATTCCCCAGACGATCGTCCTTCCTCCAACCCAGTATCTACCATTTAGCCCTCCGAAGAAAGCGTATCTGGACGTCCCGCTCTTAAAAGACTATGTTTCTGGAACGACAAACCTGCTTGCTACTATTGAACTTGGTCGTAAAGACGGCTGGAAGAGCATCGGGTCTGGCGTTGGCCGGGAAGTAAGCGTGCTTTCAGCGTCGCTGGAGGGTGTGCTGAAGTACAGAGGCATACGGTATGTTGATCCTCGAATTGAATTAATCCATGTGGTTGATCATTCTGTCGCAGTGGTATTGTGTCCAAGTATCCCATCTCATCGGCTACCATAGCCGCGGCTATGTTCTTTGTCACATCGTTCGCCACCGTGGCGCTATTCCTTGCACCCGCAGTCCTCTGGCACTATCAAGAAGCCGAAACGTCTTCAGTAAAGAGTGAAGTTCCTGTACCGTCTCCCATCGATGAGAAACCGCGAAGACGCTCATCCCTCAAACGGAGTACCAGTCGAGGTGCCGACGAAGTATGTTTCTCCGATCATTTGGCTTCTTTCGTATCGCTGAGTGTTGTTCAGAGTATCAAGCATGAAGCGGAGGACGTCGCGATGCCTTCGTCGAGCTCGCCCGCGACGCCATTGCGGCGTCGACGTTCGAGAATATCTGATCGAGGAGACGGAGAATGAACTCTGGTCTTGGAGATCTGCGATACCTAGACACTTGTAATCTACGAATGTGATGCGTTGTGTATACTATAGTGATACTTAAGGTCACAGCGTCTAGACAGATGCGTACGGGCTAAACCTGCGACCTAAGCCTCTTGTCCAGGTTCCGCCCCGGGACCTTGATCATGAGTGCATGAGCTTAAACACGCACGACGATTGAACCTGCTCTGAACGCTCATCATGTCCGAAGAGACACCCCCACCGATTGCTGTCCACAGCCCGCATGAACATGAATCCGATGAAACTCTTTCTGTAATCGACCACGCCTTGCAACGTCTAAGGGATGAAGAAGCGCATCGGCATGGGTACCCACCGCCCAACCCGCCTTTGAGTCCCAACTACCCTGAGGCCTTCAAGGCGGGCGGCTCACGGTACGTCTGCTTATAATGAGCTACATATCATATACTAAACATCACCTCCGTAGGCTCAAGCAGTTCGATGAGTCTCAGAATGTCAGCAGGCTCGTATCCCAGGCAGCAACGCCTCCGCGCTCAGTGGTGGGGATCGGCGGTAAAGGTGCGTATGCCATACGGTCTCGCTAGTTCACTACACTGATACCGTACTCCAAGTTGCGAAACCCGACTATTCTGAGGAGAAGATCGTTCTGGCTATGGTAGGATCGGGCTGTGATCGAATCGACACACGACTAATCCGCATCTGGAGGTTGGATTGCCTGCGCGCGGCAAATCCTACTTGAGTAACAAGCTCACTCGTTACCTTCAATGGTTGGAGTACAACGTCAAGGTACAAATGCTGTGCGCACGCTCCCATGGCTTTGACGAACACCATATGGATAGGTCTTCAACGTCGGTCAACTTCGCCGCACTCGTGCAAAGGAGAAGCGCGAGAAGTGCGTGCATTCTCAGCTTGACTTACTTGTAAGAGAGCTAACATATGTAGGGGTATCACGGAAGAGCATACCGCAGAGTACTTCAGCAACAACAATGCTGCGGGTACTCAGTCGAGAGAGGAGCTCGCACAAGAGTCTTTGGAGATGCTGATCGACTGGCTCAAGAGCGGGGGGAACGTCGGCGTACATGGTAGCTACTCGTCCCTTCACACTCCAACCTATCTCATCGTGGGGTAGATGCGACCAACAGCACCTCTGAGCGCAGGTATGCTTGTAACCTTCAGCACATAAGCCATGTTACTCAATGTCGTCCAGAGCTTGGATCAGGGAACGCGTCGCGCGCGAGAAGGGCATCGTTGTCATCTTTCTTGAATCGCTGTGCGACGATCCAGCAGTTATTGCTGCCAATGTTGCTCTGAAGGTCAGCTCCGGCGATCCCGATTACAAGGACATGCCTCCGGAAAAGGCGAAGGCGGACTTCTTGAGACGTATCGAGGAGTACGAGAAAGTCTACCAGACCATCACCGAGCCGGAGGACCTGTCTTACCTGCGCATCATCAACGTCGGCCGTCAGGCGTCCGTCTGTCGCATTCATGGTTATCTTCAGAGTAGGATTGCTTTCTACTTGATGAACCTGCACCTCAAGCCAAGGGCCATCTTCTTCTCACGTGTACGCGCGCTCGTTTTTTGAAGTGTCAAAGTGACACTGACGGTTTTGTAGCACGGCGAGAGTCAATACAACGTCGAAGGCAAGATCGGTGGCGATGCGGCTCTATCGGAGCGTGGCGCGAGATACTCAAGAGCTCTCCCGAATCTCATCAAGGACAATATCGGTGATGCACCTTTGACTGTGAGCTTAAGCCGATGAGCCGAATGCGCGGGGGATCTGACGAACATTAGGTTTGGACATCTACCCTCCAAAGGACGATACAGACGGCGGAGAACCTCGACTATCCCAAGCTCACTTGGAAGTCTCTTGATGAACTTGACGCCGGAGTTTGCGACGGTATGACTTACGAGGAGATTGAGGTAAGCGTAGGTCTCGCTCTGCTGCCTCTCTTTGCTCACACGTCCTCTCCTTGTAGCAAGCATACCCCGAGGACTTTGCCAATCGTGACGATGACAAGTTCAATTACCGATACCGCGGTGCGCTTGACGTATCCTCATTCATGTCCTCAACTGATGTCGTGACATAGGTGGCGAGTCTTACCGGGACGTGGTTGTCCGTCTTGAGCCCGTCATCATGGAACTCGAGCGACAGGAAAACGTCCTTGTGATCGGTCACCAGGCCATTCTCCGTTGCTTGTGAGTTCTAAGCGATAGCCATAGAGTGTTATGTCAATTTGCTCATTCGTGCACCTGACAGGTATGCATACTTCCACAATATGCCCCAAGCAGATCTACCGTACATCAAGATTCCCTTGCACACGGTCATCAAACTCACGCCGAAAGCGTACGGTTGTGACGAAGAACGGTACGCTGTATATGCTATATCTGTGTCTAACCTATCTGACATCCATCATAGGTATGCCCTTCCCATCGGCGCTGTCGACACGCACAGGCCGAAACCTGGAGCTTCGCAACCGGTGGTGCCACCCTCGATCAGTAGACGACAGTACTATACGGCGACAGATCCGAAGCCGGTCAAGTAGATAAAGTGCTTGTAGAGTATGTGTACGATCTAGCACCCTGTAGAGTTAGAAGAGTATCGAATTTGTATATGTATCCAAGACCAGAACGCGGGAAACAAAGCAGCTGAGAACCCAGAGCCACATGATGGCAGCCCGCGGCTGATTTCGAACCGGCACCATGACCGCCGGATACACCTTGCCGTACCCGAGCTAGTCTTGTTCTTGTATACGACCACCATGAGCTCTCTCGACATCAACACACTATTTGGCGTGAAAGGGAAAGTCGTACTGATCACTGGCGGAAGCCGAGGGATTGGGAAGATGGTGCGTTTACCCCGCATTCTCGTGCGCGCGTGTGCTCACACTCGCGCGTTGAATGAAGATTGCTACCGGCTTTGTGCAGAATGGTGCAAAGGTGTATATCAGCTCTCGTTCGGCCAAGGACTGCGAGGCGACGGCGGCTGAGCTCAACAAACTCGGTCCGGGCTCTGCTGTAGCCCTGCCCGCCGACATGCAGAAGCTCTCGGAGGTTGACCGCCTCGTCGCCGAGCTGAGCAAGTCTGAGAAGGCTCTACATGTCCTTGTAAACAATGCTGGTATGCATGAATATATGTCATTCAGCTGACGTAGGTACTCACGACACCTAGGTGCTGCGTGGGGCGACAGTGTCGACAAGTACCCGGTGTGTTATAGTCCTGTGCGGGTCCAGAGACACTGTGCTTACCCCGCTTTACGGTGATTAGGACCAAGCTTTCTCAAAACTGCTCACGCTCAATCTCCAACGCGTCTTCACTCTGACGCAGAAGTGTCTCCCGCTCCTTCGCGCCGCTGCCGAGCAAGGCGGCAAGGACGAGCAGACTCAGATCTTTAGAGACCCTGCTCGTATTATCAATGTACGTCCGTGACGACCACCACGACCTTTACCGTTGCCTGAACTTCCCCCAGATTGGGTCCATCGAGGGGCTTGGTGTTCCGGCACACGAAACCTATGCGTACTCGGCGTCGAAGGCTGGTCTTCACCACCTCAGCCGCCACCTTGCCGGTCGTCTCGGCGGCGAGGGTGTCACGAGCAACACCATTGCTTGTGGACCATTCGAGAGCAAGAGTGAGTCGCTCTCCCACCTATGTCCTATGTCAAAGGCTTGATACTGAGCGAGACCTGCAGTGATGGCGCACACGTTGAAGACGTTGGGCGATGTTGTTCGGGCACAGATCCCGCTCAACCGCATCGGCACGCCTCAAGACGTTGCTGGAACGGCCCTTTACCTGTCAAGTACGTGCTTTGGCCTACATCCTTCTGGACGATACTGAATACATCCTCTTATAGGTCGGGCTGGTGCATACACGAGCGGTGCTACAATCACGGTCGACGGAGGCAGCCTGACGTTCATGGGACCGACCGCCCGTCTCTAGAGTCGTGCTATGAAGTTCTCTGGACCATTGATGTGCTTTATATATTATATGTAGGAACCGTATCGCATAAACTGCATAACTATGAAGTGAATAACCCCGGGGTATACGCCTAATAAACCTCAAACGAAAAGCACTGTGATGAGAGACCGTCTGAATCTCCTTCAACAAATGATGCATTCGCAACCAGCCTGCTTCATCTCCACAGCCAGCTCGACGGCGTCCTCGTCCATCGCACGCGTCTTTTCGTTTGGTGATGCGTATCCTGGCTCCTCACCCTTCATGGCTCGGTCAGTCTCCTTGCGTGGAGCAGACAGAGGGCTAGCCGTGCCTTGGTCTGCAGTCTGTCCGGCACCCTGTGCAACATGCGCAGGGACAGACGAATGCGCTTTCTCGTCGAAACTCATGGCCTCCGCGCCTTCCTCGTGTGGCGCCTCCATTCTGCCAACGTCCGTGTTGGGCATGATAGTTGGTGTGACCGGCTGCTCGAATGTGGCGTTACTGAACGGCTTTGGTGTAAGCGGCTCGGCCGCGGCGTTGCTGCTGGATGGCTTGGGCGTTTCGGGGACCGCATCCGTCTTGACGTGGTCGGACGTCGAGGACACCGATGGCCTCGACTCCGCAATGCTTGATGAGTCTGTCAAGTAACTCAGGCCTTTGACCGACTCTTCATCCGCCTCACCCTTCACCGCAAGGCTACCCTTGGCAGGAGTAAGATCAGCCTTCGGCTTGACGTCCTCCGCGGGAGCAGCCTTCGCTGGAGCATCTTCTACCACAACAGGAACGGGGGGTTCGGGCGCCTTGGGTTCTGGAACGGGTTTGGAGCTGGCGGAGTCGGCGACCTTCTTTGTGTCGGTATTGCCGGACGGCCTCAACGATTTCGTGCTGCCAGACGGCTTTAACGCCTTCGTGCTGCCGGACGGTTTCAACCCCTTGGTACTGCCGGATGGTGTGGTAGGCGTCGACGGCTTGGAGTCCGTAGCTTTGATCGCAGCTTTGGTCGAGGTTGCCGAGGCGCTTAGTCCTCTTGCCAATGAGCCAGCCTCTTCACCTCCTAACCCAAGCTCCTCGACAAGTGCCAGCAAGTCGTCCTCGGTGACCTTAACGCCCTGAAGACCGTAACCCGACAGTTCCTCACTAACGTCAAACTCTTGCTCATTGCGGCGATGAAGCTCGTCGACCATAGCTTGGTAACCCGGGTCATTTGGCTTTAGAGCGTTCGAAGCGGAGCGTTCGCCGGCCTTGCCCTTGAGCGGAGACGGTTGCGGACTTGGTGTAAAGTACCGTTTATGTTCCGGTTTCGCCATCTGGGAAGGAGACGCGGCGCCGGGTACACCGATGGGCTTGACAGGTGGGGCAGGGCGAAGTTCGTCGATTTCGGGATCCCATGAGTCGTTGCGGCGGAGGAAGACGTCAAGCTCGTCAAACTCGACAGCCTCTTCGCTAAAAGTGGATTAAGCTTCGCGGCGACGTCAATAAAACGCTTGATGAGCTCACAACTGTGCAAATGTCTATGGAAACATAGTAAGATAACGCGAGAATGCATAGCACAAATCACGCACCCCGGGACATGTTCCACCGACCAAGATGCCCGGAAGCTGCTGCTTGTCTGAATTCTGTCAGGCGGCGTCTGCATATAAGTTTGCGAAAGTACACACCTACGGGAGCCTTCCTCCTCCACAGACTCTTAGCCTGCTCGTCGGAGGCCAGATCATACGAGTCGAACGGGATCTGCTTTGTCTGCAGAATGCGGAGGATATACTCTGTATGCGCGCTCGTCGGACGATTGATAGCACACCATCAAAGACGGAGGCGAACCTTGCCTTTGCCTGAGCGCCGGTTGAGAGGCAATTGTAGTCAAGAACACTTGTATAGGCGGGGCTGGCATAGTTGAAAGAGCAGTCAGCTATGGTCCTGTTCAAGCCGGGCGACGCGACCTATAACGGCCGTCAGGTCCAGGGGTTTTGATCAAGGCGGGGATATTAAGTTCCCAGGGTACGCGATGGCGCTTACGCGGGACTCCTCCCTTCACCACCATCTGCCTGTCAAACGATACGATCTACGCGCTGTTTGTTTGCATCTCGACGTACTTAGTTGTGGCGTCGTACTAGACATTATGACCAGCTATTCAACTCAACCCAAAGTGCTCATCGTGTGTTTGGGCAACATCTGCCGCTCGCCGATGGGCGAAGCCGTCCTACGACACGTCGCCAAAGAGCGCGGCGTAGAGATAGAAGTCGATAGCTGTGGTACAGCAGGCTACCATGTCTCTGAGGAGCCCGATGAGCGGTTAGTCGCCCTAGTCAATCGAGGCTAGGCTTGCCGCTCAAGATCTACGCTCTAGGACTGTAGCCACTTGCCGCAAGGTGAATTCGTTGCACCAGACAAGAGTTTGACGCGTGTCCTGATCTGCTGCACAGCACAACGTACCAATAGAACATGAGGCTCGTCAGGTGGATAGACAGGACTTTTATAGGTTTACACACCTGCTCGCCTCCGACGAGAACAATCTGCGGAATCTCAACAGCATCAAGCCGAAAGATGCAACAGCGGAGGTCAAACTATGGGGATCTTATTTGGATGGCAAGCCCATTCCCGATCCTTATTATGGAGGCATCGTACGTACAGCAATCTCTCTGACAGTATATCTCACTAAGCGTCCTTCAGAACGGGTTCGAGAAGGTCTATGACCAATGTACCAAGTTATCGCATGCTTTCTTGGACACTCTGTCGAGCACATCTTCCAACCTATAGAAATGTTACGCGCTGAGCTGACGGCTGGACTGATCTATGCTGTGCATGATGCAATTCAATGTGAATCCGAGCGCTACTATTATTACAGATGTGGATGCAAGAGATGATGAAATGGGCAAGTAAGGCTTAGTTGTGCGTAGGCATGTTGACAGACGCCTTGCTCGTCAAAGCATCTTCAGCCTTCCAAAGGCTCGTCGTGGTCTGATGATATCCGTCAGAGATGTAGTGGTACGAGAAATGTATGGGAGCCGCCTTACCTTCTTCTGCGTATAGAACTCGATCGCGCTGGAGAATACACTGGATCAGTAGACGCACTTGTGGGACTGGTATTGTCTCACCTCTTGCCGTAGAACCCAAGGTCACCCAGGACGCTGGCCTTGTTGCCGCTCCAGGAGAACATCGGAAGGGGCACGGGAATTGGACTGCATACAACAGTCAGAAAAGTGATTCCCGTATGCAAGACGATATCGAAGCCTTACACGTTGACACCAATCTGGCCGACGTTGACGTCCGTCTCGAACTTGCGCGCAGTCGCACCGGATTGTGTGAATATAGCCGTACCATTACCGTACTTGTTGGAGTTGATGATGTCGATGGCTTCGCCGAGCGTCTCAGCGCGAAGAACAACGAGTGCAGGGCCGAAGATCTCGGTGCTGAGTGCGGGTCAGCTGCGGAATACAATGAACTGTGCCAAGTTCTCTCACGTGTAGCAATCCATCGAGGTGTCTGCCTCGATGATTGTTGGGCCGACGAAGTTGCCGTGTTCGTATCCCGGTACGGAGATGTTGCGGCCGTCAAGGTGAATCTTGCCGCCTTGCGTCTCTGCTGAGCCGATTAGACCCAGGATACGTTCCTTAGCCTGCGGCGAGATGACAGGTCCACTGCAAAAGTGTCATTCATCAATTGAAACCGACAGCGATCAAAAGACTTACAGGTCTGCGCCTTGCTCGAAACCACCGCTGACCTTCAGGTTCTGAGCTAGCTTGATGAGATCCGGAAGCCAGTCTTGAGCAGCACCGACGAGCACGGCGACGGAGATCGCCATACAGCGTTGTCCAGCAGCTAAGTCATGGTCAACATTAAAGCATGGGAACGGGTCATAAGCACTTACCACCGAAGGCTGCCCCGACAATCGAGTTCAAAGCAAGGTTCTTGTTAGCTGCAGGATGAGGTCAACACACGAGCAATCTTGACAGTGCACCCATCGTGACGCACCATCGGGCATGAGAACGGCGTGGTTCTTGGCGCCCATGTTGCTCTGAACCCGCTTGCCGTTAGAGGTTCCTCTGCAGTGAATGGCATGTAAGCATTTCTTTCGCGCACAGCACAAGGAAATGCATACCGGTCATAGATGTGCTTGCCTGCACGATCGCCTCCGACGAAGCTGATAGCTCGAATGGCGGGATGGTCGCAAATGGCGTTGACGGTAGGGACAGTCCCATGCACGACATTGACGACACCGGCGGGGAAGCCTGCGCGCTCGCAGAGCTCGGCAATGATCATGGCGGCACCGGGGTCTCGTTCAGAAGGCTTCAAGATGAGTGTGTTCCCAGTCACCGTCGCCATTGGTATGGACCAGAGTGGGATCATCCTGCCAGTACTTAGACATACTCCGAGCGACACATCACTGAGTACAAATACTCACGCAGGGAAGTTGAAGGGGGCAATACTGCAGCAACCATGAGTGGACTCCGGGGTAGAGAAAGCACCTCACGTACGAGGCAACGACTCCGAGCGGGACTTTGCGAACCTCAGTGTCCATGTCCCTGCTTACTGATAACAGTAACGCGTGTCAAATTCAACCTCACAATGGAAATAGGCTGAACCAACCTTCGATCTTCTCTCCAAGTAGCAACGAAGGGGCACTAGCAGCATGTTCAACGACTTGGAATCCTCGTAGAATGTCGCCATGAGCGTCTGACCGTGTATGATCAGTAATATGTACAACCGAATTACGATTATGAAAGCCAATCACATACCTGGCCATGTCTTTCCTTGCTCAAGGACAATGCTTGCGGCAAGAGCATCCCCGTTCTCGCGGATGAGACGCTGCAGCCTGACTTCGCGTTTAGCACTCCAACTACCGGACATGATAACAACACGCACTCGAAGATACACCTCTGACGTGTCAGCACAGACGTCTTACCCCACGTCTTGAAGGCTTCCGACGCAGCATCGACAGCTTGATTGAACTCTTCGCTTGTGGTCTCCGGTACGCGCGTGAGCAAGGTTTGAGTAGACTATGCAAGATTCAGCCAGCGTTCAAGACCGAGAGCATTGATACGCACGGGGTCCAAGACGTCGATGTACTTATCAGCCTTACTTTCCACGAACTGGCCGCCAATGTAGTTCAGAGTCTTGTCGCCAGTCGCGCTCGTGCCCTTCCACTGGCTCGAGATCTGTTCAGCCTTGGGACGCGCAAGTGCGCTCAGACTGCCAGCGGCGGACGCATAGGTGCGGGTTTGGCGTAGGCCAGATAGCGTTACCCGAGAACGGAGCATGGTGGGATAAGGCAAAGCGGAGGTGCGCGAAGCGGGAGAGCGTTTACATACCGCGTGTGGGGAAGCCGGTCCCCCGCGGTCACTATTGATAATTGCGGTCACTTACGGTCACCCGGGCCGAGCCCCAGAATGTCCCTCGTGACAATGCCAAACATAACATCGCCGTCCACCACGAATTGCGGAGAAGTGAGGCTTCTTCTTGACATCAGACTGCGAGGGATGACATAAAAAGGCTCTTGTAACGAAAAGCGGCTGAGTTCGTGAAGGACAAGAAAGGGTGTCCCGACTGCTCAGAAGCGCGTTTTCCCACGTGATCGTGTTCCGCGCGACAGCCCGTTTTGTGTGTGCAACTTTGAGCGCTTCAGCGCTTCACCTCTTGCCATCGTTGCCTGTCCTCGTCTGTTTCCTCGCCTGTCACTAGCCTGCCATGAACGACGGCTCTGATTCTAAACCCCCGGAAAACACACAGCAGAATGTTTCAGGTGTTCCCCAGATGACCGCGGAGGCGCAGACACAATACCTCACTAGTCTGGCTCAAACCAACCCGGCTGCCTTCGCCCAAGTCGTGCAGGCATTCTTTCAGCAGCAGGGCTCCGGCGTCGCAGCTATGCTAGGCGCAAACTCTGCCCCGGATGGTGTTCCCCCAAACCCTGGTTCTGTGGGCGCCTTCACCGGCGCTGTCCCCCAGGCTGGCAACGCGCCTTATCCCCAACCCTTCCAGCAGCCTGCCGGCGCCTCAGCGACCAGTGCGAACCCTTCACCTGGGATGAATTTGGCTACGGACTTGAGTCGCCTGAATTACACTTCGGCAATCCCTCCTTCGCGAGACTACGACGCTGTGGTGGCGAACCGTTTGCGGCAGGCGGACAAGGACGGGAAGTCCTACAAAGACGCTTTGCGTGAAATGCATGCGGTACGTTTACAAGGTCATAAATATAGCATATATGCAAGATATTCACACAGTACACAGGTTTTTAACTATCCCTCGAACCTCTGGATCGATTACTACCTCGACAGGCGCGTCAGCATTAACGAGCTCATCGACGAGTCCGAACGGAGTACGCCAGTGAAAACGACGAAGAAGCCTGGAATCGACCGTACAGCGAGTGCGACGGCTTCGGCGTCTGCACCGGCAGCTCGTCCCGGTCCTGCGTCTATGAAGAAGGAGAAGGGGGCGAG
Organism: Peniophora sp. CONT; assembly: GCA_001632445.1. NCBI lineage: Eukaryota > Fungi > Basidiomycota > Agaricomycetes > Russulales > Peniophoraceae > Peniophora > Peniophora sp. CONT. The sequence continues at coordinate 220,345 of KV424461.1, forward strand.
CAGCGGTCCACAGGCGTCCAAGCCGCGACGTGCGACTTTGAATAGTATGGCCACGTTCCTTGAAGCATCGCCAGATCCCAAGGACGATGCTATTCCGGAACCCCCTTCACGTGAACCTACTCCACCAACTGAAGTGCAAGCGATGGGGTTGCGAGGCAACGCGTTTACCGACGCTGATGTTAAGTACCTGGTCGATTTCGTGAACTGGGTCTGCGCACATAAGGATTGGTCGGTTACGAAGATGTACAAGAAGTTGTACAAGAGGGTTCGTTTGGCGACATCAGTTCCGAACGCGGAAGATTGCTGACTGCATTCAATAGGCGCCACATCACAGTGCGGCGTCATGGGCGGGTAAAGCGAAGACTATGCCGATTATCGCGAAGATTATCGACGCATCAGCGCAAGACGAGGAGGAGGAAGAGGAAGAGGAGGACGAGAATTATCAGGAGATGGATGTTGACGAGGCCGCCGAGCATTCGAGTTCTGGCAGGCGGCGAAGGCAAGTGGGCGGAATTGGCACGGCGATCACCGATGATGATTTTGAGAAAATGGCCGATTGGATTGTAGAGAACGGAGATGAGTGGGATGAAATGTCCGGGAAGATGCGCTGGTTCCCGTTCGCCGAGAAGGTGCGTATCTCGGTACGCGTTTCAAACGTCGCTAAACTCGTATATAGTACGATAAACGATCATGGCAAGCGTGGACAGAGGCTTATCGAAGATATCAGACTGGTAAGAACTCTAGTAACATGTGTGATCTTGTGTTTCTGTATCTTACGCTTTGTCGACAGATGTTGATACACTTGTGAGGAAAAAGCGTCGACGTGCGCAAGCGTCGGGACCTTCGGGCGGGAAGCGACCTCGCAATGATTAGTAGTGTTGTACACGCTCGTCCCAGACCACAGATACGAGGTCTGAGACTCTATTACTCTGGGACTCTATTACTCTTGCGACACACCGATACTGTAGTAGTGTTAAACCTCGTGCTCCTGCGTTCAGTATACCTAGTCTTGTAGCCCAGAACTTGCGCGAACGGCCTTCAGTAGGCCCGCTGATGGATGATTTCTCAGATCATAAGCCTACATTAGCGTCTGCACACAGCGCTCTCCAAGACCTTGCCGATATCGCGTCAGACGTTGTAACTTTGAGTTGTAGTCGTGTAGCTTTGTTCTAGTTGAGTCTAGTCGAGTGAACGCCCGTAGCAACCGGCTCTTGGACTTCTAGACAGTCGCTTGCAGGAGCCGATCGGCGCATCATATTCGTTTTCAAAGCCAGCTGTTGATATTCCAGGACAAATGGCTGGCTGTCGCTCGGCGAATAGTCAGGTGTGCTGACAAGCGAGAGAATCGATGACCACGCGAGTGTTCACGAGGTTGGCTCAGTTCGCAACGGCAAAAAAGGTCTGTATGAAGCCAGGCTTCGAGCAAAGCCCAAAAATAATAATTCGATGAGCTCTGCGCTTCTCGAGTCGTCTGCCAAGAGGTAAGAAGATGACCGTGGTCTTGAAGCTGGACGGTCGTGCGGTACCGAGGTGGTGTCGGAGCTGGAATTTATTACCAGGGGTCCCACACGAGGCGACTCGAGATTCCGACCCGCGAATCAGACCCGCGAATCCGACCCTCCCAACCACCATGCCCACGGCTAGTTAGTCGGCCAGCTCGCCTTAACTATCCTCACCCACAAAAAATACTACCTTGCTGTTTCCATACTCTCATGAGGCGCTAGGATTTTTAGGAGGTCTCGCCAATTAATTGGATAGCAGTCCTTCAAGTCATTGTATCCATCCGTCAGCCACTCCTACGACAGCGCCGCGGTCAAACGGACCCCGACGTGAGCTTGGGCTGACGTCGGGGTCTCGTCTGGCTGTTGGGAGGGCCGCCGAACCTCGCCGAACCGCGCCGAACCGCGCCGTCTGCAGATGAAGCGTTGTCTGCAGATAGAGCATTGTCTGCAGCGGACCTACTGCTCTGGCCCATCTTACCAGATAAGCGAAGGATTCGTTGAGCTTAGAGGCGGAGGCGTGAATAAGAGATGGGCGGATTGGCGGAGTCTCGGCGTGTTGAGGGTCAGGACAGCAGGACAAAGGCTTGAGGTGCGTATTCAGACACAGCAGACTTTAATCACACGTCGGTCGTCAATCAATCATACTTCTTGCTCTTCTTGAATGTCTGTTCTTGAGGAAGGCTCTTGTAGCCATACAACGACGATATTCTTGGTGTCCTAGGATGGCTCTTCTGGCCCAGTCGGTGTTTGATCCCACCACCTACCATTCCACGCGCCCTCTTCTTTGGGCAATGTCGTTCTTGATGTGGCACACACGGAGGGCGTTTTAGATAACGCATGCATTCGTTCGTGGAGGCAGGGGGCAACCTAGGACGGTCTGTGGACAACGTCCCGCCCGTCTGCTGTCGGAGGGGTGACTCGCATGGGAGGCGCCCGGCAAGTGCCGTTCGATTGGCGCCCGTCCGCCGAGTCTGCATACCTCGCTGGCGGCAGCGCGTGTAGCGAGTCGGAGTCGCACGGCTGCACCGAGAAGTCCGAGAGCTGTTTGACAGCCGCGGAACGGTCGATGGGACGACCTGATGCGGAGAAAGGGAAAAAATATGGTGCGGAGAGCGGGACAGAGAGCGGAGAAGCGTAGCGCAATGGACTTTTGCATACCGTGCTGTACAGAGCGGAGGATTGCCAATATGAATGATGAGGGCGTTTGCAGCGCACGAATCCGTCGAGGGACGCGTTCCATTCGTGGCTTGGAGATCTCAGGTTGTCCTAGGGTGCGTACTAGGAAGGGTGTCGCTCGCCTCATCCATCTAAGAGCGCACTGTCTGGCTGCATAGGCTCACCGGTCTTCTTCCTTGCCCGAGCTGTACTGCACCCTTGTCCGCGTCCGGGCATTAGTGTACTGTCACTCACAACACTCGAGATGAGCACCCAGCTCGCGAGCGGGAAACCGAACGCCCCTGTCTCAGAGCAATCTCGCGCGTTCAGCGAGGACCGACGCGCCTCAGCCCGCGCAGCTTGCGGCCTGTGTTCTGCGTTCGCCTTGATGAGCATGGTCCATGTGGTCGCGATAGGTTTGTCTGAGTGGAGTATTGGGGTGGACTGAAGCAGCTACGAGTACGAGCGTAACCTGCTCGCGCGGGGCACTTTCACTCTCGACTCTCAATTTCGCTCGCGCGTTCCCTTTTGACTCTCGTGCGAATGCGGCGCAGAAGCGCACCGTCGCCCCCATAAAACCCAGCTCGACGACGAACGCGTCGCTTCGTCTCCGACCACCAACTCCTTTCGTTCTTTGCCTTCCAGCTCAACCGCTCTCCTCCCTTCCTTTCGCCCGTAACATCGACAAGAAATGCCGCCATACACTATCACCCCACCTTACCCATCCTTTTCGCTCGTCATTTCCGAGGCGTACCTTCACGTCCGCTCGCCCGAGCCTCGCGCCGACCTGCCGCTGCCGTCGCGCTTCCACCCGTATACGCGTCCTGTGCCGCGGGAGCGGTATTTGGACGAGTGCATGGTGCGTTGTCGCGTCTTTTTCTTTTCTTCCATCATCCAGCCCCTGACGCGACGCGCTTTGACCGCCAGGTTTCCGTGGACTACCGCTACACACCACCACCCGTCCCAGCTGTCTCCTTCAGCCCTGTGCGTATCTATATATCTATACTAGCGCTGCTGTAATTGACGCGTTAGTCTCTAGGGTTCCGAGGACATCATGGCCATCGACTTCAATGACCGCGACGACGCGAGTGTCGAGTCGTACTTCTTCGCCCTGAATAACCTCGACGACGCCGTTCATAGCGAGAACCTGAACAAGGTGCAGAAGCTCCGCGAGCTTGGACGTCGCCCGAGCCTTTCGACGCTTGTCATCGTGAGTTCTTCTGCCCGTTCACAACTACGCGCTGTCTGACTTGGCGTCATCAGGACCTCGCTCTCCTCGTCAAGGAAAAGCTGAAGAAGCTCAAGCCAGCCGGCTCCGGCGCGTCGCGCGCCACCCAGTCCCAAAAGTGAATGTTGAACATCGCCCAATATCTTGTTGTCGCCCCGTTTGGTTATGTTGATCCCTGCTTGCTTTCTTGATCTTGCTGTCCTTGCACCGCACACCCCATCTTGACTATACATCACGCCTCTTGCTTTGCTGGATAATACCTTGTATCATAGTTCAGTCTGTTCTTCGTCACACCCCGTTTGCCTTCTGCGTTGCCCTCCCCACTGAGCACCTACCAACACCCACAATCGTACATCATCCTCACCTCTGCTCACCTGTGCATATGTCCGTTCTCGTTGTCACCACATCTTGGATACCGGAGTCTTAGTCTTGATGTCCTTGGTCTTGATTTCTTGAAGTAGTAGTCTTGACTGCACACCATCCACACTCCGCGCCGGCCGTCATCCTTCGTTATCTGGAATATATCATGATTGCCGGAAACCAACCTCCGCGAGCGCGCACGACGACATTTCGTGAGAAGGGTGAGATATGAACTGTTCGAAGGCGCGACTGCTGGGGGGGGTATTGCGACGACACATTACACGTTGTGGAGGGGCGGGTGACGAAGATAAGACATAAACGGAGGAAGATCCGGGCGGTACATTAAAGTGCGGACAGGCAGAACAGGATGCAGACGCGAAATGGATGAAAAGTATAAGAACCAGGATACCGACACGGATAGAGGAAGGAGGGGAAAGCGGGTGTCGCTTAACAGTTGCAGCCGTATGACTGCGATGCCTCCGAGTCGATCCTGATCGGGTCAGGGTAGTCCACATATCTACTCGAAAGTCAATAACGCACGACAAAATAGGCAAGCGATCGGGTACTGGCAATTGCTCTTCCTGCTCCTGCTGCAACGCGTTCTTCGCTACCGTCTGAAATGCCTGCTCGACATTGATAGCCTCCTTTGCCGACGTCTCGAAATAGGGGATGTTGCCCTTGGACTGGCACCAGGTCATAGCACGCTTCTGCGTGACCTAAACACAACCCAAGCACGCTCAGTACGCATGGACAATCGTGGAGAAGCGGAGATGAAATGATAAACGCACCTGACGCTTGTTCTCCTCCATGTCGATCTTGTTTCCGAGGACGACGAAGGGGAAGTTCTCCGGGTCGTGCGGGGAAGCCTGGATGAGGAACTCGTCCCTCCACGAGTCGAGCGTCTCGAAGGACTTTGCGGAGTTGACGTCGTAAACGAGGACGCAGCAGTCAGCGCCGCGGTAGAACGCGACGCCGAGCGACTGGAAGCGCTCCTGGCCGGCGGTATCCCACAACTACAACAGTCAATCAATAAGCATTATATTAGGAACGCGTAAGGATGCAACGCACCTGCATGGTAACCAGGCGGTCGTCGACCATGACCTCCTTGGTAAGGCTGATATGGATATTAGTCGTATCGATTCGGGGACAGATAGTAGAAAGAGTTGAACGCACAAGTCTGCACCAATAGTGGCCTTGTACTGGTTTGAGAATCGCTTGTTGACATACTGGTTCATGAGCGACGTCTTGCCGACGCTGAGCGAGATAACGAGTCAGGTTCGATATAGCGTCCCGCGGCCGAAGCACATACCCGGAGTCTCCTAGAATAATAACCTTGACATATATCAGTCTGAATGTCGTATATTATACATATACAAGTATGCACACCTTGAGAAGTACGCGGCCCATGATGAGTATGTTCGGAGGTGGTGGTGGTGTGGTCGCGAGTAAGTCGCGGCGCGCGAGGCCGGCGGGGCGGAATGGGTGGCCTCGAGGCTCACGCTCGGACGCCCATGTCATAGGTCATGGCAGAGCCCGCTTGGCAAGAGCTCCTCCGCGTCCGCCTCCAAGAGCGAAATGCTCAGGAGTCCGCGTATTCCTCGGTCATAGACCAGTGTGCGTATATCCTGCTTATATAATTCACGTGCTACATATTGATCATTGTCCAGATCGACGGCTTGCTCAACAGACAAAGCTTCTTAAAGAGCGGAATGCTTCGTTATTGCGCGCAGTGTCTACTGTGAAGCAGAACCCGAGCAGCTCTACTGTCTATGTTCCCGGGTCATCCGAAGAGTATGTGGTCCACTGCTCTATCTCTCATGGACGCGATATTGACATATTTCTGGCAGAAACCCAGTTCGCGCCGCATACATCGCCTCCCTCGAATCCCAAATATCATCATTACGGGATGAACTCGCGACGGTGTACAAGACTCAGGGGCAGAATGCTCAACGCCTGCTTGCGATGAACGAGACTTTGCGCGAAAAGGAGGAGCTTTCGCGCATAGACGCCGACCAGTTACGGAAGGCGCGCGACGATGTTACCAACCTCAAGCGGAAGGTCGAGCAACATACAGAGCTCATGGAAGAGAAAGACCGTGCAGCGCAGGTAATGCATCTTCCATATGTCGCTAGACTTTGCCGCTAACGCTCGGTCCATCAGCTTCTGCACGATGAGATCTCCACTTTGCAACTCGAGCTCGACCAAATTGAGCAGCGCAATCAGAACCTGGCAAAGGACAACGCAACGTTATTGCAGCGATGGCTAGACGCCAAACAGGCGGAAGCGAACAAGATAAACGAGGCGAATGACTTCTACGAGGACATGCGCACGCGACACCAGTCCATCAAGGCATGGGTGAACGACGCGTCCGGCGGCGACGACTCGCGGAGTACGTCGCAGATGTCGGGAAACGACAGCGCGGCGGGGGACGAGGCGGGACCGGGGACGAGGAATGGGACCACGTCGAGCGGCCAGAAGGGCGTGAGTCTGACGCCGAATGGTTGATGGTCGACGATGACGATGACGAGTGACTACCCAGTGATATCTGTCGCCCTATACTTTGTTGTCTACTCTCCGCACCAGTGTCCGTTCTTCTCCAGGTCTATTCTCGTCGTGCTTTCAAGTCTCACCGGATGATACCCAGTGCTCTCGAATACTATCCCTGCAACTAATTCGCGCTTGCACGTTTCTCCGTTCATATTATGTTGTATAGATTCTAACCTGTGTTTTGCGTCATCCTTGGTTGATCAACGAAACGGAATCGGCCGTGCGCCAGGTATGCATTCCAGTTCGACTGCCGAGCCCTGCTGCGTCAGGATCCTCGCGAGCATGCTTCACGTTTCCGCTCGATGTATAAGAAGCCGATGTTCGGATTTCGAGCCTCTTCCCTTCGAACACTCACTACTCCAGCGTCCAGAAGGTTTTAGCTAGTCTAGCCTGCCCGCCGCACACCAAAACAAAGCTACTCAACTCGTCTCTCACTCGCTCGCCTGCCAGTCATGCGCACACCAGCTCTCCAGTTCTCGCTCCTCGCCGCGGCGCTTTCTCCGACTCTCGTTCAGGCTGCGCCCGCTCCCTTCACTCCCGGCACGCCGTTCTCCCCGAGCCTCGCTCCCGACTCCCCGCGTCCCAGCGGTAACTTCGGCCGGTCCGGAGGTATTGCACCGCGCTCTGGCGGGCTTGGACTTGGCTTTGTCGCTGCGCGCGATGTTCAGGCCAGGAAGCCCTCTTTCCTCGGTTCTTTCGACGAGTGAGTACATGTAGTCTCTGCCCTTGTCCGCTCGACTAATCGTTTCCTGCAGCGGCCCTGATGGAGCATCGTTTGCGGGTATTGGCTCAGGCAACACGTTACTCGGTGTTCTCGACGAAGGCGATGATCTTCCCAAGGAGCACCACGACAACTACAACCAGGCGCCTCCCAACAATAACTACTACAAGACCGATCCTCAGTACAGCGACCCGCCGCCCGAGCCGTACTATCCCGACGAAGGCAACATGAACGCCGCGAAGCCCGCCCAGAAGGAGAAGGACTGCGACGATGACTACTACAATGAGCCCGCCAACGACCCGTACTACGCGGACCCCAACGCCGGCAACGATTATGCCGCCGACCCGTACAAGGACCCGTCCTACTCCGATGGTCCTGACGCGGGCAACGTCGACTACTCTCAGCCGGCCGAGTCCGACCCTTACGCCGACCCCGCTGAAGACTGCGAGGACGATATGCCGTACCAGGATCCCGACTCTGGCTATCAGGACCCCGGCTACAACGACGATCCGTACTACTCCGACCCCGACGCAGGCAACGTCGACTACTCCCAGCCGGCCGACAACTACGATGACTCGCCCGCGGTTATCGACCCTGCGTACCCCGACCCGGGCGATGCTGGCGAGGACTGCGACGATGGCGCGTACGATCCTGGCTATGCGAGCGACCCTTACGCCGATCCCGACGGGTACGACTACAACAAGGACCCTTACAGCAAGGACCCTTACAGCAAGGACCCCTACAGCGAGGATCCCTACACCAAGGACCCATACTCGGACCCCGCGTACTCGGATCCCTCCTACTCGGATCCCTCGTATGAAGACCCCTCTTACGGCGAGCCTGCCTACTCCGATCCCGAGCCATCGTATTCCGACCCGTACGCGGAGCCTGAGGAGGATTGTGGGTGCGACGAGGAGGACCCGTACAAGGAGGACCCGTACAAGCCGAAGAAGGGCGGGCAAGCTGCAGTTCAGCCGACGGACTCCTACGACTCGCCCGCCGATTCGTACGACCCGCCGGCGGAATCTTACGATCCCAGCTACGGTAGCAGCGACCCCTACTACGACCAGCCGAGCGACGATACCAACTATGGCACGACGGAGCCCGCGTACGACGACGAACCTGCCTATACGCCTAAGGCGGGGAACATGAACGCCGCGAAGCCCTCCGACTCCAATTACGAAGACCCCAGCTACGAGGACCCGACCTACGCGAACCCCAAACAAGGCAACAAGTACGCGGCGCAGCCCTACGATCCCAGCTACGACCACTCCGACCCCAGCTACGACGAACCGACGTACCCTAAGCAGGGCAACAAGTATGCAGCGCAGCCGGCGTATGACCCCAGCTACGACGAGCCTACCTACGGCAACCCGAAGCAGGGCAACAAGTACGCCGCGCAGCCGTACGATCCGAACTACAACCAGGGCTACGGGAACGGCGGGTACGACGATGGCCAGGACGATAGCTGGAACCCGCTCGCCGGCAACGTCAACCTCGGTCTCGGCGGTAATCAGGACTATGCCCAACCCAGCAACAACAACGACCCTATTAGCGGTATTCTCTCCGGTGACGGCGGCAACGCTCGCGGAGGCGACGTCCAAGGCCCTACCGGACTCGTCAACGTCCTCGTCGACTCGGACAACGCAGGCGACGGTGGCGACGCGCGCTCTGGAGACGCGCTCAACCTTCCGTACGTCCTTCCCTCCGACGTCACGCTGCATTCACTGATCGTGTATGTAGACTTCTTCAAAACCTTAACCGCGCTCGTTCCCTCGTCGAGCGCTCCATTGCGTATGGCGGGATCTTCGGCCGGCGTATGTTCAGGTCTGCGGCAACGCCCGCGCAGGCGCTCGAGATGGAAGAGATGCCGTCTGAGGTTCACCCGAGTACGTTCTGTTCCCTTATTCGCTGTGGTATGAAAGCTGATAGTAAACGTAGTCTACGTTGAGCACCCGAAGCGCGCGATAGATGCTAGGTCGGTAGAAGACAAGGAGAACTTGGGCAAGAGCTTCGTCCCGCGGGGTAGCACGAAGAGGCTGTAGTTTGATCATAAGAGACGAGCATAGTTGTAGCGATAGCAATCTAGAGTACATGTACTATCCATCCTTCTTCGGAGAATCTTCTTCCAAACAGTCTATGTGGGCTTGTCCGAGAGCGCGCGACAGGGAATAGTCATATGGCGTGTTCGTCGCGTACCTCCATGAGAAGTCGTCCAAGCCAGTTCTCCCCTTGGCCGTCCGCACCGTTCCCCCAGAACTTGTCCTTTGACCCAGCATTCTATCATGCCAGGATAAGCGACTGGATATTTACGGATGCGATGCAACTCCTACCTCGACGAGCGTGTGCCCTCTGGTCGCTAGGAGCTTGCGCCATAGATCCTTGTGTTGCCTGAACTTGAGCTTGAGGACGAACTTCATCTGGAAGGCGTCATGCCATCAGCCGTGTTCGATGACGGATGAAGTGCTCAAATCATCACCGTCTCGATGTTCACTCCATCGAACCAGTCAGTGCGCACGTCTACACAAAGCTTCAACAACAGACGATAGAAAGGAAGCGGTGTATGACTTACAGTCTTTGTGCTGGCGGGCTTTTGCTAGCGCTTCTCGGGGTGACTGACACAGCCTGATATCCTCGGCGATCTCGGGGTACTGGTGTATGAACTGAGGATCACGTTGAATCAGCACTCGAGCCATGGCCGAACGAGCTACATATGAGGCGCACCTTGAATGCCTGGAATAGATGCTCGGCTGTCTGATATACACGGCCCTTCCATTCTACCGAGTGTGGAGCGAAGTTCGTCAGGAAGTAGTAAGGCTCATGCTTGTTGTAGAAGTAGATGGGTTTATGTGTGTTGTTGACTGTGGGTGTGGGCGAGAACACGATAGAAGGCTGGCTGTAGGCAGAGCGCGGCGTAGTGTTGGTCCGGACAGCAGCCCCTCCAGCAGGAACCTCAGTATGCTGCATTGCTTGCTCGCAGGCATCGCTACAGACTTAGCAGGGAGAGACGTCCAAGACTATAAGGATGAGCTTGAATGATACCAGGGAATGATGGCTCACATGGATCAATGGTGTTTGTCTCGTAGTCGACGAACCTCGGATTCCTGTGACAAGTCTTCGGTCTGTGTGAGCATTTCGTGGTCGTTCCACTGGGCGCGTAAGAGCATACCGCACAGAGAACGGCAGGGTTGGTTGTGTACAACTCCGAAGCACGGCGAGCGCAGTCGCGATCGCAATCTGGGGGTGGCTATAAGTACGTATGTAAGTATAACATGGAACAGCCACTCACAGGGAAGCCAGTCATTCAATGCAGCTTGAAAGTACCGATCTCTGGTGTGGCAGTACTGCATAAGGTTTCAGACATGCCATCCATGAGATCTGCTGCTTCACTTACTTTGCACTTCGAGGGATCGGAAGTTTGTGTGCTAGAATGCGACATGCTGATGAGGAACGTGGGGCGCTGTAGGGAGATGTGTTAGGCTGGGCCTCAGCAGGTCAATGCTGCTTTTATCATCGTGATAAAAAGAGAACAAGGTAGGGCGCTGTACAAAAGGTCGACCCTTCTCGGCGACAAGAAAAGCGTGGACGAAGCATTAGATGGCTGTGCAGGCTTTGACATCGAGCGCCCGTGAGCTTCGCAGACGTTAGTATCCTATACTGCCAATGCCGTAGCAATTATGATTCCAAGAGTCCTGCTTGTTGGTCGAGATGAGTAATAGATAAAGCCTTCACTTTGCATACGTATGAACAAATTGAAAGCTGCTATTCCAACGACATGGCGGTCGGAGTGAAGACGCGAAGGAGCCCGCCGCTGCGCCACCGGCGACCGGCAAACCCCGTGTTGCTGATGGCCCAATGCTTCGAGTTGCCTTGCGCAATGCCCGGATACGGACCTAATACAAACAAAGCGTCCTGTGAACGTTCTCTCGTGTTAGGTCCCCTGTTCACGACGACCGTCACCATGGAGATGCTACTTATTGTAGACTCGACCGGTGCGGCCAACGATGCTTTGGCTAGTAGTTGTTGTCCCCGATTTGGATGTTCTTCTTGTCTGTACACAGTTATATACGACCACTATCGAAGCTATCCTATCACCACAACTCACTCAGAAGTATACATCGCTATGACTGCCATCCGTCCGGACAACCGTCGCATCCTCTTGCAGATTGAAAGGTGCTGCATGGTAGGCTCCGCCGAGATGTACATCTCCGACTGGGATATGGACCGACTTGCATTTTTAGTGGTGTAATATACGCCCGCGTAGTACAAGCACTTACAAGGAGGCCCAACTTGGCAATCCATGTGCGTTAAGATATAGTATCTGATGACTGCACAAGCTTGACGTTGACGTTGCATAGGCTGCAGCGCTGAATGCATGGACAAATGGGACCGTTCCCGAGAGCGTTCGGTTTCGTTGGGAGAGCTCTGCGCGGTGCGTATAGCACGCTGTGCATAGATCCAGGTGCATCAAGATTCAGCATTGACGCTGCTTAGTTCTGCGAATGTCGTCCGAGAAATCGCACCGCAAATGGGAAGCGGGTCACCTGTAAGTCATACATGGTACCGTTCATCCATGATCCATTATGACCTACCTCTGGCTAGATTGTGGCGAAGAATGCAGGATTGCCGCCAGAGACTTTGAGTTCGGTATGACAGCACCACAGAAGATTTTTCACGACGGCCGGTGGTATGAAAATGCATACTTCCTCTACCAGGCGCGCAAGGTCAGCATCTATCAGAGGGTCAGTTCTAGCCGAAACCACTGACCATGGATATATAGTTCTTGCCCGCTTACCCTGCGATCGCGGACGAAATAAGCCAGTGCAAGTACGATGAACACAGCGTATCATTATGGGGACGGGTCCAAAAATATAAGCGGCTTGGTTGTGAGCCTTCCGACTCATCGCAATTTGGAGGAATACCCACTGATGGTCGTTACTGCAGATATGCGCCCTGACTGGGAGGAGATCAGAACCGATGTTGTACGTCCAAACACAGCCTGAGAGACAAAGTTGCAGAAGCTGATACGCTCTGCAGCTTCAGGACGTGCTTCGCTTGAAGTTCGGAAGGAGCCACGAGTTGCGGGAGATACTGAAGACCATTGAGGAACCCTACATAGTCGCGGTAAGGAGCAGATATCTTACAAGAATAAACGTGCTGAATATTGGGCAGGTCATGCCTAGCAATAACCAGTGGGGCACCGGGTCAGATGGACGTGGGGAGAATGAGCTGGGCAAGGCGCTCACCAAGCTGCGCAACACTCTACGCGACAACACCTGAACGAAGGAAAATCTCGCCATACAGGCCAATAGGTACTTACTCCGATTTTTGCGGGCAATAGTCAGAGGCACGTCATGGTAGAGCAACGTACAATTGGCTCGCGCACAAGCTTGCATTAAGTTCGTGCAATGGGAGAGGAGTAAGAGGGGAGAGGGGAGAGGATTGCAAACAGTTAAACATAAGAAACACGACAGCGACGGACAAAGGCCCGGGCAAATAATTCGAGAGCGTTCGAAAGGGGACAAGAAATACGGTGCTGTGACGTGGCAAGAAGACAGGGTCGTGGTTATCGGTGCAGGTGGGCTACAGTGAGGTCTGGAGAGGGAAAAGAGCGAAGCAAATCATTACTGCACAATAGCCGAAGCTTAAGCCTGGGGCGGCATCTGCTGGCCAGCAGCTGCGGCTTGCTGCTGGTAGTAGTCTACGACGCAGCATCAGTATCGGCACGAGGTGTGAGCACGTTGAATTGACTCACTCCAGTATTGTTGGTAGTATGCCGGGTCGACGTTAGCCCAAGGGTTCGCGCCAGCAGACGCATCGGCACCCGCCTCTGCGGGCGCAGCTTGCGGCATACCGGGTGCAGCGCCGGCGGCACCAGCACCGTAACCGGCGTAACCATACTGGCCGTATGTGTTGGCGGCAGGCATGCCGTACATGGGCTGGGCCTGTTCATCAGCAGTAGAACAGTCTATTGAACGGAGTAGCATACCATTTGTCCGTAAGGCGACGACGCGACAGGGCTGATGGGTGTCGTGCCAGCACCTCCAGTGTCCCTATCCTTGCCCCAACTGCACTTGATAGGACGACCGTGGACCATCTGACCCTGAAGCTGCACGATGGCCATCGCGGCGTGCTCGTGCGTGTCGAGCTTCACAAAGGCGAAACCGCGATCGGCCTGCATGCGAACTTCGGACAGGTAACCAATGGACTGGAAGAGCGGGATCAAGTCTGCCTGCGTGCAGAAGGGCACGAGGTTGCCGACGTAAACAGTTGTGTTGTACGCAGGCGTCTGTTGTACGACCGACTCGTAGGTCATCGGCCCGCCCGTGAAGGTCATCGGCGAAGGACCACCTCCTCCACCCATCCCTCCACCCATCCCGCCCATGCCGGTTCCGCCAACTGGGGGAGCACCCTGCGTCTTCTGGTTGGCCCAGTTAACGCGGATCGCGCGCGAGCCCAGCCACTCGCCGTTCATCGTCGCAATGGCCTGCTCCGCGTCGGTCTTGTCGCGGAACGCAAGGAAGCCGTAGCCACGCGATTTGCCCGAGTTCATATCCCACATGACGCGTGCGTCCGACAGAGTGCCGAAGGCACTGAAGGCCTTTGCGAGGACATCGTCGTTGACCTCGGGGGACAGGTCACCGACAAAGACGTGGAAGTGATTTGTCGTATCCTCCTTATTTTGTGTGCCCTGGTATGCCCAGTTGACGCGGATCTCGGTGTCGAAGATCTTGCGGCCGTTCAACGTCTGGAGAGCAGTTTCCGCCGCGCGCATGTCCATGTATTCGACGAATCCGTAGTTAAGGCCGCCGTGCTGGTAGTTGCGATCCGGGATGATTTTGACATGCTGCACATGGCCAGCCACGGCAAAGATTTCCGTGAGCATGTACTCGGTCACCCGGGGACTCAAGTTTCCGACGTAAAGGTGAGCGCGCCGCTGGTCGAAAGGGACAGAGACGAGTAGTCAAGGGGGTTGGATCCGATGTTTAGATAAAAGTACACGAGATAAAGTATAGAGCTTACCGGCGCCTCAGCGGGACCACCCATGCCCATGTTCATGTTTGATGATACAGAAGGATTGAGATCTGGCAGATGAAAAGTTGTTCAGGACGCGTCGGGGACGAAAAGCGGCTTTGCGATGACGCACGAAACGGAGATTTATGGAATTTAGAGCGAGTCTTGAGACTTGAGACTGAGAGAGGAGAGAAATGGAGAGAGGAGAGAGAGGAAGAGGAGGACAGAAACCGGGACGAGAATCCAGACGCGGTACGTGGTCGATGACTGCAGAGAGCAAGCAGGCCAATATCCCGACTCTCGGATCCTCGGCAACGCCCGTCTTCCGGCCGATCAGATCTGTCATCGACATTTCCTCATCTGAGCAGTGAAAGGGGGGCACTCATAGTATGGCCGAATGATATCCAACAAGCTACTAAGTACTACTGTGTAGGTACGTTCAACAGGACACCACTCCCTCCTGAGCTCGGAATGTAGGACACGTTCTTGTTCGATGACAAGGACTGCACAATCGCCTTGGCCGCCTCGATCTTTCTCAACGTTACGAACGCCTCGCCGTACTGCTGCAGTGCGCGCGAGATGGTCGTAGCAGCCTCTGCCTCGCCCTCGGCACGAATGACTGCCGCCTGCCTCTCCTGCTCCGCCTTCTCGACAATGAACTTCGCCCGCTCCGCATCCTGTTGGGCAATCTGCTTTGCCTCAACAGCTTGGGTGAATTCCTGAATAACGGTCAGCACCGGTCAAGTGAGAAGGAACTACACGCGGCTGACCTTGCCGAAAGTCAAGTGCGTGATAGAGACATCCTCCAGTCTGATGTGGAACTCGTCTGCACGCTGCAACAAGTCCTCGCGAATTCTTGAGGACACAACCTCACGCTGCGTGATGAGCTCTGCCGCATCAAACTGTGCGACAATGCTCTTCAACACCTCGTTACCGATAGACGGCAACACACGCTCGTCATAGTCCTGACCAAGGTTCTGGTAGATTTTGGACAGGTGCTCGACATCCGGCCGTGAGAGCACACGCAGTGTCAGGGTCACCATTTGCAAGTCCTTAGAACCAGTGGTAGTAGAGATATTCTAGACGGTTTGTCAGTATAGGGTGATGGTAGGAGGTGTTGGTGCACGGACCCTTGGCTTGGTGCGGCAGTCGTACAGGATAGCGCGCTGCAGCCAGGGAACGAGGAAGTGGGTACCTTCTCCTGTCGCCTGATCACTCTGTTCAGTACAGGCATCAGATACGAATGCGCTAGAACGCACCTTATTTTGCACACCAGAGAAGCGGTCGAACATGACTGCCTTGTACCCTCCCGGAACATCATACAGACTGGCCTGAATCGCGCCGGCAGCGAATATTGCGCCAACTAGCTAAGGTTTGAGAGACGGCACCCAAGAAAGATAGGACTACATACGAGCGTAGCGCTCAATTCCCTTGCCAAATAAAGCCTGCATGGTGGTTGATGGACAGGAGTATAGTGAGAGCGCGCGCGCACTTCGGCGAGTGACGCGACGCGACGCGTTACGTCGGCAGCGGTAAGGCCCGGGCCGATAGCTTATTCCCGACCACCATCTCGTTTGCCAACTTCATACACCCTGTGTACACCGTGCTGAGACATCCAATGTATCGTCTTTGATATGGAACACAGCAGAACACTCTGCTAGTATACTGACATGGGTGGCCAGTTGCACTACCATATATATGGTACTTATTCATCGCACAATGGCAGCTTCAAATTCGCGCTGTGATCGGGAGCCATGTTGTATTCACGTACAAGGCCTATTCAAGTACTGCCGTTCCACCATGTCTAGGCGTACCCGCTTCCATCCTCGCAGAATGACTCCCAAACTGCATTGCCCTCTTCTTCCTCGTGCTAGCCTCTACCAGACCCATCTTATAAGCTGCCAACCGCAACAGCAACTTATCCCCCAGTCCAACCTCGAGTCTAGGATCTATTTTGTGGTGCACCGGCAGACTCGCGAGGAAGTTCACGACGTCGAGAGATAGGAAAGGGTGTCGCGCTTCTTTGCCGTGCGACGAGATGATTCGGTCGTCGCGGCCCATGTTACGGGTTGGTATGCGGTCAAGGTCTAGCTGAAGCTGTTGGTAGAGTCAGCATCAGCAAGCACATAAGAGAGCGTATGCACTTACTTCTTCAATAACTGAAGGCCATCCGCTCTGTTGTATGTATGCAGTTCGATGACGACCATAACCACCCAGCAGTTCGTCTTGACACAATCAGCTTCGATACCGAGCTTACATTCCAGTTCATGAGGCATACCTGACCCGAGTCCATTCAACAATACTCGAGCTGTGCTGTGATACGGGCGAGGCGTTTCACTGGGTGAGTCTTTCACTTGACCAACTCCACGAGCGGCAAAGTACAACGCCATCGCCAGACTCTGTAGGCTGCGTCAGTCGAATCACACAGAATGTTCAATCGCACATGAGCTCACCAAGTCCATGACCGTATTCCGTGGCCATATGATAGCCTCTACGGCAGATCGTGATGCCTGGTACTCCGCGTACGGTACATTGACTTCAACCTGAGCAGCAAGAAATGAGTTCTGTATCTGGGGCTCAGTATTATGTATCTCTTACAAAGTTCCAGGTCCTCCCTGGGCATATCCGCCTCAGCTCTTCGACTTCTTGCAAGCCCGTCTCCCGATCTGGGACCATGTAGTCGATCTGGCCATTGACTTCCACTGGCGCAGGTCGTCCCTTACGTCCAGGCTTGCGAGCTTGCAGCTTCCGCGGGTTTTCAAACGCGACGTTCAGAAGATCTATTGGCTCATCTAGCGGCACATGCCTAACGTTGGCGTATGAGCCGTGAACCAAGTACATTCGCAAGGAGACGAGCGTACCTATGAGCAAGAAACGCGCATACAGTGGAATCAATGCCGCCACTGAATAACACCGCAACGCGGGCTCTACCGGCGTTGACGGGCTCCGGGATATTCTCGACGCGCAGCCGAACGCTTCTATCCAGATGCGATGACAGCTCGTCTACTGACGCAGCCAGATGATCTGGGATCTCGACGACACCGCGTACTGTGGGTTCGGCATGTTCTGTGGGCGGAGGCGTGCCGTTAACGCGCGTCGGTATCGCCTATGAGATGTGAGCGTCCGCAAAAGCCGGAGAGCATGACTGAGCCTCACAAACCGCGGCGTCTGAGAACCTTCTGCGTGAACACTGCGAGGCAGCTCCCGTAGAAAGCGAGGGAACTGCGAGATCGGCTGCCAATGTCGGCTTCAGCACAGCGACCTCCGAACGATAGCCAGATGCCTTACATCCTCCGACTCAGCTAGCGTGCCAAGATCTAGCATGTAGAAGCATCCCGTATCTACTTCAGCCAGCTCGTACCCGCCCCTTGCCCCAGCGGACGCGCTTGCAAGGAAGAACCAGGGCCGCTCCCGCGTCGGCGTGTGCAGCAGCAAGCTCCGGCGGCCGAGCGGGTCGCGCGCGAAGAACAAGCGGCGGGACGCGCGCTGTGACCGGCCGTACGTGAGCAAGCGCGCACGGCGAGAAGCGGGAGGTAGAGGCTGACGTGATAAAACGCGAATGCGTATCTAAGTGCGGTATTTTGCGGTCAGCATCGGGCTGTGGCCTGAAGGAGACGCCCACGGCGGCAACTCACGGGCCTTCAAGAGCGCCGAATAACTGTACGAGTTGCTCGGACGAGGATAGGCTGGATAGTGCGGCGCTCATGCGCGCGCCATCGTTCTCATGGACGCTTATCTGAGCGTAGGACATGCATGAGTAAGACGCAAGGGGGATGATAACCAGGACCACTCACGTTTAAGCCGTCGAAAATCTAAGTGCCACGCCGTCACATACCGATGAGAACGTACATGAGGTCCAGAGAAAGCAACACCCACCTCTCCATTCCAGCAGAGCACATTGCCCGTCTCGGGATGGACGTGCGGTTGTACGATGGGAGAATCACCTCTTAACCAGAGCTCGGAAGAATAGCATTCGAGGAGGAAGTCCCTGTCTGCGGTACCGCTGAGCTTCTCTACGTGTGATCGCTGGGCATCGGGTCCTGGCAGAACGTTCGCAAACAGAGCCACAGGCAGAGGTGTCAAGATCGCAGACCTCTTGCTGAGTTCGCATGCTGTAACTCTGTTTTCAGAGTCTCGTATTGATGGCTACATTCCGCAGCTTTTGCCTCTTCCACATTTTGGCCCCAGGAAACAGAGACGCAGATGCCACACATGGAAGTAAGACGAGAAGAGCGACGTGCATCCGAGTTCAACGCGCCGCGACGTCTACCGTGTTGTACAGAAGTATATGTTTCTCATCGCCTTGCCTCAACTAGCAGGATGGAAGCAGCTCAGGTCCAATGGAATGCTACAAAGTGGATACAAATTTGTGTCTGAGTACATTCGGTTTACAACTTCTGTCGATCTACACCCCTACACTGTCTAATGATGCCCAAGCAAGAACATTTTGAGCCCACAACGGCTAACGCGAACACCGCTTAGGCAGAGTACGTCGACGCCGAGACGTTGCCGCCGCGACCGGTCCAGTTGATGTGGATGTCCTCGCCGGTCTTGAGCTTGTCGCTCTCGAAGCCGGGCATGACCTTGAAGGTGTGCGCGCCGAAGTAGTCGCGCTGCGCCTGGATCAGGTTCGCGGGGACGACCTCCGAGCGATAACCGTCGAAGAACGAGAGAGCGGTCGAGAACGCGGGCGTCGGGATACCCCAGAGGACAGCCTGCGCGATGACACGGCGCCAGCCGGGCTGTGCCTTGGTAACGGCTAGGATAAGAGCGTAAGCATCATGAATTTAGGTGAGCGGGAGAATCGAACACACCATCCTTGAAGAAGGAGTGGAAGAGGAGGGACTCGATGTCGGGCTTGGTGACGAACGCCTCCGTGATGTCCTTCAGGAAGACGGACTTGATGATGCAGCCACCACGCCACATACGCGCGATGCCGGCGTAGTTGAGTTCCCAGTTCTGCTCCTTGGCAGTGTCACGCATGAGCATAAAGCCCTGGGTGTAGGACATGATCTTCGAGGCGTAGAGCGCCTGCTCAAGGTCGTCGATGAACTGCTTCTTGTCGCCGCGGAAAGGCTCCTTGTGCGGTGCAGCGAGGATCTTGCTCGCGCGCGTGCGCTCGCCCTTGATGGCGGACAAGCAGCGGGCAAAGACGGCCTCACCGATGAGGGTGACTGGGGACGACTAGCATTAGTCTCGGAATGAATGTGACGAGAAGGTGGCCGCCACGTACCGGGAACACCGGTGTCAAGCGCGTTGACAGCGGTCCACTTGCCGGTACCCTTCTGGCCAGCCTTGTCGAGGATCTTGTTCACGATCGCGACACCGTCGTCATCCTTGAAGCGGAGGATGTTGTAGGTGATCTCGATGAGGAAAGAGTCGAGGACGCCCTTGTTCCATGTCTCGAAGATGTCGGCGATCTCAGCCTCGTTGAGGTCAAGACCGCGCTTCAAGATGTCGTACGCCTCAGCAATGAGCTGCATGTCACCGTACTCGATGCCTGAAATATGACGTCAGCATGATTCGTCCGACGAAATCCGAAGAAGCGCGCAAACCATTGTGAACCATCTTGACATAGTGGCCTGCGCCGGTCGGGCCAACCCAGTCGCAGCAAGGCTCGCCGTACGCCTGCGCGGAAGTCTTCTGGAAGATTTCCTTGATGGACGCCCAGGCCTCCGTAGAGCCGCCAGGCATGAGAGAGGGGCCATAGCGAGCGCCCTCCTCACCACCAGAAACACCAGAGCCGACAAAGAGAAGACCCTTGGCCTCGAGCTCCTGCGTGCGGCGGATCGAGTCAGGGTAGTGCGAGTTGCCACCATCAATGATGATGTCGCCCTTCTCGAGGTGCGGCGTGAGCTGCTCAATGAAGGCGTCGACGGCGGCACCGGCCTTGACAAGGAGAATAATCTTGCGCGGGCGCTTAAGCTTGGAGACGAGCTCCTCGATCGAGTGTGCGCCCTGGACGTTAGTGCCTATACGAGAGTTGCGATCCAGAGTCAGCCACAGCGCAAGTTGCTGCAACGATGCAAATCGAGCATATACGCACCCTTGGCCTCGTTGGCAAGGAAGGCGTCGACCTTGGACGTCGTGCGGTTGTACGCGACGACAGTGAAGCCCTTGTCGTTCATGTTAAGGACCAGGTTCTGGCCCTGTTACACGCAATACTTTATGAGCTCGCGATCCCGCCAGCGCGATGAGATTGCTTACCATGACGGCCAGACCGATGAGGCCGATGTCACCACTGTGTCAAACGACGATCAAAATCTGTTTGGCCTGCGAACGCTGCAATAAGGGTACGTACGTGGGTGCGGACATTGTATGTAGGATGGATCTCAAACGACGGAGGGGTGGTGGGGAGAACGAGGAGGAAGAGATCGATTCCCGATTATAAGCGTACGGAACGGGTGGGTTCGGCCCGGATTCCCAGAGCGCGGGACGACTAATCTCACCCTCTGCGTGTGTGGCCACATCGTGCTCCGCCGAGGTCCTCGACCCTCGACCCCTCCGTTCTCCGTCGATTAATTCAGTCATCCAGAGACGCGCAGCCCTGACCGAGGATCGCGATGCTTCAAAGCGCCCAGGCGAGAGGGTGCAATGGGATTAGGTAGTCAACGTCGGAGTTGGCCGTCTCGGATTATTCCTCGCGCGTCATGACGAAATTCCCAAACGCGCTCGCCTCCGTGTCCTACAGCTGTCTTGGCCAAGATCACTCATTTCAGCGCATGTTGCTCTTCGCCTCCTACTACATCTGAGCGCCTCATACCGACGAAGCCGTCGTCGTTAGCGGCACATCGTCCTGCTCGCCATGCCAGAGACGCTCCCCAAAGCATTCACCTCGGGGCCACTTGTTTCCTCTCCGAACCCCGCGGCGCCCGTACACGAGGGATGGGTACTCAAGAAGCGGAGAAAGAAAATGCAGGGTGTGTGTAGCCCTCGCTGACACGTCTATACGCGCCCTGAACCTCGCTCGCAGGCTTCGCTCGTCGCTACTTTGTGCTATTTGAGTCCGGCGTACTCTGCTACGCGTTCGAACCTGGCAAGCCGACTCGAGATCAGATCCAACTGCAACAGGCCACGATCTCGACCTCGCGCAACACCAAGGACATTCATGTTGACTCTGGCAATGCTACCTTCCACATCAAGTGTCTCGACACTGCGGACTTCGACAACTGGATGACTGCTTTCCGGTTAGTGCCCCTAACGCTGGGACAGCCGCGGTACTCGAACATGAATTGATGGGCTTCCATTCCTAGGCGCTTTGTTGCATCTCCCACAGATCCGCGCTCTTTAGGGCGCAAGTCCTCCGTCAGCAGGGCGCAAACGCGCCTCGGCCAGGTAACCAAGACCTCGGCCGTTATTGAGGAGATGGGCACGGTACGTGTATCTCGGCTATATGCAGGCTCGTTACGCTCAACAGCTATAGACCATCGCCGAGTTGGAGCGCGCCATCGAGGTTCTCAACGACGGCGGGGCGCTTAAACGTGTTCCATCACGGAATCTGGACAAACCCAAAGAGGGCAAGGACCATTCATCCAAGTTTAGCTTGTTCAAGAAGGGTTCGTCTTGTTACTTGCGCGCCACTGCTCTCAAGGATATCCGCTGAGGCTCTCTCGCTTCAGGCAATCACCATCTTGGTCTTTCTCCCCGCCATGGCAATGGTACCCTTCCTGACGAACCAGACCCTGCACGGGAAGAAGCTATCAAGCGCTTGCACAGCACTGTAGACACCTTGAAACAAGAGCACGCTTCTCTCGTCAAGCTTCTTGTAGCAATATCCTCTGCCGACCTCTCTATGTCTCCCGCTATGGGTGGTTCCCCCATGCCTGCTATGATGGAAGAGATGGACCGTTCAGCGACGCCCAAGACATGGCAGCGACATTCCACTCGGCACTCAGTAGCACCCTCTGTTGCTAGTACAGCGAGCGAGTGGTTTGACGCTCCGGACGATCTGCTCGGCGAAGCTATCGACATGGATAGCGAAGAGCCATCCTCGCAGTCGCAGGAAGACCCGCATTTGCAGATGGACCGCACGAATAGCGAGATCAGCTCTGCCACGCTCAATGAATCTGGCGAGAGTGATGGGTCTGATACTGAGGACGAGTACGAGGAGCCGCCCGAACGGCCATCTATGCAAAGCACAAAGACGCAAGGGCAACGAGAGATCGTGCGCCGTCAAGCGCTTCCTAGCGGTCCGGTAGGCGACGAGGGCAGTCTGTTTGCGGTCATGAAGAAGAACATCGGCAAGGTTCGCACTGCTTCCCGAGTTTGGACGGGCGAAGAGCTAACAGTCATCGCAGGACTTGTCATCCATTGTACTGCCAGTCAGCTTCAATGAGCCCTTGACCCTTCTTCAAAGGGCCGCCGAAGAAGTCGAATACGCCGATCTTCTGACACATGCAGCTCAATCGCAAGACCCCATCGAGCGTCTCTGTTATGTTGCCGCTTTTGCCGTGTCTGGATATGCGCATACCAGGCATCGATCAAGTCGCAAGGGATTGTGCGTGGGCTGCCATTATCGTCGATTTCTCCGCTGATAGTCCATTGTAGTAATCCACTCCTCGCCGAGACCTTCGAAGAATTGAGAATGAAGTTCATCGCGGAGAAGGTATCGCATCGGCCTGTCATCATGGCATACCATGCCGAGGGTCCAGGCTGGGAGCAGTATTCTACCGTGTCCGGCAAGACGAAGTTTTGGGGTTAGCTTTCGTCGTACATCTCATCTATCTGCTCTGACCTGGTGTAGGCAAGAGTCTCGAGATTATCCCTACGGGGATCAATCATGCGCGGTTTGGCGACGAACTCTACGAATGGTATGCAACTCAGCTTATCTGAGCACCCCTGATTAGTTGCTGACGCGCTGACCAGGCGGCGACCGTCGTCGTTCATGCGCAATATCATGATGGGTACAAAGTATCTTGAACATACGGGCAAAATGACCATCGAGTGCACGACGACGAAGGCGCGTTGTGTTATCGAGTTCAAGGAGAATGGTTACTGGAATCAGTCAAATGAGGTCGTTGGCACGGTCTACTCTTCAGACGGCAAAGCTGTCAGCTCTCTCGAAGGGAACTGGGACCAGTCTTTACAACGCAAGATTGACTCGTCACACTTGCACGTCCTGTGGCGCATAACGCCGTTCCCAAAGAACTCGCAGCAGCAGTACGGCTTAACGAGCTTCGCGATGACGCTCAATGAGATTACACCTGATATCGAGGAACGATTGCCTCCGACGGACTCTCGTCTGCGCCCCGACGTGCGAGCGCTCGAGGAAGGCCGGATTGACGATGCTGAGAATGGCAAGGAGCAGCTTGAGGGTGCTCAGCGTCAGCGGCGGCAGGAGGGCAAGGAGCGAGGACCGCGCTGGTTTAGGCAGGATGGCGAGGAGTGGATCTACAAGGGTGGCTACTGGGAGGAGCGAGAGAAGGGCTGGAAGGATGTTGCACCGCTCTGGTAACACGTCTAATACTCGGTGAACATCTACATTATACCTAGCGTTGGGTTGCAATACTCTCCATTAGTTGCTTATATTGCTGTACCTTGCTCGTCTTTGTATACCCCTGGCTAATTTTCGAAAGGATTTTTACACTTCGTAAGGGAAGGCGCTGCGGTTGCTTCGTAGAGTCTTGTTGTCTATTAGCGAAGCCTTCCTTAAAATGCGGTCCTGAGACTATATACTTATGAGGCATGACATCGACTGCAGGAAGTTGAACCATGCGCGCGGCGCGACTTGAATATTTGACCGAGTTTCCTGGTTGTTCCCGAACGCTCATCAATCATACATGTTCACACTGCACACTATGGCTTTCTCGATATGGTCCTCACTCTTCGGCATCCACTTTCCAGTCAGGGGCGTACAAGTATGACAGCTGTAGCAGCACCGTTGTTAGGGCGCTTGTTTGCATTGACAGCGCCTTCTCCGCGCTGAAAAGCTGTCCGCCAACGTCCTCGTCCTCATACTCAGTGTATCAGGCTCCAAGGCATGGTCAACATGTTTTGAGCCTTTTCTACGGTATCAGTCACCATGTTATCAGCTCGGGTCCTTTCCCGCGTCTTGATATGGTCGAAGCATCCTGCAACCTTCTGTTTTTCCGAGAAAACACAAGTGCGGACCGCCATAGCCTGTTCCTCGTACAGCTCTACGTCAGCTATCGCTGTCTTCATATATACGACTGGGATCCGGACGTCTTCTGGCCGGGCCGGGAAAGCAGCGTGCTCTGACAAGAAGCAGATATCGGTCATTCGTACCCTTCTGCCGTCGCTCAGAAGGTCTGGTTGCGCGTGTCTCTGCAGCACGCGGGCATCCTGACGCCTGTTTTTGGTCTTGCAAATCTATGACGCTCCACTTCAAGCGCACTGCTCTTCCGGGTAGAGCACTGCTGGCTACCCGCCTCCTGACCATATCATGAGGACTTGCGCCTCCTTCCCGAAGGAAAACTGAGAGGACGTATAAAGAGCAAGTGCCTGCTTCTTCTCTACATCTGCAAGACGCTGGCAGTTATGGCTCATCGCTCGCTTCTTATCCTCTGCCTTGCAGGCGCCGCGTTGTCGCAGACCGGTCGTAAGCTCGCCTTTACGTCTTCTCAAGCGTCCGTTCAGATCCTGATCATTATATGCTACAGTTGCGCCAAAGGCCTTCCTCAGCCTGCCTCTCGGAGCCGTCAAGCCTGCAGGATGGCTTCACGACCAGCTTGCCGTTCAAGTCGCTGGTCTCGCCGGACATGAGATGGACTTCTACGACTATGTCTCCGAGACCGACTGGATGGGTGGCCCGTCCTACTACAGCAATTTAGAGGAAGGTATGTGGCGCTGCCCTTAGATATGATGTCGATCTTGACGGAAGTCTGCAGCTGGAAGTTACTGGTTTGTGCGTGTTCGGAACGAGCGTGTTGGCTGATCTTCCTATTGATCACGGCTCGTTTTTTGTTCCGTAGAACGGCGCCGTCCCAACTGCTTTCCTTATGGACGACGAAACCATCAAGGGTCAGGCGCAAGCCTTCCTAGACTGGGTGCTCGATAACCAGGATGAGACCGGATGGCTTGGTCCGGAAGTGAACACTACCAAGCCCCGCTACCTGGTGTGTACATACCATCACCGTCCGAAAACTTCGCTTGCTCACGGAGATATAGTGGGGTCGCTACCCGTTCTTCTTTGGTGCGATGCAGATGGTTGAAGCGGACCCGAGCCAGAAGGATCGTGTCGTTGGCGCGTTCAATCGCTTCATCTCTCTTGCACACACAATGCTTCAGAAAGGAGAGGGTCTCGAGGACTGGACGAACACGCGTTGGGAGGACTTTGTCATGATGTTGCAGTGGTGAGTATCCCATCATGGGTAGGCTCATCATGTTGTCGACTGTGCTGACTTCTGCGCTACCAGGATGTACGACAACAATTACTCGCCAGGCAACGAGACGCTACTCATCGACACAATGAAATTGCTCAAGTCCACGGGCGACCCGTGGGAGCTCGTATTCGATGAGCAGGTATATATCACACGTCACGCTGTCATCTCCGTATCGCGCTGACGGTCACAACAGTACTTCCCCACCACTGCTGTCGAGGACGTGCCCAACCCTTTCAATCTTCCCCTTACCTGGCATGGTGTCAACCTTGCAGAAGGCATGAAAGCTCTTCCCTCAACGTACCGCTTCACGCACAACCAAACCGACTTGGACCGCATCAGCAGCGGCTGGGATCTCCTTTTCAAGTATCACGGACGACCCTCCGGTATCTACGCAGCGGACGAGTACCTTGCTGGATTAGGTGCTGTACGCGGCACGGAGCTTTGCCTGGTCGTCGTACGCACTCCTGTGATCTTTTATCCTGCTCGAAAGTAACGGCTTGCAGGAAACGATGTTCAGCGGCTCGTACCTGTACCAAGTCTCGGGCGACGCCAAGTATGCGGACCGTGTTGAGCGCATCACGTACAACGCTCTTCCGGCTACGCTCACTGGTGGTATGTCTCCAGCATACTGAGCCTCATCTGTTCTGACGCACGTTCGCAGACATGTGGTCGAGGCAATATCTGCAACAGCAAAACCAGATCGCGGCACAGAATATGACTCCGTAAGGCATGGTGATGCAGGCGCTGAGTGCTTTACTCATCGAGTTGACAGTAACCCATTCCCTAACGATGGCCCCTACTCCAATGTCTTGTGAGCCAGTTCGTTCATTCCTCGAGTAACGAGAGACCTGACCCTTTTCCTCTCAGCGGTCTCGAGCCCAACTATCCCTGCTGCACGGTCAACCATCCGCAAGGTTTCCCAAAGTTCATTACCAATTCCTTCGTCACCACGCCCGACCAGAAGTCCCTTGTGCAAGTTTACCTTGGGCCGTTCAGCACTTCGACTACCTTGGCTTCTGGTACGTTGCCGCAAGCATACGGCCTCACCAACGTTGTGACACTATACAGACAACGATGTAACCGCGTCCGTGTCGACGCTCTACCCCTTCAGCGACAGTCTCGACATCACTGTGACGGCCAAGAAGGCCTTCACGTACTACGTGCGCATCCCGAGCTGGACTGTCGGCGGAACCGCCTCCGTCAACGGCGGCGACGCTGAGTCGGTGACTCCGGGTAACAATGGCCTCCATGCTATATCCGTCGGCGCAGGCACTACAAAGATTGCTCTTAATTTGCCGGCAGACATTACTGTCGGTAAGTGTTGACTTCTTGCGTACAAGCGACCTAATTCCTGACGACCTGCAGAGGATCGACAGAACGGCTCTGTAGCGATACACCGCGGTCCTCTCCACTACGCCTTCGATATCTCGCGCAAGCAGACCGTTATCGCGCAGAACGCCAAAGAGTCGCAAGCGGTCGATCTCCAGTTCGAGGCGACCGAAGCTTGGGCGTATGCGATTGACCCCACGAAGCTTACGTTCGTCAACACCCCGCCCGCAGATGGATCGCTCCCGAGCCCAGTTTTCGACTCTGGCTTGCCGCCTCTGTCGATTGTCGCGCTGGCTTGCCCTATTGACTGGCCGGTTGCCGGTGACACATTTGCTGGAACACCGCCACAAAGCCCAGCGACGTGTACAGGAGACGCCAAGAACATCACGCTGACGCCGTTCGGGGTGAGTGACAATAGACAATCCCTTATGCTGAAGTGGCTGACAGAATGATCCAGTCAACCAAACTGCGTATCGGCGAATTCCCCACTTTCTCCTCCTGAATAAACGGTGCCACTTCCATGCAACTTGATTGTAAATTGAATGTGATGTAGTCAGTATCTGTTCGCGAATCTAACCTTGTACTGTAAAATCAAATGACCGTGTGCCATTCTATTACCATCTCCCCCGATGACAGTGTAAAGTACCAGCAAACGATACGAACTATATATGCGAATGAAAGCGCGGGCATGCTAGCCCGTCGAGCCAAAGAAATCCATGCAGACTGATGCCTAAAAAGAATGAGGTTACTTCTTCTTCCCCTTGGTCGACGCGCCAGCCTTCTTCTCTTTAGCGGTGGCCTTCGCAGCTGCCTCTGCCTTCTTCTTCGACTTGTCCTTGATGAAGCTATCCAGCGAGACGTCATCTAGGTCAGCGTCCTTCTTGTCCTCATCCTCATCCGGCACTTCTTCGTCAACCTATGAAGCGAATCAGCGTCCGTCGCACGACATCCTAAGTGGACAGACTCACGTCGTACGCCTCTTCCAGGTCTGGCGCGGGTCCAGCATCTGCGATCCTCTTCGGCGCCTTGCCAAGATCTTGTGCACGGTGGAATGGAATAGGATGATCACGCGAGTTGTACTTCTTTGTGAAGGCAGTCTTCGTCGCCGTAGGAATCTTCTTCAGCACGACAGTATCACGGAAGTCACCCAAGCCGAGCTCAACAATGGTGTCCCAGTCTTCACGCGAGAGGTAATACTCGTCCATTGTCTCCATTACCCCTTCAACAGCACTCTGGACGATACTTCAGCAGAACCTTCGAATGCGCGACTAAAGCACTTACCGAGCCCTCGTCTGCGAGTGGTTGCACGATATGGGGGAAGAGCGCAGGAATATATGCCTGTCGAATCTCGTTCTTGTCACCAGAGACCTTGAGACGCATATGTATCTGGACATCGCCAAGTGCTCTGCTGAGCTTGTTGCTCTTGGAGTTTTGGCCAAGCCATCTAGAATCGGTTCAGTATCTGGAGAAGGATCGATGTGTACACAGTACGTACTGCGGGAACGACATTGGAGTATCGCTGCCCCATCCACCGCCTTGTCCATAGATGAATGACGCTGGTCGTACAGTAGACAGTGCAGCATGCGTTGGCATGAGAGTCCAGTGCTGTTCAGATCTTCAGCGAGGTTAGCGTACTGTCAACGGACGCGTAGATAGAAAATGCGTACCCGTGTATAAGAGCATCAACCAGATCGCCGTCAGAAATAGATGACGCAGCCTTGTCCATGAGCTTCAAGTCCTCCATCGCTTTGTCAGGTCCATCCAAGCCGCGCGAGCGTTGCGGCGAAGTCTTGAGATAATTCTCTTGCATGAACAACGGGACGAGCGAGTAATCCTGGAAGTACAGTTCCATCTTGTCGCCGAGCGTTTTGCGACTGTTTGCAGCCCAGAGTGGCGGACCTAAGATATCGTTTATGATATTGAACGGCGATTGGACCGTGTATTTCTCGTTCATCTTCGATCTGAGGCCCAAGTAAGTTCTCTGAATTGGCGAAGGGGTCGTGTCAACTTACAGCGCCTTGGACTCGTCGAAGTCCATCGTATTACTGCTGAGCTTCCACGTCGACATCATGTTGAGTACCTGTCGGATATCCGAATGGACGCCCTGAATGAGTTGGTCCACGACGTTAGCAGGTAACTTCATTTTCTCCCTGGGTCGGAGGTTACATATGAGAAACGCAGGAGATATCAACGCGGCCTACTTGTAAGCGATGGTCATTATACGCGACCGGATTTCGTTAGGGGCAGGCCGCCTGAAGGCCATCTTGAAAGTCGCATTGACGAGCGGCTTCATCTTGGGTGTGCCAGCATCGTTGGCGATACAGATGATCGGTATCTGTAGAGAGCACTTAGCAAACACTTGGGGTGGTGCTGTCTCAACGCACCTTGGTCTTGCGTATCAAAGCTGCGAGGGCACCCACGCCACCACGATCGCCAGCAGACATCCCGTCCACTTCATCCATAATAAGACAAGACTTGTTCGTGATAGTGATGCCGGCAACATTGGTGGCCTATGAGCAAAGCCGTGAGCGTACGTCTCGGCGCGTATTACCCAAACATACCTCGCCTCCGCCCATCCATCCGTCGAGAGAAGTGTTGGCAATATTGGTGCTGTTCTAGTGGACGTCGTTAGCTAAGCGATGGAGAAGCGATACGCAAACGTACTTCGACAAGTTTCTTGCTCCGGGCGTCACTAGCGTTGAGTTCGATTGGTACAAAACCAGCCATCTTCGCACATAAGTGTGCACTGGTCGTCTTGCCAATGCCCGGGGGACCAGACAGAAGGAGACCGCGGAAGATGCCTGAACCGTCCTTGCCAGGGCGTTTGAAACCAGACTTGACACTGGCATCCCTGAAAACGAACTCAGCACCGTATTGGGATAGACCAGGAACATAAAAGCCGACCAGTTCTTCAACCAGACAATGATTTTCTCGACTTGTCCCTTGTTCCCGCAAATCTCCTTGAGGGTCTGCGGGGCATAGCGATCCGTCCATAGTTGCATCGACGGGTCCGTCTTGTTCGCTCTGTGTGAGGTCAGTTGTTAAACAGGCTACCGACAGTTTCTGGTGGCTTACCCAACGACCCTCGCTGCGCCCTCCGGCGCATCGCCCTTGGCTGCCCTTCTCGCCGCCGCGTCGCGCTCCTCCATCTCTTTCGCATCAAGCTTCTGCTTCTGCTCCTCCTGCTCCTGCTTCTTCTTCGCCTTCGCGTCTAATTCACCCCTGCCCCGAGTAGCGATCATGTTCAAGAACTCATCCTCATTGATTGACTCCAATCCATGTTTCTTGATCACGGCAAGTTTCGAAGGCCCAGCGTCCTCGCCCAGTACGACGTAAGATGTTTTCGACGAGGGCGTACCGGTGACACGCCTACCATATGTATCAGCATGGTATCAGGATAGTATAAAGCGCATAAACATGACATACCCTCCGTATCTCTTCGCCAAATCCTGAGCTTCGTCGCGGGCAAGGCTGGCGAGCTGACCGGTGAAGACGAAGGTGAGCCCCGCAAGGCAGTTCTCCTCGCCTACAGGGATGTCCTTCGAGCCAGGTGCGGCAGGACCAGCCAGCTTGTTAGCTTTTGCAGCGATCCAGCTGTATAACAAGCCGTTAGCTATGGAAGGTTCCCTTGACGAAACACGAATTCGTACGCTGGCGGCTTCTTCTTCTCGCCAGGCTTCTCGTCATCGCCCTTCGCTGCGGCATGCTTCTTGGATGCGGAAGCGCTGGTCGAGGCCTTCGCCTTAGGCGCAGGAGTCTCTTTCTTCACCTTCGCGGCGGATGGCTTGGCCGGAGTCTTCTTCTTCTTCGGTTCATCCTCCTCTACCTCCATAGGCTCGTCCTCGTCTCCTGATTCCTCTTCCTCTTCGAAGTCGCTCTCTTCCTTCCTGCGTCGTTTCGGATGTGGGGTGGAAGAAGTTGAAGCGCGAGGTTTGGCCTTCGGAGTCGGCTTAATGGGGGTCGCTTTGGTGGTCTTCTTGGGAGGCACAACTTCTGCGACGTCCGAGTCCTCGTCTGACAGCACTGACTTCTTGCGCTTCGCAGGCGGCTCCGGCTGAGACCTGATCATAGTTGGGAGTTAGGCGCCAAGGCGGCGGGCGGACAGGAGGGCAATGGACACGTACTTGGTCAACCGCGAAGGCTTCGGTGCTTCATCTTCGTCGTCAGACGATAATACACCACCTTTACGTTTCAGCGGCTGGGACTGAATCTTGGGCTTCTTTGGAGACGGAGGTCTGTGATAATCGTTAGGCATACAATTCACAGTAGCGTACACGAGAGCACCAGAAACACGGCAAAGATACAGCTGAAGGGCGAGCAAGAGTATATAAGTGTGGATTTCGTAAGTGGAAGGCTTACTTGATAAACTTCTTCACTTTCACCGGGGAGCTTCAACGGTCAGTATGTTGCAGCCATCTCGACGTGGGTGCGCACATACATTTCCTCGTCAGAGTCGACTACACAATAGGTTCAGAGTGCATAAGCCGTCCATAGTTGTAATTACGCACGTATCTCTATGGTCGCTTTTGACTTCTGCGAGCCAACCGGAGTCTACCTCAAGTCAACACCTTGCGCGCGCCACAGAACCAAAGTAAGCACCGTTGACGCAGTCCCAGTCTGCGAACGCCCTGCTCCTCCTCCAAAGAACGCACGTATATCCTTTCCAGACTGTTGGCTAGACTTCTTCGCGGGAGGTGCCATGATGGTGTAGCTGAGGAAGGTCGTGGTTAGGACGCGACGCGACGCGTCGAAGCGCGTCAAGCGCGTCAACGATGTGACTTCGTCATAACCACGATCACATGCGCGGATCGGACAGAGCACAATTGTTAACGTCGACAACAGACATTCATGGCGGGATATACGTCTTTAGCCGCGCAAAATAGCCTTCCATTCTGGATAGAGGGCTTCGGTAGCTCGACCCAGACATCGTATCCGGCACAAAAGCAGCCTGTGCGTCCTCGATAATCGTATATGTATATCATTACTACATTATATGCTAAGGGTATCAATCGTCCTGAATCTCGATGGCATACTGGAGGTAGTCCTCCTCTTCCACGTAGTTCAAAGTCCGCCGATAAGCTTCCTCCGCCTGAGCGCGCTGCCTGTCTTCCTCTTCCAGAGCCTTCGGATCAACCTCATGTCCCATCCACCGCAAGACATATGGATGCGCCTTGACCTTCGACGCGTCAAAGTTGAGTACCTGAAGCGTGTCCATTGATGTTGCACGAGATAACGCAACATAGGCTTGGCCGCGCTCGAATACGCGCTCGAGGTCAACCTTGACACGCGGTAGAGTGGCCCCTTGGGACTTGTGAATACTGAGTGCCCAGGCGAGGATGAGCGGAACTTGCGTGCGACCCCCCATAAGGTGTCCAAAGCGGTTCTCCTGCATGAACAGCTCGGGATAGCAGAACAGAGTGTGTCCTCCCGGAAAACGTACGACCGGATATTTCTCATCCGTCCAGCCACCGGGGCTAAATGGTGCGCGGCAAACATCAGGCAGCGCTTTCTTGGCTCGTCCAAGCGCCTTGTGGTCCCCATGGTCCACGTTAAACGGAGCTATATGATATCTAATCGCCTCCTCGACTGTGCGGAACCCTGATATGACCCCAACAGAACCGTTGACAAGAACACCTTGAACCTTGTTCTACAAAGGTGGTGTTGAGTGCAATATACTCTCGGTGACCGGGAGCGCATACCTTGAGCAGCATAACCTGCGCTCCCTTCTTGAGCACGAGGTCTTCCTGAGCGGCGAGACGGTTGAGAACCTCCTCTAGTTGATCGTCCGAGATAGGCTGGTCATTCTGGTCTAAGCCTCTTTTCACATACCCGGGGAAAGGCTTCGGAGGATTTTTGATGCCGTCTAGGTGTATCTGGTTGGCCGCAGCCGCCTCCTCTTTCGTGGGCAACCTGTGCAGTTGTAGAGCATGATCGGCAGTACTGCAAAGAAAGGCGACGTACAATTCAGTGGGGCCGATACCGTCGTTATATTTGACTGGACGTTTGAGATACTTGAGCGTAGCGATTGTCTCCGCGCTTAGCTTGCCTATCCGGATCTCGCTAAGCATGTTCACGAAGGCTACTCGTCGTGAGCCTTTTGCATACGTGCACAAGTGACCAACTCACTCATGTCAATTTGTCGGAAGACTACGGTCAAATTGTACGTAGTATCGAAGCAAAGGCGCCACGTCTTCGCTTCGAACGCGAACTTGGGCTTGACTTTAGATGTACCGGTAACTGGAGGAAGCTGATAAAAGTCGCCTGAAACGACGAGCTGCAATATCGGGCTCAGCAACTTCCCGCGTATAGCAAAGGATACAACAATTCAACTGACCTGGATGCCACCGAAAGGTTTGTTATTTCCCCGAACCTGCCTGGCGATGAACTCCTGTCATCGTCGTTGTGGTCAGACGCGCTAAGTCACAATACTGTGCACTCCTACCAATTTGTCGAACAAGCCGGCATCAAGCATAGAGACTGCATAATCAGACCGTTGAATGCGACTGCATACGGACAGTGTGACATACCTTCATCAATCACTAGACAAATTATCTTTTGCCATCGTTGTCTCCACGTTTTATTAGCCATGATTTCCTTCACCAGTTCACTCCCCTTCTTCGTTCCTTGTCCGATAGCTGCCCAAGAGTGCAATGTGCGTCCGCCGGGAAAAGCCACGGATGCTGCTCCAGTAGTGGCCGTAATGGCGAATGTTCGGCTGTTGTGAGACCGGCTGTTGTGAGACCGCAGACGAATGATTTCGCGGAGGAGTGCGGATTTTCCGCTGCCTGTATCACGTCAATGGTCCACCAACGACCATATACGACTGTAAGATACACACCACCAGGACCAGTGATAAACACACTGTGTCCTCTCTTGACGCGATCGAGAATCATGAGCTGTTCGTTTGACAGTGGTATGGACGGGGCGACATCCTCGGGATCTAGGTCATACATTCAGTCCAGCGGCGCTTCCTTAGAGTTCAGAATACGAACCTTCAGCGGGTTGTGGCAGGACATTGTTAATGTCCGCATCGGAGTGCTCGAGTTTGACTTTGACGGCTTGATCCGATATGGCAATGCTGTCAGACATGTCTTCTTTCTGGAGATCAAATGTAGACTCGTCAAGACTAGCTTCCATGACAGCACTCAAAGTAGTCACCTTCAGAGCATCTTGCGAGGCAAACCCTGCAACCAACGTTGAGTGTTCAATCTTGAGCCTTCGCGGAGTGCCACTCACGAGCAAGCGTCTCCGCTATGAACTGCTCGACAACCTCACGTCTCTTGTGACCTTTATGTTGGCAATCGACGCCGTTGATCTGTACGTCAGTCAGTTCACGCTCGACGTGACGAGGTGTTAGTAGCCGCGTACGTGATGCTCAATCTGTACGCAATCGTCAAATTCAAGCCCGTATAGATGAAAAAGAAGCATACATCTTTCCATTCTGCATAGTAGATATTGCTTTTGCGGTCCTTCACAGTCACCACTCCGTAGTACTTGGGCCCAGCTTTCCCCATTCTGTGAGCTTATGAGGATTCTGGTGTAGCGATGTCCAGCACTATTAGTTGCGCGTGGCAAAGATAAGTAACAGAAAGCAGACAGGAGAGCAGAGAAGCAGAGCAGAAGAAGAGCAAGCGAGAACAAGAAGATGTGGGATGGTGGGCAAAGAAAAATCGCGTGCGTGAATGCGGTTCGGGTTCGCGACCGCGCGGCGCGTCGTGTTGTGGGAACAGTTCAACGCGGTCAGGTGCTTGTGAGACAAACGCGTCTCCGAAACTCCGACGCGAGCGCCGATAACTTTATTCCAGATGAGAAACGCATTTCTCTGGTCGTCCAGCATCGGTTATGACGAAGTCGACGATAAGACTTTCCTTTCATGGCGGGCTAACGTCTTTTGACACGCAGAATAGCCTTCTACGTCTGGATGGAGGCTATCATACGCATCGGATTAGACTAGATATAGTGGTTTCTTTTTCTTCGCCCTGTTGGAGTACAGTACAGACACACACATGCTCGAATTGCCCAGGCGTGCGTAGGGCTATGTACTGTGAAGCCGTAGGGAGTTGGCGTGCGGCCTCCAGGCTTTGGTATACGATGGTACAGGGGGATGCAATATATAGCCGGAAAAGTATAAGATGAATCAAATAGGTGTGTATATATGTTCAGAGCGTCCAACACCGACATCAATCGTAGACTTCAATAGCGTACTCGAGATAATCTTCATCATCCGGTTTGTCCAAACTCTGCCGATAAGCCTCCTCCGCCTGAGCGCGACGAAGGCCTTCCTCTTCCAGGGCCCACGCATCAACTTCGAGTCCCATCCATCGTAACACGTATGGATGTGCCTCCACTTTCGACGGATCGAAGTTAATGACTTGAAGCGTGTCTAACGACGTCGCGCGTGACAACGCGACATACGCCTGACCGCGCTCAAAGACACGCCCAAGGTCGACCTTCACGCGGACAAGGGTGGTCCCTTGAGACTTGTGGATGCTCAGCGCCCAAGCAATAATGAGCGGAACCTGCGTGCGCCCCGCCATGACGTCCCCGAAGCGGTTCTCCTGCTTGAACAGCACGGGATGGCAGAAATACGTTATTGTTGGGAAACGCACGACCGGGTATCGGACATCTGTCCAGCCACTGACACTTTTCGGGTCGCGACAAGTACTTGGAATTGCGTGTATGGCTCGTTGAAGCGCAGCATCGTCTGTTGTGTCAAAAGGAGCTATACGGCGCCTGATGGCTTCTTCGATGGTGCAGAAATCTTTGATGATGCCCACGGTTCCGTTGACCAATTCCCCTTGGATCTTGTTCTAGGAAAGGTAAGCCTCCGTACAATAGGCGGACGGGTGATGAAGGCGTTTACCATGGTGAGCATGACTTGTGCATCTTTCTTTACCACGAGCTCTTGCGGCGCGCCGAGCCGTTGGAGGATGGTCACTCGGAAAGTGTCTGATATCGGGCGCCTGTTTTCGTCCACCCCTCCGCGTTCATGACCCTTGAAGACCACAGCAGGATGATCGATGTCATCGAGTTGTCTCTGGTTGGCCTCTGCCACACCGTCCTTCGTGGGATACCTGTGAAGTATGAGAGTATGTTCGGTCACGTCTCGAGAGATAACCTCTCGCACAATTCGATCGGTCCGATTCCATCGTCGTATTGGACCGTACGAGCAAGCGACTTGATCAAAGCTACCGACTCTGGGCTCATTCTGGCTATCATCATCTCGCCGAGCATATCCACGAACCCTGCTCATTGTCAATGACATGCGTATACGCCGAATGAATGCGCTCACTCATGTCGCGTTGCCGAAAGACTTGCGTAAGTCGATGAGTAGTAGTGAAGCAACGGGACCACGATTGCGCCTCAAAAGCAAACTTTGCCATGCCTTTGGATGGGCCAGGGACAGGAGGGAGCTGGCAGAAATCGCCTGATATTACGAGCTATTCCACGTGATGAGCAATATACTCCTTGAGGGAGATACGAAAAGCTGACCTGGATGCCGCCAAATGGTTCGTTATTTCCTCGCAGTTGCCTTCCCAGATAGTCCTGCCAGTATCGCAGTCAGACGTGGAAATGCCCGGAGTAGCCTTAGCTGTACTAGCTGCTCACAAGTTTGTCAAATAACTCTCCGTCGATCATAGAAACTGCGTCAACCTATTAGTGTCGTCCTGCCTCATCGCCACGCGAGTGGACTGACTTTCGTCGATTATCAAGCAATCGGTTTGTCGCCAGCGCTTTCTGGCAGCTTTCTTTTCTTTGCTATACAGATCTTTCAGAAGCAGGTCCACATTCTTGGTGCCTTGACCAATGCCTGCCCAAGAGTACAGCGTACGGCCGCCAGGCAAAATTACGGATGCTGCTCCAGTAGATGCCGTAATAGCGAGCTTTCGGTGTTCGGACAATAGGCGAATGATCGCACGAATAAGTATGGATTTTCCAGTTCCTGTAGGGATACTATCATCAGAGACCACTCTCAGGCATTTATGGCTGAAGATGCGCACCAGCGGGACCCGTGTAGAAGACGTTTTGTCCCCTTCGGACGCACTCGAGGATCCGGAGCTGTTCATCTGACAATGCCACGGATGGGGTAGCATCTTCGGGGAAGTTTACGTTGTCTGCTCGGGCTTAGATGCAATCCTGCCTTCAACATATAGCGGCGAAACTAACCTTCAGTAGGTTGCGTCAAGACAACACTCGGCTCAGCATCGGCAAGCCCGGCGCCCTGACCTGTTGTGTCGATATCCCCGGATTCCACACGCTCTCTTTCAATCTCCCTCGGTGCGGCTGTTTGTACTACCGGCACCTTCACTCATCTAGTCAGTACTCATCACCACCTATTTAAACTCCGTATTCACCTCTGCGATGTCCGTCCTCATTGTGGCTGTGTCAATTATAGGCATTGGAGACACACCTGCCACCAGCTTTCAGTATGCGATCCGAGAGCCGTAGAACGCCAACTCACGAGCAGGCGTATCCTTAATGTATTGTTCAGCGAGTGCCTTCGTGTTGCAGCCCTTGTATTTGCAGTGAGATACACCTAAAGCCTATACACGAACCAATTCAAGACGCGCTCGACGAGACAGCCCGATACATGCGTACGTTGTGTTTGATCTATGCCCAGTGTAACACTGATGAGGATCGAGCCCGTTCGATTAGTAAAAAAGCGTACATCGTCCCATTTCGCGTAATATATTTTGGTACCTTCGCGGCCGTTCACCACTGCATACCATCTCTCTTTGGGCGTTTTCGGCATTATGCGAAGTTATGACACCTTTGGTATAGTGATGGTTAATAGCGGCGGTTCAGTAGCCGAAGATGCAGGAGTAGAGCAGAAACAGAATATCAGAGCAAGAGAGAGCAAAGTCAAAGCGAGTAGACAAGATGAACGCTAAACTATATGGTGGGCGAAGGCAAGTCGCGTGAATGTGGTGCAGGTTCGCGACTGGCGCGTCGCGACGCGTCGTGTGGGAACCATTCAACGCGGTCAGGTGCTTCTGAGACAAACGCGCTTTCGACAACTCCGAAACTCCGACGTGGGCCTATATAGTCGCCAGGATATTCTGAAAAGAAACGAAGCAGTTCATGTTCAAACAGAAAACCTAATCGGTATTATATACAAGTAAGAAAGGAAAAGAAACGAAACAGATAGACAACGGACGAAACTCGAAAGAGAAGTACGGAGAAATGGACAGAGAAAGAAAATCGAGAGAGATTGATATATTCCACAAATGATACGATGTCGCGTCGAGGGTTCAGGTTCGCATGAGAGGGAGGAGAGACGGGGGAGTAGATGAAGTGAGAAGGAGAATATGTGAGTATCCAGGTGTTCCTTACGTCCGGCCAGCCGCCTACGCGTTACATACAACCACTCCCCACCCTCCCCTCCTCTCGTACACGCCCCCCTCCCCTCCACACACTATCCCCCAAATCCACTATCCACAATGCACAAACTCACTCAGCCAACCACTTCTCGCACTTCTTCACATACTTATCCAACAACTGCGCAAGGTCCCTCACGACGAACGGTAACACCGCATTCGCGAAGAACTCGCTGGAGCGCCGCAATCGTGCTTCGACGACTACGCGTAGGTCTGGTGGTAATGCTGCGTACGAGGGCGCTGGGGGTGTCATGGTTATTGCGCGACAGTGTTCGTCTAGGAGTTGGGAGGCGGCGAAGAGTCTGCCTAAGGCGAGTGTGTAGGCTGCGGGTGAGTCGAGGCTACCGCTGATATGGATGTCAGTATGCAAAAAATCATTAGGGAGAGGAGACATACTTCTTCTGGTTCGTGAGCTTGTCGAACTGACGCGTCATCTTGCCTGCCCAAGCCGTAACCTATCCACCAATCAGCTTCATCCAACAACCTCACATACAAAAAGAAAACACATACCCCGCTATTCTTCTTACTAGCGAACCCCTCCCCAACCCCCAACTTCTTCCCGAAATTCGCCACAACGCCCTCACAAACCCCCGCAAACTCATCCATCCCTCGAACCCACATCTCCCCCTCCTTCTTCCCCACACTCCCAATCCCCATCCCCATCCCACTCGCCACACTCCCCGGCCCAAACACCTCCCCACTAACCTTCGCAAGCTCATCCAGCGCCGCACCCAGCACCTCCGCCACTCTAACTTTCTCCGGTAAATCCCTCAATTTCGCGCCACCCTGAGACCATACGCCTTGAGGAACGTGTAATCTCTTGGTGATATACCCTCCCGATTTAGACGTCATCGTTAGCCTCAACAGACTCATCATATGGAACGGTTTCCTCAATGCATCCGTTGGTGCTGGAGGCGGTAAGGGCGAAGTAGGCGTAGCAGGCAACGTAGCATGCGGAATGGGCGGTGGAGGCACCAAAGCAGTCACCAAAGACAGATGAGGTAACGGTGGACTCTGCATTCCACTCTGTACAATCTGTACGCTCGGTAACGGGTTGGAGTTTGTGATAACACTGGCGTTTGTGATGATGCTCCCGGCTTTACTGGCGATGGTGCTGGCGCTGGCTTTACGAGGTAATACCGGTCTGTCGGGGATTATTTGACCGTTGTTCTCGTATGGGAGACCTGGGACGGCCGAGGCGGGTGCGGGAGGAGCAGTAGGAAGCATTGGTCGATGACCTGGTTGCGAGTTCGCTCTTGAACGGCCACGCATTGCTGAAGGAGGTGGGGCATCGGGTATCCTAGGCGATCCATGCGGCGAGCTTAAAGGCGGGGCGCTCATCTTGGATCGCCGTTGGGAGATAGTGCCCATACTGGTACTAGAGTTCACAAGCGCATTCTGTGCGAGCTGTTCGCGAACCGATAAAATGCTCGGTGCGCGAGGACGAGCACGATAGGTGCTCTGTGTATCGTCCGAGGGTGGTTCAAGAGGCACAGTAGTCGTTCGCGGCGTCGGAGGGCCGAGAACGGATGAGCCCGAATCGGGAGAAGTGGGTAATGGCGGTAGAGGATGGCTGTCTCTGTTCGGGTCGCGGGGGTTGAAGGGTACAGAAGCGGAAGTGAGAGAGTCGGTGCGGGGGCGGAGGACGGCAGGTTGTTCGAGCTCGATGTGAGATTTGGATTGGAGGGGTGACTCTTCTGAGAGGGCCTCGAGACGGGAGCCCGAGTGATTGCGCGAGTGGTTGGATACGGATTGACCACGTGCTCTGGGTATGGGAGCTCCGAGGAGGTCGACGGGGGCGGGAGGTGGCGCGGCTTGAGGGGGCGGTACGGGCGGCGGTAAATTCGAAGAAGCGCGAGGACGAGAGGCAGCGCGTGAGGGTGTACTGGGCCGTGACTGTACAGGCGGAGGAGGATGATCATCGAAAGAAGACGCAGAGCTGGCAGCGTAGGGGTGCTGATAGCCCGTAATAGTCGCCTGAGAGAACCTATGTACATTCAACTCTGCGTCCGACTGACTGCTCGGGCTGCTCGGCCTGTCGTTGACACCGTGCGGAATATCGTAAATCAAGGAGAGAATATTCATCCTGTCGGCGTAGGTGTCGTGTATGGTCTTGAGCCTCCTGATCTCCTCCTCCTGCGCAACAACGCTCCTCCTCCTCCCGCCCGCCGTCCCTCCCCGCCTCCCATCGTCCCCCCGCATCACCCGCTCCATCACCTTACTCAGCAGCTTCACGCTCTCCCCATAAGCAAGGATCGCCCCGTGCGGATCATCGTTCGTACTGTCCAGCTTCACCGCCTCCCTCGCCAACTCCAACGCCCGAGTCAACGTCTTCCGCGAACTCAACTTCCCCGCAGACGAGTCCCCCGACCTCGAACTCGCCCTCGAAGACCTCTCTTCCGATCTCGAAGGCGAAAGCAACAGTCTATCCGGCACAATATCCTGCCCGTGCATAGGCGGCGGCGGGGGCGTACTCGACGTCGAACTCGCCCCTGAACTCGGCCCAGCAGGCATATATTCCCGTGCGGCCTGCGCCTGCGAGAAAGCCGCGACGGCCGCCAAGCCAGGCGACGGCGCCGGTCTAGCAAAGTGACCCATCCCCCCAGCGTTCTCGTCCTGCGTGGTACGCGTGTTGGGCAAGTAATGTTGATAATGCGAATAATGCTGTGCGTCCGCCAGCGGGGGCACGTCCGGGATCGGGGCGCTAGGGGGTGGTGCTGAAGGGGGCGGCGGTCGCAGGATGGCGCTGCGGCGGCGGGCGGATGGCGGGGAGGAGGTGACGGAGGACGAGGCGGATGATGAGGAAGAGGTGGAAGGCGGCGAGAAGCGGTACCCGCCCTCGTCGAGCGCTGGTGGGGCCATCATCTGCATCTCTCGAGCATAGGCGCCGGGGTACTCGTCGTTGTCAATGTTCAAAGAACAGACGCCGGCCGCCTCGGACCCCCCGACTTGATTGCCTAATTCGGACGGACGCGCTAGATGCACAAGCTGGAACGTCTCCATCATAACACCATCTCCGCAGCAAAACATTACCCTATTTTCGGTTTCACTGCCGCTACGTATAGCCGGTCGTAATAACAAACAAGTGTGAGTATATAAGAGTAATAGAGAACGAGCGAACGTAGGGCGACAAAGTGGGTATAATATTCGTACGTGCTCGAACCGAGCCTTGGAGAAAAAACCATTTTCCGCGAACATCGAACATCGAACAACAACAATCACATCCGTCTACTCCCGGAACTCGCCCTGCGATCCCTGTGCCGCGAGACGACTCTCGAGGTTCCGCAGGCTCTCCTCCTTGGCCAGCAGCTCCTGCCTCTTCTCGTTGATCTCGCGTTGCACCTTGAGCTCGATCTCGCGAAGCTACGGAGGGAAAAAGTCGCATCAGAAACTCCGCTTAACGGTTACGCGATGTGAATTTCAAAAACGCACCTTCTCTTCCTCACGGCGGAGCTGCTCTTCCTTGAGACGCACGCTCTGCGACGCGAGCTCCTCGGGCAAAATCGACGAGTCGCTGATAAGAATACGTTAGCGCCGTTTCGGCCACATTGACACACTCCCACGTCGGAGCACGCCTAAAATGAGATGGGGTACGTACTGCGTCTCCGTGTGCACCGTGCGCGAGAGCTTCTCGGTACGGTACGTCTCGTACAGGACGTCGTGCGTCAAGCTCTTGAGATCAGCAAGGTGCGAGCTGTGAATGGTAACCACATCATCAGCATCACAAATCACCTTTACGACGCGAACAAACTTACTTGAGCAACGCACTGCGAAGCCTGCTGAAATCGCTATGCTTAGGGTTATCGACCTCAACGATACCCCACGGGTAAATCCTAGCCCTGACGGGCTCGCCATCGACCTCGATTTCCTCCTCGCTACCGACGATAGCGAAAGGAAGCAAGGCGCGAAGCTCAGAGTTGTCCTGGATCGTCTCCTCGTCGTCTTCCTCGACGTCATAGGGGAAGTTGTAGACGGGGATATCATAGTGCTCGATATCCTCCATGATACGCTTCTTGAAACCCTTGAGCTCGGCGGGGGTCAGAGAGTCGGCTTTGCCGATCACCGGGATCACGTTCACGCGCGGGGAGAGACGGCGCATGAGCTCAATGTCCATCTCGCGAAGACTATATTGAAAATGGAGATACTGGCTTAGCGCCACTCGGGTCTGCAATGCTGGGATAAAATACGTACGAGTGACCGGTGGGCGGGATGAAGTAGAGCAGGGCGTGAACACGGTTGTCACGGAAGCGCGGGTTACGCTTGATACGGCTCTCCTCGGCGAGAATATCGTCGTACTGACGCTCAAGATGGCCGACAATCTCCTGGAAGCTACAGTAGCGCCGTCAACGATACAGTTCTCTACGCGTTGTGTAGGCAGAGAGCTACTCACGCGAACTCGTTGTCGATGTTGTCGCCGAAGCCGGGCGTGTCAACGATGGTCAGCGCAATGCGCACGCCGTCCTCCTCGAGCTCTAAAGATATCTTTGTCAGCTCTGCTTCTCTGTCTCGTGAAGAGAAAGGTAGAATGGGACGATGTATTGCGGCCTGAATAGGCCGACCGGTGTAGAGGGAAGGATTATGGTATACGCACCGACGTTAACGGGCTTGATCTTGATGCCGTCCTCGATGTGCGCCATGTCGGGGTTGTCCGACACCTTGTGCGCGAGCACCTCGCTCTCGCACAGCGTGTTCACGAACGTCGTACGGCCAGTTCCGGACGCGCCTATTCGCCATAATACCCGCCACACATCAAATTAAACATGACATGTCATATTGCAGTATTCGAGGCAGCAGACGTAGGCAATAGACGAGTAGAGGTAGGAAGGACAACCGAGAAAGTCCGTCAGCGGCTATTTCAACCAGCAACGACAAGAAAGCACCGCCAACGCACCGACGACCATGACAGTGAACTGCACTCCCTTCTTGACTTTATTGCCCCTACGGCGGCCAGCGTACGACATCCTGTGTAAATGGGACAGTTTGACGAAAAGGAGGGTATGTGAGGCGAGGGCAGAGAGGCGGGGAG
Organism: Peniophora sp. CONT; assembly: GCA_001632445.1. Classification (NCBI taxonomy): domain Eukaryota; kingdom Fungi; phylum Basidiomycota; class Agaricomycetes; order Russulales; family Peniophoraceae; genus Peniophora; species Peniophora sp. CONT. Next base: position 263,947 of record KV424461.1, read on the forward strand.
CGCGCAACAGCCAACGTCGAAACGAGCTGCACGCTGGCCGCGCGAACACGTGCGCCAGATGCATTCCCACGGTTATTGGCCGACCTCGCGACGCGTCGAGCGCGTCTTGTCTGGACGTTTCATGCTCCGCGTTCATGGTCAGTTGAGATGCTGCTTTACCGCCTCTGCTACTCTTAGAGCTCTTCATACGAGTGCCGTCAGAGCGGATGGTCCGGTCAGGAAGGTGACGAAGACGCTCGCGGAGTTACCTACTACACACGCGCCGCCACTTCCGCGCTGGACTGGCGGACTCGAGCGCGTCGAGCCAGATTATGATACAGACACGAGTACGCACGACATATATTTATCATATGGGTACTTATACTAAAGTTTAATCATGAAGATGGCTCTTTAGATACGAGTGGGAGCAATGCTCGAATGGTTAAGCTCGCGCACGATGTCGCGAACTCAAGGCCGCTTCTCGTCTCTATTAAGTCTGCAGAGGAAAGTCCAGAGTCTGAGGAAGATGGTTCCCTCGAAATGGAAAATATGGCTACGACAAAACGCAGACCTGGACGTCCGAAGAAACGCGTTGAACCGGAGTGTATGCGCTCTCACCTGCGCTGTGTCTGCTCTTGTTCATAATCTACTGTGAAGATGACGAAGACGCGGTTCACGAGCATTCAGATGCGACAGCTGCCGATCTGGACTTAGATGAACCAGGTAAGCTTTCTTCTGTACGACTAGCCATCTGCTCACGCAGAGCCGTAGCAGACGCAGAGCCTACGAAGTCCAGACGCGGGCGTCCACCCAGATCGAAGTCCAGTATGTGATGCTATATGACATTTTTATGGTCGCATCTGATACCCTGTAGGCTCGGAAGAAGACCTGTCTGGCCTCATAATTAGCAGCGCTGACAGTGGAGATGTACTACGTCTGAAGCATCGGCCGCGCGTCAAGCCGTCAGATGCTAGTGCAGCAGACGAAGAACCCGGCGAACCCACAGGTAAACCTGTCTCCACTTGTATACGTACCCCGACTAAACCTCTCCAGCAGATGCAGAACCCGACGCCCCTCGCACGGTCATGCAAGCCTCGATCCTTGCCAACCTCGCCCGTTTCCCGCACTGCATCCTCCTAACCCGCGTCGGCCAATTCTACGAGTCGTACTTTGACCAAGCTCCTCTCGTATCCCAGCTCCTCGGACTAAAACTCGCTTCGCGCGTCTTCAGCAAACAACGCGTACCGATGTGCGGCTTCCCAATCGGGTATCTGCATAAGCACCTCCGCACGCTCGTCGTCGGGAACGGACGGTTCGTAGCGCTGTGCGAGGAGTTCCCAAAGTCAGGCAGCGAATTCGGTGCTAAGGTCTCGTTTGAGAGGAGGGTCGTGAGGGTTGTTACACCTGGAACGCTTATCGACGAACCCTTTCTAAATCCATACGAGAACAATTATCTGCTCTCCATTACACCCGGAACGACCGAATCCAACTCGGGAGATGCGGACCTACCAGTTGGACTTGCGTGGATCGACGTCTCTACGGGCGAGTTCTTCAGTCGGGCTACCACCGCCGATGCATTGCGCAATGAACTCGTTCGTCTTGCACCGAAGGAGGTGGTATTACCAGCTACATTCAAGGACGACTCGAAAAACGCTATAACGGTAGCGCTCGCCGAAGAGGGTTGCTTCGTATCGTATGCTAAACCTGCTCTCGACGTTGATTCTGATCTTGAGCACATCGCGACGGTGGATGCTATACCTCCAGACGACCTTGCGCTCGCTACTGCGGAAACCGATCCAGTATCTGACACGTCTACAGAACGCTCCCCGCACGAATCGTCCGCCATAACTCAGCTCACATCCTACCTCCGGGCCAACCTCCTCGAACATGCTCCGATCCTCTCCGCTAACGCTGCCTCCGCCTCGACGCCTCGCATGTCAATCGACGCACATACCCTCAAAGCGCTCGAAATTCGTGAAGGCATGCGCGAAGGCGGCACAACAGGAAGCGTGCTGAGTGCCATAGACCGTACCCGCACCCGCGGAGGAGCAAGACTGCTTACGCGTTGGCTGTGCGCACCCAGTGCATCTCTGCCCGAGATACAAGCGCGACAGGCACTGGTAGCGCTCTTCCGCGCTCCTGCGCGTGAAGGACTGCGTACGGAGCTGACGGTTTTACTGCGCGAGGCGGGCGATGCGCCGCGTGCAGTGCAACGGTTCGCTCTTGGACGCGGTGGGCCGGGTGATATAGCTACGCTTGGCTCGACGTTGGGCGCGTGGAACGCTATTAGACGGAGGATTGGGCTGGAGAGGGAGATGGAGATACAAGAGAGAGGGGAAGCGTTCGATGCAAGCGAGTGGGCAAGTTTAGATGCCCTGATGTCGAGACTGGACGGAGTTGAGGCTCTTGCAGAGCAGGTCAGACTCGCGTTGCCGCCGGCGCAGGATGCGGAAGAGGAAGAAATGGATACGGGAGATTCTGACGAGAGCTCGTTGGATGCTGAGCTCGGTAACGAGATGAAGTACCAGACGGGATCGAAGTGGTCCATAAATCCAGAGTAATGCCGCTCGCGCTTGCATGCCGTCCCGTCGCTCATGGCCATACAGGTTCTCTACAGAGCTCTTGCAGCTACACAATGAGATCGAGGGTCTACTTGACGAGAAACATGAGATGGAGCTTGAGTTCCGGCAGGCGTACAGTGAGTCCCTCTACTTCGTGTCCGGGCTTACTAGTTGACCTCTCGCTTTTATAGTTGCCCCGTCTTTGACGCTTCGCTCAAGCCTTGGTCAGGGGCTGCATGTTCACCTGGCGAGGAAGAGGCAAGCAGGACATATTAAAGCGTCGCCGGATTTCATTCCCGTATCAGAGAGTGGAAGCACTATGTCATTCTTCAATCCGGTGCGTGCATACCATAACCCTCTATGCTCTATATTAGCTCACTTGCCTCGCGCAGAAATGGTCACGACTCGGCACTCGTATCATGGAGGCATCTCAATCCCTAATGCTAGCCGAACGACAGGCATTCGAATCACTTCGCCAGGCAGTGGTCAACGAGGAAGCCGCTCTCCGACGCAACGCACGTATCGTTGACGAGCTCGATGTCACGCTTTCCTTTGCGCACCTTGCACACGAGATGAATTGGGTGCAACCTACTATAACCAATGACCTATCGTTCAGTGTCGTGAACGGCCGACACCCAACCGTCGAGCTTGGCTTGCTCACTGCAGGACGCATGTTCACGCCCAACACTGTCTCGTTCTCCCCCGACTCGCGCCTTCACGTCATCACGGGTCCGAACATGGCTGGCAAGTCGACGTTGCTTCGACAGACAGCGCTCATCTCCATTCTCGCGCAAGTAGGCTCTTTCGTACCCGCCGACAGCGCGACGATCGGCATCGTGGACAAGCTTTATTCGCGCGTCGGCGCAAAGGATGATCTGTTCCGCGACCGCAGCACGTTCATGGTCGAGATGCTTGAAACAGCTGAAATCCTACGTCGCGCAACACCCAATAGCCTCGTCATCATGGACGAGGTTGGCCGCGGTACGACCATGAAAGATGGCCTAGCGATCGCGTTTGCGACCGTGCACCACCTTTACGCGCAGAACCGCTGCCGCGCGCTCTTCGCAACTCACTTCCATGAACTCACAGACATGCTCGGGTACTCGCCCGAGCACAAAGGCGAGGGTTTTTTCGAGAACATCGGCTTCTTCTGCACGGATGTCGATGAGCTTCAGGTATACTTTGTCTTCTGATTATGATCTATCCATCATGGCGTTGACAAGATTTGATTATCTAGGGCGGCGGTTTCTCGTACTCTCATCGCCTGCGTCCCGGAGTGAACAGGGACAGCCATGGACTCAAGGTAGCCCAACTTGCCGGCCTCCCACCAGAAGCTGTCTCAGTCGCACGCGAAGCTCTAAGCTGGCTAAAGGACAACTCGTCCGATTCTACGTCCCAGCGCGATAGGCTCAAAACACTTGGACAGTCTCTCGCGGACACGTCTCCATGATCTCACCTTGCTTAAGTTTTCACCGCCATCTTGATATCGGACCGCTACTCTTGTCGATGCTTTGCACCTTGCTGTATTATCATCTAGCCTACTATATAAAGCACAACCTAATCAGGCAAAGAGGTCATCACGCCAATGTTGAGCGGATATGATTGAGTGCCGAGCCGGCACGAAGCCACTTGAGCTGGTCCGCGGACATGGTATGCTTCGTCGCGATGTCGAACGTCTCGCCGGAGCGCTTCGTGACCTTGACAGTGATCTGTGCGTCCGGGGTGCCATTGAGGAGATCTGTGAGCCCATGCGTCTCGACGATGTCACCAGAGTCGATACGCGTGTAATCATTCTTATCAGCGAACCACACCGGCAGTACACCCTGTTTCTGTGGGGTTGTTAGCATCACCACTCATGTTAATGGATGAATGGAAGCTACTTTGAGATTCGTCTCGTGGATGCGAGCAAAGGAGCGGGCGATGATCATGTTGCAACCTGTACTAGGATCAACATGGTGTGAGAGGGTTGATGAAGAGATGGACGGACCATAGAAGCGGGGCTGGAGAGCAGCATGCTCCCTGGCACTGCCTTCTCCGTAATTCTCATCAACAACGAGCGCCCATGGCTGACCGCGAGCTTTGAAGCGCTTCGCAACACCCGGGATCGTGTCAGTCTCTGACTGCCCTGCCTCGCGATCATGGTCAAATGCGACATTAACATCCCCGCCCTCGTCGTTCACGGCCGTGATAAGCAGGTTCTCAGAGATGTTCGTCAGATGGCCTTTGTACTTCAGCCACGGGCCCGCGGCAGAGATGTGGTCTGTTGTGCATTTGCCACGCACACGCATAAGCACTTTGAGAGCTGGAAGCTCAAGGCCGCGCGCGCTGTTATCGAAGGGGCTCGTGAAAGGCTCCAGAAGCTCGAGGCGCTGCGAGTCGGGCTTGACCACAACCTCCGTCTCCGGCTGAGGCTCTGGCACGGGCGAAGGGTAGTATGACGTGTTTCCCGCGGTGAATCCAGATGAAGGAAGATCCTGCCCAACTGGAGGCGTAAACTTGAACACCTCGCCGTTCGGGAGCGGGATTGAGTCGGTCATAGGGTTGAACGAGAGCTTGCCGGAAAACGCCATTGCCGTGACTGTAGTAGGTGATGCCAAAAAGTTCATCGTCTTGCTGTTACCGTCGTTGCGAGACTTGAAGTTCCTGAGAACAAGTTAGTAGGACAAACACCAAAATTGCTGGAGTACATACCGGTTAAAAGAGGTTATGATGGCTGGTTAACGACATGAGTTACCATGCATGCAGACTCATGTTACTGCTCACCATTCTCTTCTCCCTTGTGCTCGTCGCGCTTCCATTGACCGATACAAGGACCACACGCGTTTGCAAGAACAACGGCGCCGACATCCTCGAGAGCTGATGTGACATTGTCGCGTTCCATAGTCGCGCGGATCTGCTCAGAGCCCGGAGTGCATAGGAAAGGAACTTTCGCCTTCAACCCTGCAGCCTTCGCCTGACGTGCAAGATCGGCTACGCGGGTCATATCCTCATAGGACGAATTCGTACATGAGCCGATAAGACCCGCAGCCATCTCGTCCTTCCATCCCTGCTCCTTGACAACCTCACCGAACTTCGAAAGAGGCGTTGCGAGATCAGGCGTAAAGGGCCCATTGATTGTCGGTTCCAAGTCCGAGAGATTCTGGTGCCACAGATCAGTTTGGTGTTAAAGAACGTATGGACAACGACTTACGATCTCAATGTGCTCGTCGTATTCGGCGCCTTCGTCTGCAGACAGGAACCCCTGAGATGCCGCCTTGTCCGCCGCGATGGCTACGGGTCCGCGTGCTGTTGCATGTAGGTATGCACGCATGCTGGGCGTGTAAGGGAACGTAGAAGTTGTTGCACCAACTTCAGCGCCCATGTTCGCAACAGTAGCGAGACCCGTACATGACTGGTTGGCGACACCAGGTCCGTAGTACTCCAGAATGCGACCGGTGCCTCCCTGAAGAGCGATATGAGCATGGAAGAAGTGGTAGATAATAATGTGGGCACACCTTAACGGTCAGCTTGCCAGCCAGGTGCAATATGAGATCTTTTGGCTGGACCCAGTCGTTCATCTTGCCCGTAAGGTGAATGCCTGGTCCACAATCAGTTCTACAATCGTACCAAATGGGTCAACTGTGCGTACCGACAACTTGTGGTGCCTTGAGTTCCCAAGGGGTTCCGGTCATGGCATCCACCGCATCTGCACCTCCAACGCCGATGGCGAGCAGGCCGAGGCCGCCGGCGTTTGGTGTATGTGAATCCGTACCGAGCCTGTTTCATCGTTAGGGAGAGCATAGTGAAACTATACATAGACTCACATGAGCATACCAGGTGCCGCATAGTTCTCAAGGACAATTTGGTGAATGATTCCAGAACCAGGTTTCCAGAACTCGATGCCATACTTTTTGGCGGCGCTCTCCAAGAAATCAAAGACTTCACGGTTGTTGTCAATGGAGCGCTATCTCGTCTCTTTAGACTCGCGACTTTATCAACACGACAGGTAGCGCACCTGCAGATCACTCTCCGCACCGGTGGAAGCCTGGATCAAGTGGTCGCAGTGAATGCTCGAGGGAACGGCTGTACGGGGTAACCCCGCACTCATAAATTGTAATCTACGATAAAATTCAGTGCCAAGGCCATAGAGCCTAGGATACAAGTCCTTACAGTGCCATCCTGAAGTGAAAGGTGAGTCACAAGCTCGGCAGAGAGACGTGTGGCACGTACTGCGCCGAAGCATCCTGCATGGCTACCCGCTCCGGACTGAGCTGTAGGTAGCTCTCCCCACGGACAATTCCTCCGCTAGGAATATTTTGTGGGTCATGCAAATGGCTATACAGTATCTTCTCCGCAAGCGTGAGCGGCCGATTCCCGAGTTGTCTCCGTACATGGGCCAAGTTCTCCAGCAATCGAGTATAAGGCGGCGTGACAGAGGTACAGTCCTTCTCGGCCAGAGGTGCGTGCGTCGCCAGCGATCGCGAGAGAAGCCGAGAGGGCGCTCGCCGTAGCGCAGTGCCAGACAGCATGATGAGCAGCAGAAGCAAGGAACGCTGGAGGTTGTCTGCATGAAATTGCGGGGACGCCGTTGGTCGGACTTGTCGGCCTCACCGCGCTCCGTGATGCCGAGATTGAAGACGCGACCCGATGACTTTCAAGCACAGATGCAGAGTTCCCTCCAGTCAAAGCCCAGGTAAATGAGTGATACACAATATATAATACATGAGGTCTATACAGTGAGCACAGCTCGCATGAAAACGATCGTGAAGGGTCTGAAAGGCGCGTAGGCTATAGCTACAGAAAATCGAAAGCAATCGCGACTCGTCAGCGTCCGTCACTCTACGGATCCCATCCATCCGGTAAGCCCTCTCCGCTCACGCTTGGTGTCATAGGATAAATAATGGTTCCTCTGCTCCACCTGAAGCCAAAACCGCCACCCACGTCCCCTCCTTCTTGATCTCCCATCCCACTGTTTACACGTTCCCGCTCAATGCGTTCGCGTTCAAACACACCCAAGCTATACACAGATGGACTGTGCGCATGGCGGGGTGAAGCGGTGTCGCGTGGAAGGACTGGATCAACGCGAGTTTGCCACTCCTTGGGCGCTTGCGAGAGTGTGGTATCCGTTGGCATGGGCATCGGGGGATACTGGCGCAAAGCCCGGGTTGATGAACGACGCAGATTGACGGAAGACTTGCGGGGTGAAGATGAGTTCCGGAATGAGCCTGGTTGTGCTGAAGGTGGCCGTGTTGAGAGACGCGCGGAGGATGATGAGTACAACGAGCCCGACGACGGTGTTTGTGGTGTTCGCGGCGGTGTTTGCGGTGACGGCTCTTGCGAGCGTGGAGGCGAGGGAACAGGTGGGAGTGGCTTGACGCGTTGATTGGCTGATGGTGGTGTCTCTACTTCCCGCATATGCGGCATTTGCGGTAGCGGGCGTACTGCGGCAATAGCGCCTGCCTCAGCTGCGCCGAGCGATACGCTAGACAACTGGACCGTCTGTTGCTGCAGCACAGGCGTCGTGCTCGACGTGTCGTCGCTTGGCGCAGGTTGGATGGTTTTACGCAGGCGCCGCCGTCGTAAGCAGAAAATGCTGAGCAGAAGAGCGAGCAGCGCGATGCTTCCGAGTACCGTAGCGAGTACGATAGCAAGGGTGCGCTGTTGAGATGTATCCCCCGTCGACGCTGCGCTGGGCGACTCAGTGGCGCTTGGAGCAGCGCTCGGCGAAGACAGGGGGGTGGACATGGTCGTGGGTTGCACGGAGGTCGTGGATTGCACGGCGGTTGTGGGTTGCACGGACAAAGAAGCTGCGGGCAGGTATGTATCATTGCACGTAGTGGAGTGGATCCCAGGGAAGCGCGTACCCGTGGCAGTGCTACTCGGGATGACAGATGAGGAAGTTGAGGAAGTCTGGATAGTAAGGGCGAGAGAGTCTAGGATGAGGGTCCTGTTGGGATCTGGGTCTGTGTTGATGATCGTCAGATTGTATGCGGCATCCGGGTCCAGGGAGAGCGGTCCAGTGAGGGCGGCCTAAGGATGCACTTCCAAGTCAGCGACAAGACGGCGACTGTGCGGACATAGCACATGCACCTGCTGAGTACTTCCGTCGGTGGACGAAGTGTCAAATGGCTTGAAGTCCCCAACAAGCTTCTCGTTCACGATTGTGCAGTCGACGCAGTAAGCCGCTTGGGCGCCGTTTGGCTGCATCACGCCCACAACGTACACCTCCTGAGTGCCCGCTGCATGTGCCGATTAGAACGCTACGCACACTCAGGAGTATGAGGATACGCACCAGGGAGCGACAGCCCGACGAACGCATCGAGCTCGTTCGTCTGGACGGTTGTGCCCTGCGTCGTGAAACCCACGACGTACGCGGACGGAGTCACCAACGAGATGCTTAGACTAGCAGTACTCTGGGCAAGAGCGGGGCGTGTTAGACAGAGTAGAAGGACAATATTCACGTTGAAGATGAGAAGCATAAGTTAAGTGGCACGTCGGATGCCCAGCATCATCAGTGTAGTGAAAAGATGAAAGAGAGTCCCGCTCCCGCGACCCCTCCGCTGGTCAAGAACAGTTGGGTAGATATGACAAGACGGGATCGGAGCACGCATGCTCCGCTGTATAGCAGCCTGTACAAGAACCGGTGAAAGTCGATGGATGCCGGGACACATCATGATGGTCTTGACGACACAGCGACAACCGAGCGCGACGGCCCTATCTTACTGCACCCAGCTCTCAGCTGTCGATCTTTGTTCTGTTCTGCTGCCTGCGAGTTCCTAACGAGCTTTGTGACAAGTCTGCAGCTGTAGGCTACTGATCGAACGAAAGCACTCTCATGCGGTAGGATTGGAGGACCGGTTGTTGGGAACATTGGTGAGCGGTGTGACAGACAACGGTTTCGAACAGCATTGGCGCAGTCCATACGTTTTAGATGACCGGTGGGTCTATTCGACCCAATGAACAGCATCGAGCGTGGAAGTTTGTTTGTCCTTGACATGGTGGGAGAACGCAAGAAAGGGGCAAGACGCAGTCGCGCCACGCAGATGCCTGAATTAGGTCTTCTGAACCGTTTCAGTGCTAGATGCATAATATACATAACCGTCATGAGCAGGAACGTATAGCTTGCTTTCCACCGCCATGGCCGCTCAGAAGGCTCCTAGGTACGATACTCTTTGTTTACTCGTTCCTGAGCTCTGGAGCCCCGACGGGTTACTATTGAGTTGCAATGAACTGATGGGCCTCGTGGCATCAGGCGCAAGGCGTTCGCGCTCAAGACGAGCGAGGGCACGCCTCTCTTCAGACGCGACATCCAATACGATTTCCTTTTCCACATATTTCAGGATGACCGGCAGGTCTTTTTATGCGGCTCCGGAGACGAGAAGGCGACGTTTCGAGATGTCTACGTGCGCGCTCTCATGGGCTCACCCCGCATCGCGAAGGGTCTGCGCGAGAAGATGCACGATTCCCCCGCGTTCGCAACCGACTTCGCTATGGTGTCCCTTCTGGCGAATGTCGGAAGAATCAATACAACTATGACATGTGCGTACTTCTGCCCTTAATATGCTTACAAACTCTAATCTCCGGTGTGTACAGTCCTTCCCGAGATGCGCACGAACCTCCGATCATACCACCCTGTACCCTCCCTCCAGAAAGTGGATCCAAACCTGCAAGATGCACCGAGGATCAAGAACATTCTGAAGGCGTGTCATCTGGCTGGCGAAGCAGACACTCTTCCGGTCACTCCAGCGGAGCTGCGAACCAAGATCGTGAGTACATACCCTGCTTATGCCCAATCACCTCGTCTCATACCGGACCCAGGCTGGCGGAAGCGTGCCCTCAACCAATGTGGTGAATCTTCTTTTCGTGCTCTCTAATCACTGTACCGTAAGTACATGGACACCCCTCGGTTCATCTGTTCACCGCGTTGAATACACACAGTTCATTGCTTCCGAGCACTTCGGCCGGCAAGACGTCGACCTCCTTGACTTCTTTACGCCCGTATCATTTTCGTCCTCTTCAAGGGCTCGCGCCTTTCTTTGGCTTGTCTATCACTATTATCAGTGTGCCGACGGTGCCTCGAACCCTTTCGCCAACGCTGACGGGCCATCATCAAACTTGGCTACGATACCCCCTTTGGGCGAGCTCACGCAAGCTGAACAAGACCAAGAGAACATCGACACTCCTGACGAAGTCGAGTACGGAGAGAAGATGCGCAAATTCCGCGTTGGATTTCTAGCACGTACGGCAGAGGATGCTGCAACCGCTGCGGCTGAAGAAGGCGGAGGGGATGCGAAGGGGACAGGCAAGGGTAAGGGTAAAGGACGAGGGAAGAAGTCGCAGATCGCAGCTGTAGCTGCCTCCGCCACTGGATCAGCGGCGCCGACGCCATCACCCAAAGGCAAGAAGCGTCCCCACGCAGAAGTTGAGCCAAAGCAGGAAGACGTTGAGATGATACTGTCATCGCAAACCTCTACAAAGGTAGATTCTGCAGACAGTGAGTTGATTGGGCCCACGTCTCTACGTCTACTGACGATCTTAACAGACACATCTCGTCCCGCTCAGCGCCGTCGCATAGGCCTTACGCCAGGACTTTCTATACAAGATGCGCTGACGGCACCTCGGCCACCTGCACCTGTCGTACCTCACGCTCCTCGTTATACACCAGCTGAGATCGCGGCGCGCTCTGGTCGCCAACGCACTGTCTTTCAACAAGCGCTACATGTTTATGAAACGATAGACCCGCTGGCCGACTCAGACGATGAAGCAGACGATGCTGCAAGACATAGCTACGACGTCAAGCTTCAGGTTCTTCGCGAGGTCGCTAGACCGGACAGGGGTCGGAAGACTCGGGTGCATGAACGCACATACGCGCAAAGGCCAAATACCTCTGTCCGGAGAAGTTCAGGAGGGCCTCGAACATCTGTTGCCATGTATGCACCCGAGGGAAGACGCGACGTTTTCGAACGGCAGTCATCTGTACCGCACACCTACGACCAACGGCGGTCATCGTTCTCAGAACACCAACCGCAACGGCGACCATCGATCGACTTGGGCCCCGGCTCGTCTTACGAGTACTATGGATCTCGACACGGCTTTGCGCCCGAGCCTCGGTCTCATCAGTCTCATCATGCGCATCATGACCCCCCCGTCTTTAGCTACGACCAACCTGTCTACGCTCGGCGTCGCCCATCAGTCACGGACCCCCGCGCATACGAACGCCGGTCTTCGATCGTCAGCGAACACGAAGGCATGGCCACATACTCCTTACCTGGCAGGCGACCTTCTCTTGCTGGGTAACCTTGTCTTCTAAGTTATCCCATGTTTATAGTCATCTTCGAACCTCTCAGTCTCGGATATCATATTGTCCACTACATACTTAATGCTCCCAAATACCGCCTTCCATTGGTTCTTGCACTCGCACTCACACACGCATACGCATACGCCGCATATTCATCATCAAAGATCCGGGTCAGTCTCTCCTTCGGACGATATCATGCATCGAAATTCCTTTACCTTTACTCATACCGATACCTCATTGTTCCATATTGTATCTTACTTGCTGCAGAATGGAAATCGAAACCGTTCCTCTATTATACAGGGCTTGCATACGACAGGAAGATGGTGACTTTAGTTCGTCCTCAAACGCCACGCTCTCCTCTCTTCATGGTCCCGTCCACGTTGGCCCGCCCTCCAATGATGCACGGCGTGTAGAGGTCCAGTTCTCTGACCCTCGTTTCTTCTATTAACCGTGCAACATCCAGACTTAACGTCCATGATCTGCATGTTGGCAAGGCTTCGCGTTTGAAGTGTGACACGCTGACGCGTGCCGTCACCCAAACGCGTTGTCACGCATGAACGCGCTTCAATCAAGTTCAACTTGAACCACCATGCCGCCTTCACGCTCTCGCGGCAAATCTACTCGGCCTCTCTACGATGACGAAGAATCTGGCGAAGAAACTGAACAGGAGTCCACGCCCAAGCCCGTAAAATCTTCTGGTTTGCGCAAACGCAAGAGCGAGGTGCAAGGCAGCGATTCTGGTCTCACCCGCTCAAAGACTGTGGTGAACAATGATCTCGCGGAGAAGAGGCGTAGGAGGCAGAGCACACGTGTGGGGGAAGCAGGTCCTTCTGGAGAGGGTGGCGAAGCGGATGGGGATGGGGCGAACAGGACTACTGGAAGGCCGCTCCAGCAACTTGCATCCGTCGCGCCGGACCAGGCTCAGGCGCGAGCAGCGCCGCTTGTCCCCCAGCAGGACAACTACGATGAGTGGATGAAACTAGCCATGGGAAACGTACGTGATCTTGCCTATCGAATAGTATCGTTATCTTACCCCCTTTCAGAAAATCAACGCGGGTAATACCTGGGGTTTTGAGCTTATCGAGTACTTCCACGACATGCGGGTCTTGCGCAACAACGACGACCAGTCGATCAATTTCCAGAAGGCGTCAAGTACGCTCGATGGTTGCGTGAAGGTCTGGACCAGCCGCGTGGACAATCTTGGGTCTGAGACCGGCAAGCTACTCAGCAACCTCACATCCGGCCGTATGGCAGAAGAAGACGAGGAGGATAACGAGGGAGGCTCAGATGCCGACGCTCCTGCCGGCACCCAGAAGGCCAAACGACGAACCCGGCACGAATCGACGCTTGCGAAACGCCCTCAGATATCAGTCAAGAAGCACGATCTCGAGTTCAGCGTCGACCCGCTGTTCCGGAAGACGTGCGAGGACTTCGACGAGGGTGGCGCCCATGGTCTGTTGCAGAACCATCTGAGCTTGGGTGTGGGGAGCGAGGGTGCACTGCGTATCGTGTTCGACGCGAGCGACTCCATGGGTAAAGATGAAGAGGAGGATAAAGGGATCGTACCTCCCTCTTTCATCGACCTTAGCGTCTTACGAGGTACTATTCTTGTTCTCATTTACAATAAAACACCTGCTCAGCCTTATCCCACAGGGAAACTCACTGTCCAGCTTGAAGATTTGGACGAGCTACGCATAGCCCCTTCACTCGACCATTTCTCATTCGGCGCTTCGGACGATACCAACGATAAGGACGAGGACCTCTCCCTATTTCGCGACGATACAGTCATTTTCGGCGCAGGAGAGGATGATGATGAAGACTTCGGAGCGCCTTTACCACAGGACGATTTCCCTATGGATGTCGACGGTGCTCCACCTCCTCCAGCCGTGGAAGAAGATTTCTTCGCGGGTGATCAAGGTGGCGCCGACGATTATAGCGCCAGTCCGGCCGGGTACGGAGGCGAGGATGGTGAAGAGGGATCAGTCGGCGCGCATGCGAACGAGGGCCAGGCGATGGGACCGGGTGGGGCGCCTATACCGTTCAACGGGCCCCGTGGGACTGGTGGTGATATCGCCTTCGGCATGGGTGGCGCCGCGGAAGGCGAAATGCTTGACTTCTTCGATAATACCTTGCGGAGCAATTGGGCAGGTCCTGAGCACTGGAAGATGAAGAAGGTCATCCAGCGAGGTGAATAGTGCCGTCGTTCATCTCTTTGGCTTTGAGCTGACAATTCGTGATAGGGAAACCCGGAGACGTCACCGCCCCCAAGCAGAAGCGTGACAAGAAGGAACCCTTCAAAGTCACCTTCACGAAGACCGCCGGCCAGTTCGACGCAAGGACGAAGCTAAAGGAGCTCTTCGAACCCCCGAAGAAGGCCGGTGCGGGGATCTTGCAGCCGAAACTGGTACACAACGTGACGCGTCGCAGCGCGAAGGCGAAGAAGGGCCAGGAGAAGAGTAAACGTTCAGATCACCTTCTGCCTCCCGACGAGCACTTTTCCGCAAAGTCTCTCGTCAACCTCTTCCTCAAGCCGCAGTTTGCTGTACGTTCTCTCCTTCCTCATACTCGAGCTTTCATCTGATGTATCTGGTCAGCTTCAAATGCGCGGCGAGCGCCCGTTGGAGAACGGCGACGGCGAGGTCGACGAGCAGTTCTGGGCCAAAGCCGCGGAGGAGCAACAACGCACGGGTACCGAGGAGGCTGAGGGAGGACTGGCCGACACGCAACCCTTCCCAAGCCAGATTTTCGATGACGACGATGACGGCCCGGCGTACGCCGACAACTATGAAGCAACCATTAACGATATCCCACCGATCTTACCCGGCGAGCAGGATCTTCTCGCGCAGGTGGAAGGTCAAGAGCGGCGCGTCAAACCTCAAGCGGTCAACTTTGCCAAACGTGCAAAGCGGGTCGACGTTCGTAAGCTTAAGGAGAACATCTGGCGCGGCCTCGAGATTGTCATTCCTCCGAAGAAGAACGAAGACGAAATGGTAAGTCTGAATCGCAATAGTCGGTGTTTGTTGTACTGAACACGTCTGCTCAGGACATGGACGACGTTGATGAAGACGAGGGCACGGACCCTACAGAGCCTCGCGTCTTTAATTCGGTCATCCAGAATCTCGGCCGGCAGTACCCTGACGAGAAGTTTGGGGAGATAAGCACGAGCTTCTGCTTCATTTGCTTGTTGCATCTTGCGAACGAGCAAGGACTCAAGATTGACGCCGGGAATGTGATGGCCGTCGACGAGGACAGGCCCATCGGCAATATCTTTGACCTGAAGGTGCGTATCTATACTGCATGTCTAGGAATTAACGGGCTGATAAACGAACAGGTCTACCGGGACCCTACGGCTACAACTGAGTGATTTAGTCTATGATGCTTTTGCGATACCTCTGTTTTCTTTTGGTTACTTACATCCCACTTATCTGTTGTATCCACCATCTGGTTCTCTCGCCGTCTTCATCTACTACCTCTAGATAGTTGTATATTTCATCCGTACAGTCTACACGCAATGTGGACTCATTGTGAACATTAGTTTTTATTAGGAGAAGGGTCGAAGCATGCGCTTCGACCCCGTTTGTCGCTGATGTTGTGTACCTGCTAGCCCTCAGACTCGGCATGCACGGAGTGGGTGCTGGTTGCCTTTCTTCAATTCCAGTACATGGACTCTTCGCTCTCCATGACCTCGTCCCACTCGACCCGCCGCCCGATGATGCTAGGCTTCCACAGGTTCAAGCCTATGATCCACATCCAGTTTTTGATTGTACACCGCTGAACATTGACGTCCATGATCTGGTATCCGAGGCGACTACGCGACTGAAGAGCACCAGCGAGCGCATCGATGGTTGACTGGATGAATCGGCAGTCGCTAAAGAAGATACTCCGTAGATGCGGGAATAAGGGAGTTTCATTCCCTGTATCCTCGCTTATCACCATTTTGGTGAGTAGGGACAGGGCCGATGTGACGATGGTATCGTGGCAATACTCGAGCGATAGTGACTCGAGCGCCACTAGTTGTCGACCTAGAAAAGGCAGCAATTTCGCATCGACCCAAAGCCTTCGTGACGCGTCTATCTTGAGACGGGTAACACTCGATAAAGGTATGATGGACAGCAATTCGACCGCAAGTGCGGTCGATGCGAGGGCCGGCTCATCTTCTGGTTCGCCCCACATGAGGTTCAGTCTGATGCCCGGGTGCATGAACTCGTGTGTTTCCTTCTGGCTCCTGAAAGGGCGAGTAGGCAGATCATCTTCATCATTAGATAGCGCGGCGAGGCTGAGGCTGCTTGAACTTGGTCTCACAATAAGATGGGATAGGGAATATATGTCTGAAGATGCTACGTGGGTGTTCAGGGCGGAGCAAAGTGAGTCAAGACCAGCGACGTCGAAGCTGGCAGAAATGTCCACAAAGCATCGCGAGCTCGGTGTTATGCTGGCCCACAGAAAAAATAGCTGCTCGCCAATGCCAGTGAGTGATAATCTTCGAAGACGGCGCAACATCGCCGATCGATATCCGCCAACCGGTTCACTTTGAGGTAGAGTTGGAACGACGCTGCAAAGAAGCAGTTCCTCCAGATTTGGCATTCCACACAACCCATCCAAGAGCTCCGCAAACGCATATGGAAAAGTGCGATCATTGCCGTACGTCACGAGACGCAACGTGCGTAGTGAGGTGGGAGGTGTAGTCCAAGGGAAACACGCCGGAGAAAATCCACGAAGGTCTAAGAAACCAAGATGCGTAACATACGAGGATAAGAAGCGTGAAATGACAACGCTCTGTTCATGTTCTTCGAGCGTGCTTTGATTTCCATTTAAGACGAGCTCCCGCATCATAGGAGCAGGCTTGTCTAGTAGCGTGCAGACCTCCAAGATCGGAGGACGCTTCACATGCCCAACGTCGTCCAGATCAATGAATGGGAGTGGGGTGAAATGGGATGTTTGGTGCCGCAACGACTGTATTCGCGACAACTGCGACGTCAGAAGCTGGACATACGGCTCATATAGAGCGGAATCTTTGTGTGTGGTCGGGATCTCGATAACGAGTGGCGCTTTGCCTGAGCGTTCAATGAAGGTGTTCCATGCGCTGCGTCGAGCGGCCAATTCGGGCGTGAACATGGTCCACAGAGCTCGGTGCCCAAGACAAACGGAACGCCAGTGTTTGCACACGTGGCTCACGACGGGCCAGCCTAGATATATCGGTCTCTGGTCATAGAAGAGGCTACGCTCCCGTATGATGTGCGGATATACTTCACGCAGAAACTCAAATATGCGGGTAAGGATCTCCGGTGGTAGCTGGGGTAGAACGGTCGATGCCGGACGCCAAAATCTATTTGAGTGTAAGGCATTCCACTGCATCTCATGAAATTCCGAGAGGGTTCGCGTAGGCATCGGATACGACATTGTGAGGCAGATGAGGGTCTCAGTAGAGGGTGGTAGGAAGGAAGCCGCGCCTTCTGGGCGTGGCGCGTAATATGTTGACTTCGTCGGGCCGCTTCGCCGAATGCCCCTAACGATTATATCGGCTGCTGTCCGCGTTCGTGAAGTTCAAGTTGGCCCTTCACCACGTCCTGACTCGAGCATCGACTTATAATAACCTGCCTTGACTTAGTACCGCACGTCATGGAAGCACGTACGGCCACGATAAAGCGGAAGACGAACGAAACAGAGATCGAGATCTCAATCAACCTCGACTGCCAACCAGGATCTGCCCATGCGCAAATTATCGACATCTCGACTGGCATTGGCTTCCTTGACCATGCACGTCATCGCCTTTTTTGCCCGCCCAAAAGCCATACCTGACGTATGTATAGATGTACAATGCTCTAGCAAAGCACTCCGGCTGGTCTTTGACCCTCAAAGCCAAAGGCGATCTGTGGATCGATGACCACCACACAGCTGATATGTCTAGCCATCGTGCACCGTTTGTTCGTGCAACTGACTAGATGCCTTCCACACAGGACACCGCAATAGCACTTGGCTCCGCATTCAAGGAGGCCCTTGGAGAGGTGCGCGGTATCAGGCGATACGGGACAGGTTTTGCCCCACTTGACGAGGTGAATTCGCCACATGTCGCCTCACTAGACCATGCTAAGCTAGAGTACCAGGCGCTGTCTCGTGCTGTCATAGACATCTGTGCGAGGCCCTACTGCTTTACCGATCTCGGTATGAAGCGCGAGAAGGTCGGGGACCTCAGCACGGAGATGTTCCCGCATATCTTCTACTCGTTTGCTATGGCGTCTGGCTGTACACTGCACGTTGATGTGCTTCGTGGAGCCAACGACCACCACAGGTATGGATTCAACTTGTGTCGACAGAATATATGCTCAACGTGATTTGACAGAGCCGAGAGTGCATTCAAGGCACTAGCTATCGCAATCCGTCAGGCCACTGAGAGGACTGGTGGAAATGACGTTCCAAGCACGAAGGGCGTGCTATGAGCCGCGCCGACTATCTGAGCGTCGTAGATGGAAACATGTGTTTGCGATTCACAGGCCATGCAATGTATACACTACTAGAACCCAAAAGCACCCATATCAAACTCCGCGACCTGTACATTTTGCTTCGCAGCCTTCATCAAGCTCCCAATACCCGCCTTCCGTTGAACCAGATCGCTTTCCGGCTGTTGCGGCTTCGGACCCTCTTGCTCGACAGTAGGTGTAGCTTCACGCACAGGTGATAATTCGCGCGTCGGCGACGGACGACGAGTAGGCGGAGCCGTCTCAACGTCCATGTCGATCATGATGCTTGAGCGTCGACGGAGTGCAGGTTCGAGAGCGAACCTGGAAGCCATTGGACTCGTTGGCATGGTCGGCCGGGTGGCGTCGCGAGTGACGGTAGACGGCCGGTCGAACGACCAGGAGCGTACAAGGTCGAGCGCGAGAGCATGACAGCCTGAACAATGTTCTCAGATGAATGCGGGCCAAGCATAGATGAGTTTGCAACTTACCCATTCGAACAAAGACACGAGCAATTTGGAGCACAAAGCTGAACTCGACACGGCCCGAGATCTCACTTGTGCCCTGCGCCGCCTGCAAAGTCTTTGCCTTGAGTTGCGAAAAGAGCAGCGCGAGGGAAGGGTCGTCGTAGTGAGGACTACCGATATCAAGGATGGGCGGATTGAGCGTGCTCGCTATGTCTTGCAGTGGTGTCTGCGGAGTAAGTCAACGACACGTTTTGGACGTACACGAAGTAATAAACATACGACTAGAATGCGGACTGCGAGGTCACGGCGATGCAACAGCCAGAAAGCCCAGCTGCCGAGATACCGATTGCCCGTTCGAAAGGCCTCGGGTATGACCTTCGTAGTGAGAACCATGTTGAGTATTGGGCCGTCGTCGCCACCCTCGTGTATACGCGCAAGTGCCACGGCCAGCTGGAAGTCGTCCAGATTCCGCAAGCACACTTGCACGGCGTCCCTAAGGCTCCCTCCCAGCAGGAAAAACGCAGCAGCGTACTCGAAGCGCCGCTTGCTCAACAATGCATACGCGTTCTTGTTCGCCGCAGTCCGCCAGCGCGCTTGCGTGAAGTCGTTGCCGAGGAACTTGAGCATCGGCTGCTGCTCGCGGTGCCACGAAGCCTGACGCCATAGTCCATGTACCAGCTTGTGCTTACCCACGACGAAATAAAAGAGGCTACACGCCACCGGATCACGCGCATCTCCTGCCATGTACTCGTTCCGGGCGACGACCTCCATCTGTGCTTTCATGTCATCGAGCGACTTCGACCACATAAAGACGCCTAAAGCCCGCGCATCGGACCATGTCATCTTGTTCTCGCAAGCAGAAGATGCCGAAGCCATAAGCAGACCTTGGCTCTCCGAGTGGTAGGCCCAGACGATGTCGCGATAACGTAGACGCTCTCGCCAACCGCCCCGTCGTGCGATAACACCGCTTTCACGCGGTTCTGGGCTGGCGGGAGATGTCGCCCGTGCGTTCAGGATGTAGAAAGAACGCATTGAGATGAGATAGCGCAAGCCATTTGCATCGAGCGCTCGTCTGGATTCGTCCACCTAGATGAGAAGTTAGCGACAGGATGCAGCCGGCTATTGACAATGGCGAACCTCCAAGGTCGTTTGTACGAGTACAAGTAGATGAGCGTGCTCGTTAGGGGTCAGATGTGGCAGCGGATGCTCCTCCAGATGCTCGAGCAGTTTCTCCACAAGCAACCTTGAGAACCCTGTATCTTCCGGCCTGTCTCGATGTCAGAAGCCAAAATGTGCGGGTCTAGGTGAGTGCAACGCACTCAGCGTAGCTTTCAACCGCATCGAAGAGGAAGTCGCGCTGTTGCCGCCCTTGTGTGCTTTTAAACGCAGCCGCGCCCTCCCCGCCACTTGTTCTTTGCAGCATGGCCTCGATACCTACAGACGTCCACTCGAAGGGCCCGTCCTGCAACTCCGGCAAGCGTTCCCACTCTCTGAACCGCTCAACGTCTCTTGCAAGGTTGCATATGATCTGCTTCACAAGCTCGAGCTTCTCCCACAGTAGGCACTGAAGAAGCATCTGGGGATGATAGTCGACGAGCGGTCCGTTACGCCTGGCAACGTGCTCGAATAGCGACTCGTCTTCAGTACTCTTCTCTTTATGCGCCTGACCGTACAACAACATCTGGTGCCCGGCGCCCACGAGTAGCGAGCCATTCGCAAGCCATATCGAATCACTGATCGGATGTGGAAGCACGCCCTCCAAACTGATTTGTTTCACGACTGCCCAACCGGGATCGTCCTCAAAGTATGTTGCGCGCTGTTGGCATAGAATGTCGATGCGTCGTGCGTAGCCGACCGCGAGGATGCTCTGAGTGTCGGGCGTCGAGCTCCAGTCTAGGTCGTTCACCCGATCGGAGGCGTCGAGCGAGACGGCATACTCGAGACCCGAGGCGAACTGCGACTCCTTCGAGTCCCAGATGGTGAGCTCTTCACCTTCCGGAGTGGAGACAACTGCGTAAATGGTCATTATGGCGAAGTACGACGACGCATATGATGACCGTACCCAGTACAGTCTTCTTTGCAGAGCTACATGCCGCCTTGGTGATGCCTATGCGCCCAGTGCGTACAGTACCCGTTCGCTTCCATCCTGTTCTTCTCCTACTCGCGACATCATCGCCAAAGCCCGACTCCTCGTCAGGAACCCAGAACCCAAGTTCCCCATTCTCGCCCACACTCAGAAGTACGTCGTGTACGACGCCTTTTCCTATCGATCCTCTGCTCCAGCCCATTGGATCGACGCGAACGATATGGGCGGGCGGCTTGTCGAGTGGAAGTTGCGTCTGAGACTGTAGTACGAGACTCGGCGAGGGAGAGAGCACAGCGTGAATGTGCAGGATAGACGTGGGCGCGGTGGTGAGAGCATATATACATGTATGGCCGCCAGGTGAAGATGCCGGTTCAGTGAAGAGCGTCACGATATCGGGCACCTCGATAGTGCAAGGTGGGTCGGAGTGTAAGGTCAACATCCCGCGTTCCGACGAATACGTGGCAAGCGTCCGGCCGTGGTCAAGCACAATGACCTGGTCTGCAGAGTCGTAGACCGCAGTCTTCTCTAGCCTCGTACCCCTCTCCCTTATACGCCATGCTTCTCCGCCTTGCTCGCGCAGCACTGCGACACCGTGCCCTTCGGGTGTACGCACGAAGCGAGTTATATGCGAGCCGCTAAAGTGCACATCTGACACAGATAAGGCGGATTGGACAAGACCCTCGTCGCGAGCGTCAAAAAACTCGAGTGGTGACAGAGCGAACGATGTAATGGGCGGTGAGGTGACAAGTGTGAGTCCTCCGCGCTGTTTAGTATTCGGCACAAGGGCAAGGTAGTTGGGGAGTGAAGCTGCTGGGAATGGTGTTTGTAGCAGAGTAAACTGCTTCAGGAGGGTCGGCGGTCGTGAATTCACATTCTACATCATATTACCGTCAGTTAAGATCCATGAATGATGAAGCAAAGATGTGCACACAGCAAGCGCTTTCACCACTAGGGAACCGTCTGAGAACACTCGGAGGAAGAGATCCCAACCCTCTTCCAAGATATCTCGCGCCCTCCTCGTCTTTCCATCTTCAGCGTGTGAACTATTGGGGAGAGCGCCTTGCAGCGAATCTGCAACGGCCAGCCGGTCGAGCCAAAAGACACTGGAGGATAGCTTGCCCGTGAGAGACCTGGACGGCAGATGATGGGAGGCAGAGTGCATGTCGAAAGTTGCGTGAAGCTGCAGGTGTTGTGGCGCATCCAGAACGGGCATAAAGACACGGAGTGTTGCATCCTGCGTAACTGTATATAGGACCATATCATCTCTGCACAAGTGTCAGCAAGGTGACTGGAATAAAAGAGGTAAGTGCACAACCTGCCATCTGGTTGAGGCTGCCTCCAGTTCACATTGACGACCGGTCGAGGGTGGGGTATAATCTGGGCAGGTCTACCAGATGTGGTGAGGTATATGCGGACTAAGCTATCTGGCTGGACATTGATGAATCACCGAGCGGTACGAGTGGGCAGACACGCACCTGTGTAACGGTGGCCATGTATTGTAGTGAGGGGGAGAAGTGAACGGTCGTAGGGTTAGGGGCACTGCAGATTCGGAGATCAGATTGCCATACGCTGTGCAAGCTAAGGGAAAGTACTGACCGAGATGCCCACTTTTTGGACCATGTCAAAAGGTCGTTCTCTAGGACCAGCGAGTACACCGAGAGCGATCCCGAGCATGCAAGAGCCAATAGACCTTATTTGCATAAGCTGGCAGAACCGTACATGCGATTGTAAGATATGCGCACCGGATCGGCAGTCTATTGCAGAGATCCGCACGTCCTTAGGTAAAGTTAGCGATGAGTGTATCCTCCATGTATCTTGCTGGACGCCCGAAAGAGACCATGCCGCCAAGTAGTTGTCCATAGACGCGAGTACCTACTGTATGCATGAGCGGTCAGATAGAAGATGTCTGCCTTTAGACATACAAGCTTCATAGCCGGGTCGATGGCCACGGCTGTGATGGAGCTTGTGCCATGCAATGTTGCGGGAAAGATGTCAGAGAACGCGAGGATCCGAACAAGTGCAAGTGTGCGAGCATCGAGAACGACGACAGAATCTGCTGTTGGATAAAGCTGTAATTCTGTAAGTGTCATGACATCGGTATCAGCCTATCCGGCTTACTAATAGTGATCTGTCTTTGAGAGCGAGTACGGCTGGCTGGGAAGAGGGAGTCCCGATGTACGCGTTCACGAGCTCGATCATAGAGGACGTTCAAGTCAGAGCCGCGTGTTGAATTGAGTGCGTCATCCGCACTGACTTTACCGAGCTTGCTGCTTTCGCGCGGCTGCTTCACTCCTCTTCCCAGAACGTCCATGTCCCTCTCTCGCTGACCACAAATGCGCCGTTTATTTACCTTCGCTCTTCTGCCGCTCGCATGCGCTTCGGCTGCCCAAGTGCACTTTGACTCGCCTGCCACTGCACCCTTTGACGGGCCCGTGCGGACAACTTCGACCACACTTGTCGATGTATTATCGAATGACTCGGACTACACTTCGCTTCTACGCTTGCTTCAACGTGCAAAGCTCATACCCACACTCAATCGCTTGAACGGCTCTACCTTCTTTGCGCCTACAAACGACGCAATAGAGAAGCACAAAGCCTCCAACTCTCTGTGGCATGCCGCTCTCTCCGACGACTCGCATCTGCTTGACAACGTACACGAGCAACTACGCCAGGATCTACTCTATCATCTGCTAAACTATTCTATATCTTTGCCTCAAGAGGAGAGGCTACTGGTCACACACACGCTTCACTTCCCTTACGAGCACACCGAGCCCCCTACACGCGAACCTCCTGGGCGGCCTCCATGGATGCCACAGCCGGGCGGTACATTAGGAGGCGAGCCGCAACGCCTGCGCGTTGCTGCACGCGAGTCTGCGGTATACGTGGGTGTGGATACGTTTGGCAAGGGTGGTGCGAAGCTCGTGAAGGGAGAGGTGAATGCCGGGAACGGCATCCTCCTCGGCATAGATTCGGTGCTTGCACCTCCATCACACCTCGGTACGTCCCCATGACTGTGCAAACTGCGTTTCATCTTCGCTCATGCTGTGCCTCTAATACAGCGGACATAATCGGAAACCAGTCGTCACTGTCCTACTTTCAACGAATACTCACACCGGAGGTGAAGGACCGCTTGGCCAACACCTCTGAGCTCACCTTGTTTGTTCCTGTCGACTCGGCGTTCGACGCTCTGCCCAAGTACGAGCGCTTGTACTTGGAAAGTGATTTTGCTACGGACGATCTCCAGCGAATATTCGAGATGCACGCAGTCGTGCAAGACCGGGTAGTCTATAGCGAGGCGTTCGAACCCGCAGTAAACCGTGAGTCAAGCCACGGCTCCGCATAAGCGCGCAGTTAGCTTACTTGTACACGCAGTCACCACGTTGCAGGGACAGACGCTCGAGGTCGTGCGTGCACCTGACAAGGTCCTAGTATCCGACGCAGAAATCGTGCAAAGCGACATTTATGCGGCAAACGGCGTGCTACATACTGTCTCTTCTCTGCTCGTGCCGGAGGGCGCACTTCGCCTCACTCCGGAGAAGTTACTTCTCACGTACAACTGCACCACGTTCATCTCGCTGCTACATTCGGTCAACCTCACCAGTCTCGTCAACAACACCGATGCCAAGTATACCATCCTTGCACCGCCCGACGATGTCATGACGCTTTTCGGCGGCGACGATCTGCCGGAGAAGGGCTCTGAAGAGTTGCAAAAGCTTCTTCAGTATCATTTCTTACCCGGACGCTGGACGTCGAAGAAGTTGCGGGATGCGACTTTGGTTGAGACGGAGTTGACGGAAGATGGTCTCGATGATGGAAGACAGGTCGTTGAGGTTGAGGTTACCGACAAGAGCAAGGCTGAAGCGGGCTCTTCCGATGTCATTCGCTTCGCCGGTGCAGCCGTTGTAGGCGAACCTCGTGAGTGCAAGTTTTGTGCGTCATTGTCAATACCGACTGATAAACTCTTCCAGTCCCGTTAGACAATGTTATAATTTACTTCCTGTCTCGCCCGATAATACCGCCCGCCGACTCTCTCGCCGTTGCACTGCCCTCCTTGGATCTCTCCGCATTTCTGGCCGCAGTCTTTTCCGCAGATCTCCAAGACGTGCTTAAGACCGCAGTGCGCTCCACATTGCTTATCCCGCATAACGAGGCCTTCAAGCGCTTAGGTGCCCTCGTCTCTTCCCACCTACTCTCAACGGCGGGGAAAGCCGACCTTAAGAACACGATTCTGCACCATACTCTCGACGGCGTTTTCTACGCGAATGAACTCGCCAACGGCTCTACACGGACCTTCGGCACTCTCGAAGGCTCTGACGTTTCCCTCACCCGCGCCAGTAATGGCTCTCTATCGCTCAGCGGGTCCGGCGGCTGGCGCGGGATGAGCTCCGCAGTCTGGCTGCGGAATACCCTCTCACGCACAGGCGTCGTGCACGAGCTCTCGGACGTACTGCTCCCACGCACTGTAGAGCTTACAGTTGGCAAGCTCGTCAAAGCTGCCGCGGGCAGCACCATGGCCAACCTAATCACCCGCGCGGGAATGGACTGGGTACTGAACGGTACCGCGCCACCAGAGGACTCGCCTTGGGCTGGCGTCAAGGGTACAGGGTGGACATTACTTTGCCCGAACGACGATGCGTTCAAGAACGTGAACCTCACGACTTTGTATAAGGATACGAATGTGCTTCAGGCTATCGTTGCCCAGCATCTGATTAGCACTCCGCCGCCTGCGGACGACATGCCACGCGACGATCGTCCGCTGCCGTTGGAAGACAAGGAAGGGCACGCAACTCTGCTCTCACCGAAGCATGATTACGGCGACGTTGTCTTCCGCAAGGACGGTGAACAGCTGCTCGTCGGTATCCGTGATGCGCGGGGTACCAGTGCGCGCAACGACTGGGCGCGTGTCATGGCCTGGGGTCGCGCGACGACAGGGCCGGGCGGTGGCTCTGGTGGCGTGGTGCAGATCGACCGCTTGCTAATGCCATACAACGCGCCATGGTGGTGGGCGTACGGCGCACCTGTCGCTGTTGGCGTTCTTGGCCTTGTGCTTATCGCCGGCTTCTTCGCGCTCGTCCGAATAGTGTGGCGTCGCGATACGACTGAGGCGACGTACGAGCCCGTAGGTGGATTCATCGAGGACGAGGACGATGCGGAGGTTTGAAGTAATTCTCATCACACAGTTTGTGCATAGACGTTTGTACTTTTAGCTTTGTAACTTAGCTGCTATTGTATATGGGGTTTTGATCATCGACGTAGGATATGCGATTAGTCGTACATTGGTAATACACGTTCCAGGATTTACAGCAGTTGGGCATTTCAGTAGCAGGCAGACAGCAAGGTGAGGCAAAGCAAGGTCGGTAGGTGCCAGCAAAGCGGAGAGTATCAAGATAATCCCACATCAGGTATTCAAGAGGACGAGTTGGATAGACGGTACGCCTCAGCAAGATCTGCGATAGCTAGACAAAACGGTCAGCCTGATTCGTTGCGAACAAGACAGACAGCGGAACTCACTCGTCTCAAAACGGCTAAAGATATGTGACCACGACTTCACTGTGCGCGGCTGAGGATGCTAGATATTATTGAGCAAGTTGTTCACAGGCAAGGATGGCGATGCCCTCACAAGTTTGTAGAAAGCCTTTCCACGAGCATCGCGCTTCATAGATGCGACATCAGGGTTTTCAGCGAGGAAGCGTGCACACGCCCTGAGATCGCCAAGAGTCGCTTTACCCCCAGCGCGACCCATCTCTTCATCCATCGTATAGACGAACTTCGACTGCACGGGGGAAGAAGAAGTGCGATTGGCCTTTGTCTGTGACGTAGAGCCGGCGCTAGAACCCGATGCTGTCGATGAAGGTTTGGATGCGGGGAAGCGAGTCCCGGCTTCGTCCGGGCGCTTCTTAGGCTTGCGCTCGCGCTCGCTGCGCCGAGGACTCCCGCTAACCGAACGAGAGGATCGGGGTGTAGAGGGCGTTTGGGGTGACGAAAAGTCATTGGAAGAGATGGAGGATGACGAGGATGGCGGTGTCTCGAATCGGGTAAAGGGAGATCTCGCCGAGGGTGCTGGCGACGATTGAGGCGAATGCTGGATGACAGCTTCGTTCTCGATAATGTCTTCCTCCATAGGCTCGGAATACAGTTCCGCAGGGATCTGTGGCGTGAATGAGTTCAAGCGTTCGGCACGAGGACGACGCCAACTCACTTCTCCAACTTCAGCGCAGGGCGCAAGCGCAGTGGCGTCGACGACAGGATAAAGTTCGAAGGCCTCTTGGTCAGCGTCGCAGTAGGATGCGCGGTCCTCCACTGGGAATACGTCCATATGATCCCAGCATATCTGAGTCTCGGGGATAACAGCGGGAGACGGCGAGCGAATTGGACTTGTGGCGCGACTGGCGCGCGACGGCGCCACAAAGGCCGAACATTCCTCGGGAGCTGCCGATGGCTGTCGGCTCCGGTCTAAGCCTTTGTCCTCAGCGTCCGAAGTATCTTCCACAGACGTGGGAGGCGACGAAGCCGCGGAAAGCGACCCCGCATCCGAGAAGGAGCCGGACGTGGATGAAGCGGATGACGATTCCGCGGTCAAGTAAGCGTGAACGAGCTCATCAAGACGGCGCCGATGGAGGACGTAGTAGTCCCTCCAGATGTTCTCGGCGTGCGAGTTGACAGCGTGGAGATCCCAGAAAGCAGACGAGTCGGGCTTGTCTGCAGCGCGCGCGTTCGCCAGCGCTGTTACGAGGACCTGCTCGTCGTCCGCGCAGGTTCCAATAGGCTGCATGAGCCGCATAGCTTCGCGCATCAAGTCTATCTCGTCGTTATCAATAATGTAGGTCCGAAACACCTGCTTCGCCAATTCGTGTAGAGCAGACATGGTCGTTGCGAAGACGAGGTGCGAAGACAAAGGACGAAGGGGTCAAAGGAAATTGGAGGTGCTGCGAGTGAGAGCGATCTATTTGACCTGTTGACGGTCAAGATATGTACCCGCTCGGCGATGCCCCTTGTGACACCGCGGCGTGTTGTAGGAAACCGGAGAAAGGCCATCTCGACTGCTGTGCGGCGCGCACACGCGTTCATGCGAGCGAAGAAGTCGGGGCGATCCTGACGAACAGATTCCGACCTGGACGGGAATGATCCTCCGGTCCCGCGCTTGCCCCGTTCTGAGCGGCCTGCGCTCAGGGCCACAGGCGCTGCGCTACGTACCCACCTTCCAATTCCCACCTACGAAGACTTCGCCGCGGCGCAATGCACGAAGCCACCGCTGCGTCTGGCATAAGAATCGACGAACCTGGCAAAGCGCTGAAATGAAAAGGCTCAGTGGAAAAGTCGTTTCTTGATTGGCAAACATGACAAGATAGGAGTTCGATAGCGGGTCAGTTCAATGGATAGATGAGATGGGTGGTAATGACGCCGCGCCACAAGGTATTTGAGGCGGCCTGCTGTAGATCGTGAGGACTGTAGGACCTCGAGGACTATAGGATTAGAAGCATGCAGAGCCGAACTGCCATGATTTCGGCTTCTAGAAGTATAGCATCGCAATCATAACCATCTAGAGCACTATGAATGCGCTCGCGGTCATCGCTCCGACAACCAGCATGACCTTCTGGCCAGCAACCAGTGATATGGCGCTGCTTGAGGCGCTGTCCATCGCACTGCTGTTGGACGATCCCGAGACTATGACGCTTCCATTCGCGACGGCGAGGACAGCGCTGCGACCGAGCTCATTTCCACTCTTGTCGCGAGCCAGGACGCCAACATAGTCATGCGAGAAGTCACTGAGCGACACATTCGTCTCGAAGCCTGAGCGTACATGCGTCGAGACCGTCGACACGCCGTTCGCATCCGAACCACCGAGAAGGTCATAAGACCTCACCGCGGTCTTGCCATTCCAAGAGAAGTAGGCGACGCTGTCATTGATAACAACGTACGGAGGATCTGCGGGGTTCCCTTCCCAATCGACCTTGAACCAGCGATAGTTCTGAGACAGAATGGCCACTCAATAAAGGCGCGCTTCAAAGACCGAGGAGGCATACCTGAATCGGGCCGTTCATCGGCGGGTTCGAGTCTCCGAGGGTCATCGCGAAAGTGACGGCGCCATCTGCGCTGTATTCGGTCATCCAGGGATTGGAGCCAAAGCCGACAGTCCAGGTGCCGTCGGGGTTGAGGTGCATAGAGCCTTGAGAGTTTGAGTAGTTCTGATAAGGCTGAGGGAGAAGCTCCATGTCAAGACTGGCATTCCAAGTACTCGTATCGAAAGAGATGAGCAAGCCGCGCGCCGTCGTTTCGTCATGCTCCCAGTCAGAAGCGGCATTATCGAAGAGAGATATTTTGGTATAGTCCTCATGGTAGCGAGCACTGAAGCAAGTTAACCCCTGACGTTGCTCCACGAAGTCATGCGGACTTACTGGTGCTGCCACTCGAAGTTCGTACCGTTGCCCATGGTGAAGTTGCTCTGCATGCCACCCATGGTCCAGATGACCGCGCCATCCGTCTTGTTTACAAGGAAGACCTGGTGCAGATGCCTACAAGAGCGTTAAACACGATTTGCCACCTGACTGGGTGTGACAGGCGCACCGAGCAGAGATGAGGTAGTTGCCATCTGCATCCTTATCTATCGAGTTGAAGTGATAAGCATCCCACGGATTTTCCTCCGTACCCGAGCCTCCCGGTGCAGCGTAACTATACTGAAGGGGTATGTGTTCGACAGCACTCCAATTGAAGATGAGCTCGCCGGTCGTGATGTTGACCTCCTGGAACCAACAGTCTGTCAAGTAGCCGCTCGACGTCCCTCCGCAACAAGAGAGATCGAGTGGAATGGTGTTGTACACGGTTAGCAAGGCGCTCGAGTTAGTCGAGATCGGGATGTGGCACTGACACGGGGTTGAGGCATACGGAGTATACATACGCTCGTGGCTACTCACCTCATGGATGTCAGCGCCCTCGGCACCCACGGATGTAACATTGGCGACAATGTTGAAGGTGTTGTCCAGAAGTGAACACTATGTGATGGCTGAATACGTTGAGGGAATGAAGATGGAACGGGGTGACCTACGGTGCCGGCGCCATGTCCGCTACTGAAGACAGTTCCAGTCCATACGGTCAGCACCCTGATGAGAGGTACGTTCGGTTAGATACATGGAGCAATTGAGACTGGAACACGGACTGGCTGCCGTTGTAGTAGCCTGTATTCATATCGAAAGCGTTCGAGTACGCCGAGTCGGCCACCCATACAGCCGTGCCATTGCGGTCGAAAATTATCGGCACAGGGTTTTCGACATCGGACCCTCGGGGAGTGGTGAGGTATAGGGAGTCGTCGTCGTCGTAGCCGCCAATTTGCACGATGGCGTTCAACACGGGCGTGGACTGCCGGGATACTGCCTGTAGACTCCTATCAACATGAATCCATACACAGACATAACCCGCGTAGTACGCACATTGGTAGCGAACTGTGCGGACGCAGCTTCTGCGAGAAGCAGAGCAGGGACAAGGAAGGGCTGGTGCGACAACATCGCACAAGTTGGGAATCGGATTGCGTGCTACGTAGGAGGACGCAGTATTTCAGTCGCCAGTTGTTGGTTCCAGTCCGTTACCCGGCCACCCTCATCACAATGTCCGTCATTAACGCGCAGCATACAACAGACAAATTGCGGTGCGCAGTCAAGAATTGAGTAACTACCGCGGCCCGCTGTAAGCCCGGGGATGAGAGGGCGATAGAAACTGGGGTCATGAGTCTTGTGAGCTTTGTCGACAAACCTTCACAGCAACCTGTGTACACTCAAAAAGAGCTAAATCAGACAGTTTGCCGACGAAACGAGCAGTGGCCGCAATGTAAACAGACATTAGCTGCAAGAGCGGAAGCCAGCATCCCGCGGCACGGACTGCTGCGCTTAGGGGCTGGCCGGGATCCGGCTGCTGCTGTCGTTCACCAGCGTTCACCTCAACTTATAGATTTGACCCATTCTACACGGTTGCGTAAACCAAAACCCACCCATCGACATGGTATGCAACTCACCACGATCACTCAAACCACGAGGCTCATCGCACGGCAGATATCAAGCAAAGCTATATTCCATGGTACAGTTTCATTGTGCAGATGAAGAAGGTAAGCGAGAGAAGACCCGTAGCAGGCAGCAGTCATGCAAAGAGATATTCCATCCGAGTCGTATCAAGTGTCGTGCGATCTACTGAACCTCCACGTTTTCGCGCTTCTTGAGCACGAGCGGCGCACCCATGATACGCTGCCAGACGTCATTAACGTCATCGACGACGGTCTCGAAGTGCGAGGTCGCGTCGTAGGACTTGGTGATGAAGATGTTGTCCGACTTGCCGTCCGAGGTCGGGGTGTAGGTCGAGGTGATGGAGACGAACCTGCGGAAAGATTAGATAAGGAGATGATCATTTGAACGAATGGTGAGATCGTACTTGTCGTAGATGGGACCGAGGAGCTGAAGACCCGGTGCGATCTCCAGCTCGGGCTTGTCGGTCTCGACGATCGTGCTGACGATAGCGATGTAGACGTCCTTGGCGCACACATTGTGCGTCGACGAGACGACAGCGACGTAGATATCTGCCAGCCGAGTTCAGCCTTTTCGAATCGTCATATGATTGAGCGAAGACAACATACCGTTCTTGCGGTTCACCTGGCCCTGAGGAATGATGATCTGAGCGCTGTCCGAGTCCTCCGTTCCAGGAATAGGATGCTTGAGGATGCAAATGGCACGGATGACCTTGCCTTCCTCAACCACGCGAACCTTCCCACCGTCTCCAGCACCAGCACCGAAGTAGCTCGGGTCACCAACAACACCCTTGGCCTTGACGATCTCATCGCCAGAGCGAACGCCAATGAACTTGCCGTCCGCATCCGTCACGATCTCGTGTGCGGGCTTGTCGAGCATGTACGTGCCGCCGTAGATGGCAGATAGACGCGCGAAGGCCTGGGGAAGCTCGCCGAGACCGTAGAGAGGGTAGATGTACGGCGATTTGCCATAACGAGCCATGGACGAGGTGTAAAGGACGATACGCTCGTATGCTGGGCGCGCGGGCTTGGTCTTGTAGCTGGTGATAGGGTCAGGCGAAGAATTGAATCGATATATGTGATACGCACTCGTCATCCAAGTACAAGGCCATGGCGTGACCGATGAAGTCCTGAGTTCCCGGCTCGAGACCGAACTTCTCGTACACCGTCTTCATCGTGTCCTTGTCAAGGTTGATACCTGATAAACGCGTCAGTCATGCCGATATACGTGGCTCTATTTGTACGCACCCTGGTGGGTAGCAGGGTCATCGTCCTTCCAGTTCTGCAAGAACTCAAAGAACTTCTTCGCCCGACGTTTCTCAAAGAGACCCATAAGCGGGCTCCTTACAGCCTCCATCTCCGTGCTGGGAACCTTGGAGATCTTGCCGTCGCGGAAGACGAAGGAGCCGGCGATCTGCTTGAACTCGAGGTATCGCGTGACATCGGTGTGGACGAGGATCTTGGTGAGCTCGCCGGACGCGATGATGAACTTGGGAACCAGGTCCACGGCGTAGTCACGGTCGCGGCCGAGCTCGGTTGGGGGCGTTTGGTCGGGGCGGAACTTGCGGTAGAGCTGGATACGGTTGTTAAGATATATTCGACAAGTAGATCAAAGAGTATAGACACCTGAGTGAGGTTCAAGCTGGCGCTGTCACCACCGTAGTAGTCGTTCCTGTCCATGTGCAGGACTTTCTTGCCCTCGACGGACAGCAGACCGGACAGAATACACTCCGTCAGGCCGGTACCAAGCACGACGTACTACATCGAGATCCAGTCAGTATTATACATTTCACGACTATGAGTCTACCCACATCATACTCTTCATCCATCGTAGCTATTCGGATGTAGTGGGAGGAGTGGTTTCGTCAGTCGTGAAGGTGAGGGGCAGAGCGTTGGAGGCGCGTTTCAGGCGCAAGCGCGCAAGCCCTTATGCCATGATGCGCGCAGGATCACACGTGGGACGCTAGACCGACTTCTTTAAACGTGTTTTAAGCGAGCCGCTAACTGGGCAAACAAATATACACAACGGTGCACGACGACTATGGTACCAATAAGGAGAGTGTGATGAGGTATATGTATGTATCCGAGCCTCAGTGGATGAGGGTAACAAGAAAGCAGGTGGAGCAGGGATCAGCCGTGCGGCATGGCAACAGCGACCGAGAACAAGATGTGGCGACTAAGTATGGTTTATGGATAGCGAGCTCGGAAGAGCAGAATATGCAGAGCAGTTGAGTGCAGAGGGTGCAGAGTATAGGACATGACAGATATAAACGTGGCTTCAGGTAGAGGACGTGGAACGAGATGGTTTGGTGGATACGGGCGCGAGAAGCCTCTTGCAGCGCGCGCGGAGGAGAAGCGCGAGATCCTGTACTTGCTCAGCACGCGTGTCGTTCGCCGTTATATTTCGCACTTACTATGACGATAGTCGAGAGACTGGGACGTCGAGCGAGTAGGGTCTTGTCTTCCCTATTAAAGCCGCGAACAGCGGCGTCTAAGTTGTAAACGGCAAGGAAATGCGACTCGTCGCTCTCGGTATCCAAGTTGTCGACGTCCATCATTGTATGCTACACGATCGCATCAGTTGTGAACCTCTGAACTGCTTTGAGAAAAGCGCACATTGGGAGTGAAATGATACGAGGTGGTAGGAGGCGGAGACCAGCGGTAGTCGACGGTAGTCTGCATAGTGGTTCTAGTTCAGGCCTCGCGGTCAAAGCAAAGTATATAAGCCACGCACCATCAAAGAGTCGTCAACCCGTGGTGCAGTGCGCGGATACGGTTCGTATCTCGAAGGAAGGGGCAGTCCGTCTGTCTGGCGCGAGACTTGTGGAGGTCGAGCGGCAAAGAAAGCCTCGGTGATGACGAGCGTAAAGGACGGGTAAGTTGGCGAAACGGGAGCAGGCATGACGAGACGAAAAGGAGCGTGGGGGGTAGTTGGCGGCCAACGGGCGACGGAGGGCCCGTCGAGGCCTCTTGACGTTTCCTTTTGAGCGACGTTCTGAGCGATGGCGGCTCTAAAGTTTGCTGTGCGCGTTCACACGCAAGTCGTTCGTGCTTCCGAGGACGAGGTCCTTCGCGCCACAGAACCGCGAGCTTTGTTCGGGCTTCCACTACCAGTCATGGACCCTCTGATATGTCACCACAACCTCTGTGCTATGAGCTCAAGCGAACAACGGGCAAACCGGAGGCAGGACACGAAGCTGCTTAGACACTCTTCTCGTCTGTAGATCGAACGGTTGACTTGGCACCAAGACTGTAGCATTTCAATTATCTGGATGCCGCTCTGGACCAGGTGTGCAGCGTATATGGCTAGCTCAAATGTGACTGTGCTCGCCCTCGCGTTCCACCTTCGTCGGACGCGCTCCACACCGATTTCAACGCCAGTTCCCCGCCCGCTTCAACGGCCCATACGTACATCCGTCTAGATTTCGGTGAACTTCATCCCGTCTCCAATCTCCTCTACGTTTGACTCGCGAGGTACACCATGCGGCACGACGTAGCCGTCCCTTCTCCCGAAACGATGCAACGAGGGACTCGAACCGCGCACACGCGACGCGACGGGCGCTAATAGCATGTGATCGTTTCGCAGGCGAGTCATCCGCGACACACAAGTCGCAGCATCGCACTTTGGCAGAGAATTCAGGCATCGGTGGCGGCGTAACCAAGGTAGCCACGGATGTCTTTTTGAGCTAGCCCATTGTGGAAATGTTGGATACAGAGGATGGATGCGTGCATGGGTACAGCGCGCCACAGCAGCAATCTCAAGCCAAGGACTTGGCCGAGGTATATTGACCGTTGCAACCACGCAGGGTTGGGCCGGGAAGGCGTATGAACAGTTTGATTGCAAGGCTTGGGCACGAGCGCGGGGCTCTCGACGATGGGAGTGTCCATAATGTATTACGACCGAGAAGCGATGGTATAGTGGAGGCGTCGGCCGCAATGATGCTGAACGCACCTGGGGAATCCTCAATCCTTCAACACCCTCCCGCCACCAAGACCACAGTACCGACGCGTCCAGCATACCACAGCTCGCTAGGTGAAGACTGCTGCAATGACAAGTAGGTTGTTCGTCGTGGCCATGCGCTGGAAAATGAAGCAGCCGTTTCCGTTGGCCGTGCGGACCATGTCCGAGTTTTTGAAGTGGGAGAAGACTGCAGAGACATGCATCGTCTGGGTCGCAAAGCTGCTCGGGGCTCAAGGTTGAAGTTGCTGGCCAGTGGTAGCGCAATCCCGGGGATGTGGGCCGGTGGTCGAATTGTTGCTAGAATTATGCGGGACTCCAGTCGGAGACTCGTAAAATGCAGTTCAGAGCCGTGCCGGTCTGTGGCTTGCCGACGATGTCCTTCGAGTCATACGGCGTAGACGACTGGCTGTGAGTGGGAGAGGATGAGTGGGAAGACGGCGGCCCGGACGGGGAGACGGGGACCTCACGCAGCCTCACGCGCCCTCTGCGTGGTTTTATTTGACTGAGTTGTCAGCTTCCGTGTTCTCCCCTGACTCCGATGGCTTCGTCGATCACTCCTGTAAGTAGTACTGGTGAGCGGAGCCCCGATTTCATATCGCTCATACGGTAAGCGCTGGTCTTGACGCTAGACAATCGATAAAGTGAAGAAAATGCCTTGTGAATGATTGCCAATCGTCTCGCGCGCGCGGTGCCCTCGGGATCAAGGCGCTCTGTCGAAGCTCTATCCAGAAGTGTATACGCCGGCTTGGCCTTGCCCATACTCCCTTTCCGAGTCTATCCTATATAATTATACTTGTTCGGTTCACGACGTTACGACATATGAAATTGTTTACCAACTTGGTTCGGTGGTGCAAGCCGAATCAAATGATATAAACTTAAACATATAGATACGAGGAGTTATCCAACAAATGCATTAGCCCGCAGATAGCACCATCACTTTGGGATACGGGATTTAGAGCCTGAAGAGAGAATGACGGCGGCGTGTATTTGTCCATATGGGTCCACGCCGCGATTTCACATGGCAGTGCCGCGTGGCTCCCACGCTGAATTGACTATGTTGCTTCAACGCTTCCGTTTCTACTTCCAACATAATTGTTTGCACATACACCTGTCCCGTACGGCTTCGTATCTTCGTGGAGCCTCGTCTGTGCCTAACCGGACAGCTTAGGGCAGTATCCTGGGTCCCGTGAGAGAGGTGAGTATTAATCACGCTCCCATCGCAACTCCAGTGCTGTGGCGCTTCTTAGCGCCGGCCCTTGCTCACAAGATTGCGTAGACAAATTGTGCGGCTCACATCATCTCTCTCCTCTTACTATCATCACCCTTGACCATATGTATGCTCCATTGCACAGAACGACTGGAAGGAACGCGCTGATTAAATGTTCACAGTCTGTACATTCGCGATAATACCTTGCTGTAAGGCATAACATTCGGAAGCCGTGACTTGGTTGGTTGTTGGATAGTACAGTACGTCCGCTTGCTATCGATTTACTGCTCAATTCTCACAGTCTACAGGGCGTCATGCCGCACATACCCCTTATTGGACGACTTCGGTCGCACGAATACCCGGCTGTCTTCATCTCTCTCGTCTTGGTCTTCTTCGAGTCGATACTGCACCTCGTCATACCATTCATTCCCAAATCCATCATCAACTGGTGCTACCTAAAGTCCGCCAAACTCTTCCATCGCTATGTCTCGTCGCCAGCCCCACCGTCGCCGCAAAGACGGTTAGCAGACCGCATTCGCCGTGCGCGCGACTTCGAGGCCCTCTGCAACATCTTCGGCTACCAGCACGAAGAGCATGTGGTGCAGACTAAAGATGGGTACCTCCTAGGCATCCATCGTATCCCTGTGCGCGCGGGCGACGCCCTGCCGCAACCAGGCACGAGTACTGGCAAGCCCGTAGTGTACCTTCACCACGGCCTCCTCATGAACTCGGAGGTGTGGATCTGCACCACGGACGCCCGCCGTGCTCTTCCCTTTGTGCTCGCTGAAGCTGGCTTCGATGTCTGGCTGGGTAACAACCGCGGTAACAAATACAGCAAGAAGAGCAACCACCACAACCCTGCTAACGCCAAGTTCTGGGACTTCTCCATCGACGACTTTGCATGGTACGATATCCCGGACAGCATCGAGTACATCCTACAAACGACGGGCGCGAAGAGCTTGAGCTATGTCGGATTCTCGCAGGGTACTGCACAGGCGTTCGCGGCTCTCAGCATTCACCCGCAGCTCAATCAGAAGGTGAACGTGTTCATCGCGCTCGCACCTGCCATGAGCCCGGCTGGGCTTTCCGCACCTATCGTCGACGGGTTGATGAAAGCCTCGTGAGTCTTGGTGTTTGCTCGTACGCCTTACATGTTTGCTAATGCCTCGTAGGCCTGCACTCCTCTTCCTCATTTTCGGGCGCAAGGCCATCCTCTCATCCGCGTCGATGTGGCAATCCATTCTCTACCCACCCATCTTCAATCGCGTCATCGACGTCTCTCTCGACTGGCTCTTCCGCTGGCGCTCACTCAACATCACCCCACTTCAGAAGATGGCGGCATATGCGCACTTGTACTCCTTCGCGTCGACCAAATCGGTCGTGCATTGGTTCCAGATCATGCGTCATGGACGTTTCCTCATGTACGACGACGACGCGTACGGCTCGCGTGGGCGCTCTTACTGCCCCGTCCGCTTCCCCACACGCAACATCGCAACACATATCGTACTCATGTACGGTGATACCGACTCGCTCGTCGACATCGACGTGATGCGCGCTAGCCTCCCGGACCATAACGTCGCGGTGCATCGGCTTCATGGCTACGAGCACTTGGACGTGCTGTGGGGCGAAAACGTGCATAAGGACGTATTCCCGGGTGTTCTTGAAAGCCTGCGCAAGCACGCTGAGAGTGCGGATAAGATTAAGCTGCTCGAGCATGCGCT
Source organism: Peniophora sp. CONT (assembly GCA_001632445.1). Classification (NCBI taxonomy): domain Eukaryota; kingdom Fungi; phylum Basidiomycota; class Agaricomycetes; order Russulales; family Peniophoraceae; genus Peniophora; species Peniophora sp. CONT. The sequence continues at coordinate 301,667 of KV424461.1, forward strand.
CGAGAACGCTGGTTGGACGAGTGGTTCTCACTCGAAAGGCACGACGAATGGGCATACCAACGGTGTTGTGTCGGAGGAGTACGATAGCACATCGGCCACAGCTTGATTTGTCATTATGTGTCGTAGCATGTGTAGCTTGTGTTGTCTAATCTATAAACATCCCTACATTGCTCCTAAGCCTAATCCACGACCACGCTCCAGTCACTCGGGATAGCGCCCGTCTGCCTGCCAACGAGCTCGCGCCAGATGGGCCTGCTTACCGGGCCCATACCGTCGCTCTCAACCGGGACGTGGACATCCTGTCCCAAGTATCCAACGCGATCTATGGGCGAGACGACAGCTGCGGTACCCGTGCCGAACATCTCGACGAGCGTGCCAGCCTGTGCAGCCTCGCGCACTTCCGGCATCGTCACCCCACGCTCGCTAACTACGAGCTTACCAGTAAGCTCGGGAATACGCAGAGATCCCGCAGCGTGACTGCGCGCGAGCGAGAGCACGCTGTCGCGCGTTACACCGGGGAGGATCATGCCGTCGAGCGGCGGCGTGACGAGCTCAACCGTACCGTCCGGTTGGCGGAATACGACGAATAGGTTCATAGTCCCGACTTCAGTCAGGTGGTGCTCTGGCCCGTACAGCCAGAGGTTCTGCACGTAGCCGAGTTGGGCGACCGCCTTCTGCGCGTATACTGCCGGAGCGTAGTTCGCGCCGATCTTGTAAGCGCCTGTGCCGCCTGGCGCAGCGCGGATGAACTCCGTCGTGCCGTGTAAGGGCACAGGCTTGAAACCATCGGGGTAGTAGGGTCCCACAGGAGACAAAATGACGCCAAGGAGGGCACGGTCGGGCGGGGTGATGGACACGGACTCCTGCGTGCCGACTGGATGTATGCGTCAGTAAACTAGAAGGAGATCGATAGGACCAACGCACTCAGATATGGCCGTACGTAGAGGCTGTATCCATCCTTCTGAGGAATCCACTCCTTGTCAATCGAGATGAGCTTCTTCATGCACTCTAGCAATGCATCGCCGTCGAAGTTCTGGAGGGTCGCTGAGTTACGTGTGACTGCGAAAAGCATCGGAGACGTACGGGTAGTGCGATGCGCTCAGCGCTTCGGTTCATGCGTTGCATGTTGAGGTCAGGGCGGAAGAGCGTTACGTGGCCGTTCACATCACGGTACGCCTTCAGTCCTTCGAAGAGACATTGACCGTAGTGGAATACCGTCGCGGACGGCATGAGCGATAGAGGACCATCTATGATAGGATAGTTAGTATGGCGGACTGGAGTGAAAGTTCGGGGACCGTACAAGGCTTGATCTCGGGCGCTCCCCAGCCGCCAGCTTGCGTCCATTCAACGACAAGCATGTGGTCCGTCTGAGCAAGTTAAGGACATTTCCGAGTTCGAGTGAGTCACGATGGACGTACGAAGTTCTTCCCAAACTTGAGCGTGTCAAGCGCAGGCATGGAGCCCTGAGAGCTCGTTTTCGAGATAACCAGCTTGCTCGGCTATAGGGTCCCATTCGAGGTGATCCAAACAGTGCCACAACAGGAGCGCACGGCAGGGAGAGAACAATATTCAAGCACACGGTCAGCATGGCTCGCGAGGAGTATGATTCCCACGTACATCGATATCGGGCAACTTGGCCTGTCCTGCAATACCCGTAATGCCTCGAGCATTGGCAGCTAAGAGACGTGCGCGAGGTGCGCTTGCAGCTAGGCGCGGTAGAGAACGGGAAGCCAGCCGTAGTGCGTGCATGTCTGGCAAAGGTAGGCCGGAATGGATGAAGATGGAAGGGATGTGAGAGGAGGATGCTACGAGTTCGGGTTAAGCCTGCAGATAAGTAGCAGCCGCGCTCGTGTATGACTCGCACGCGCAGGCAAGTTGTTGAGTTGTTCAGAGTTCAAGCGCTCAACTTCAAGTCGGGGAAGGCAGGGCCTCCGGAGCGGGTCTCGGGACTTTCGGCCGACGAACGCTCTTGGTGCAATCACACGATCCAAAGGCAGACGCCTACACGATACTCTCGAGCCTCACAGTGTCCATAAGAAGGGCTTCCCAGCAAAGTTCTGTCCTTGAGGCTCGATACTACAAGAAGTACAGTACGGGTTGTGAATCTCTACCACAGACCAATCAACTCTCCTTGTCCTCCAATGGTCTGTATTGTCAACAGCGCTCCTCTCAAATGTATCATCCATCTCCTCTCCCTCTCCCCCTCTCCGTATTGCGAGGCATCCGCCATGACCTCCACAAGGTATACATCTTTGAATTGCTCGTCTTTCCTTGTAAGACTCGGACGACGGTCGATACGCGATGCAGAAAGCCTCACTTCCAGAAGAATGTCGGTGATAGTCAATTCCTTCTTCTTGAGGTGTTTGCCAGCGATAGGCGGCGACAAATGTAGTCGTAGCAGTGCATGACAATATTCGTCAGGTTCAACAGTAACGGGGAGTGCTGCTGTCTGCGTGTTCGCTAGGACATAGAAGCGAGTGAAGTTATCTTCAAACAGATATCAGTAACAGTGAGAACATAGAAAACGAAGTGGGCGCACGGCTCTCGTTCTGTATCCCTTCGTGTAGCGCCTCCAGTCCAGGAAAGAGTTTCGTGCAGAACTTGCTGCATATAGCGGCAGCATCGCGCATGTCTTCGTCTTTCGACAACGTCTCCGCCGCTCCGGCTGTACTTGGTACGGCTTCCTTCTTGACACCAGGCAAATGTGCGTCCAGAAACCGCACACATTGCCCAAGTGCTTGCTCATGGCTGAATACTCTCCGGATATCCGACAATCGCGTACCACTTCGTACTACGAGAGAGTGCTGCACAGGGAGAACGACATCGCCACGGATCCAGACGGTATGACCAAGGGAAGGGTCCCGCAAAAGATCGTATGTCTCTACCACAGAGCCGAAGATGGAGTTCTCTTGTGGTAGTAAAGCGAGAGAAAAAGACTCGTCGACGCTACGAAATGCATCTAATCCGGGAATAGTTCAATGATCAGGAATATGCGAAGGGGCAGGGCGTGTGGCGCACCTGCTATAGTACTCCGAGCTTCATAGCTAACAGCATCTCCAAAACGTTCATATGCAGCCTGTCAGGATTATAACACATCAGTATGCCAGATAGAGAGGGGCCCGATTGGATGTAGGTGACCTGATGCGAATAGGTGCCTATTGGACCCAGGAAAGCCAGCTTTGGCAAAGGATCTGCGCCATTTGTCCCTGACGGCCGGCTTGCGCTGTTACTCTCCGCGGCCATGTCGTGAACCAATCAAGATGCTCGCACTACGGTACGCGGTAGTGGAAGGAAGAGTTTGGAACATGAGTTGCTGTCCATGAACGCATGACGGAGCCACAACTTCGGCGGTCGAGAATGGGTTGCGCCTCGGTCGACGGCGCGGTCGGCCGGCTGACTTCACCGCCCACCACAACAGTTCTTTCCCGCGCACGCAACAATATCCCACCGTACCATCTCGACAAATCGAAACGCGTTCATCTCTACCTATATCCATATGGATTGCACAGACTAAGACAGCGCGAGAACAGTTCGAGTCAAGTTTACGGTCGCAGAGACAGCGGAACTCCGCGGGTGCATGCTCGCCAGGTCAGCAAGCACCCGTTGCGCCCGCTCTGAGCTTTGTCTCCGACCACTGCATTCTCTAGCAGAGCTACTGTCTGGCCATGTCTTCTCTCAATGACCTATTGCTCTTTCTTCCGGCGCCTCTGCGTGCCCAAGCGCCCGTATTCTTAGCGACCGTTCTCTGCGGGCTGTTCATCGCTGTCTACACTCGCAATCGTGCATCTTCTCTCCCTGTACAAGCAAACGGGATTGCCTCGGCTAAGGCAAACGGCAAGCTTGAGCTCAAATACACTTTCGAGCAGAGTGCTATCGGCGATGTCAGCGCGCGGCTCGCGTCGCGCAAGGTTAAGGTCGCAAAGTTGCTCGTACATCCCATAAAGGTGCGTGCACTGCATCCTTGCACATGGGTACTCGACTGACTTGTTACGTAGAGCTGTCGCGGCATCTCTGTGCAAGAAGCACGTTTCACGCGTTCGGGGCTCGCAGTGCGTATATATTCTTCGTGCTAATGGGTAGTCATTGAAACCACGTAGTACGACAGGCGATGGTGCATCATAGATTCTGCACACAGGATCATCACAGCCCGTGCAATGCCCAAGGTATGCTCGCACGTCCTCAACCAGATATCCCGCTTAAGGGGATGCACAGATGGTCCTCATCACTTCCACAATCATCGAGGATGAGGAGAACCCAGAAAATAGCCGTCTCGACATCTCCTTCCCGCCCGACTCAGGATGCGCACCGCTTAGTGTCCCATTGTGTCCATCTGAGGAACTGCTGGAGACATGGGAGCGTGTTGAGGATCTTTCCGTACACTCCGTGACCGAAATCGACGGCTTCATAACGCGCCCAATCGATTCTTCTCTCCCTGCTACCCTAGTCTCCGATACGCTGTCAACCTACTTCAACAAACCAGTCCACCTTGCATACAAGGGCCCACGTTTGCGACCTGCCAGGCCGACACTCACAAACCCGGAACTAAGCGTAGGCGTAGACTACCACGACGGCTATCCCTTGCTCATGGCTTCAAACGAGAGCTTTGAGGCCGTGCGCGCAATGATTGAGCGTTGGGTCGCCGATCAGCCTGACGGCAAAGTTGGCAAAGACGTCCCCGGACATCTCAAGACGTTGAAGATAGAGAGGTTTAGGCCGAACATCATATTCGAGGGTGCGGGCGTGCCGTTCGCTGAGGATATGTGGCGCGGTGTTGTCATTCATCATGGGGAGGGTCAACAGACGCAGTTTGCGCTGGTGAGCAAGTGTACGCGATGCATGGTGAGTTCCCTGTACTTTCCATCATTCGATATTGTGGTATTGAAGCATGCTACAGCTCCCGAACGTATGCCCCGAGTCTGGCGGACGCAACATGAGCGTACCGAGCAAACCGCTGATGCAGTTCCGCACGGGTCTCGACCCAGCTCGTCTTGGTGACGCCTGCTTTGGCTGCAACGCGGTTCCAGCGCACGAAGGCGTCGTTCGAGTAGGGGACGTTGTAGAGGTGCTGGAATGGGCGGATGTATAGGGTTTCCAATCCATAGCGCTTTCCGAATAAGCAACGTTCCATTTGAGTTAGTATATGGTAGCGTAATAGATGGAGCAGTATCCGAACGAAGAGAGCACACATAAACAATAGTATACGACCCGAGAGTAGGATTACTCCTCCTTGCCCTTGCCTTTAGCCTCGTCCGCCTTGCGCTTATCCGACGCCGCCTTGATTTGTTTAACGCGCGTGTTGAAGTACGTCTACAATGGATGTAAGACACAACACAATACGAGGGTATGTCATAGAAGTGTATACGCACCCCAACAGTGAAGCCCACAAGATTGAAAAAGGGTACCCACATCTAGGCTGCTGTCAGCATACAGTCTCAGAGCAAAGTACGAGACGGAGCATACCTCGGGCGCGAGGAACGTCTGCGCGAAGGCCATGGACAACGGTGAGCTGACCCACATAACCTAGCACTCCTCAGCACTGCAATCTGTACGTTGGGTACCTAACAAGACGCACCTTGACGACGGTCATGAAGCCAGTCTTCACCGTCTTGATCACGTCGTCCACTCCCCGTGCACCGTTGATCACAGCCATGCACGCAAGGTAGACTGTACACCCTCAGCACCCTCTCTCCATGTGTGCAAACCAAACAACGCACCAGTTGCTTGAATCGGCGCAACAATAGCATTGCTCGCCACAATCTGCCCGACCTTGGCGCCCGTCCCAGTACGTCCGGCGAAGGCCCGTTGGAGGGTGCCGACGAGCACATGTCCGAGCGGTGCGCTCACCAAGAAGCCATAGAGCGCCATCTTGACAGCCTTAGAATCCACCTTTGCCTTCGCAAGAGCGTGGATATACCACGGGTCTACCCATTTCGGCTTCTGAGAGGGCACACGCGCAAAGTGGTTCGCTAAGACCTCCTGAAGGAAACAAAGCACGCCGACGGTCAAAGCTTTGGTGCGCAGAGGGTGCGAGGCAAGCTGTGCGAGGTATTTCGCCAGAAGAGGGTTCACGCCGGGCTTTGTGGAGACTTTAGACATGGTTGGTTGAGGGAGAGGTACGCGGGGAGCTTAGGAGGTGGTGGGGTAGTTTAAAGCACGCGTTCGACTTCTTGTTGCCGAAAGCCGGCGAGGCACAAGCGCGTGCGGAGGCACATGTGTTCCCGCATTGTGTAGCATGGGATAATCCTGTGCAATATAGGTGCGTAGGGTATTCTAAAGAGCATAGCGCAACGAAATGAAAGAGAGTATCCACAGATCCATAACAAATAACCTCCTAAGCCTTAAGCTTCTTGTCCTCCTGGCCCTTCACCCATTCCTTGACATAGTCTGCGAACGAAACCATGCAGATGGTCTGCCATACACCGAGCGCGATACGGGGCGTGACGCCGCGGTAGAGACCCTTCAAGCCGTTCTCGCGGTAGATGTAGCCGAGCGTGCTGAAGACGGTGAGCTTAGCCGGGCGGTTTGCGCTCCCGAGCGCCTCCTTGCTCATGTTCTGCATCTCGACACGTACGACCTCAATAGGCTGGTTCCACGTCGCAAGTGCACCACCGATAGAGCTCGCGGCGATACGGTCGAGTGCGCCGAGGGGAGCCTTGTCGTCCTTGCCGCGTAGAGAACGGATGCCGGACTCGGCGAGACGCGCAAAGCCGATACGCGAACCCCAGTTCGTGCATTGGCGGATAGCGACTGCGTTGACACCCTTGTTCACACCGCGGAGACCGTCTTTGCGTAGGATCTCGGCAAAGAGTGCCCATGTTGAAGGCGGCTTGATGCCAGCAGCCGCCTGCTTGTGTCGCGTGATCTCAGCGGTCTTCATGCTAGTAGTGAAGCCTACAAGTGAATGTGAGATGGGAAGGGTATCATCAAAGAATTCAATGTACCCATGGTTGCGTATGCCTGTGCGATACCACCACCCATACCGCCAACCAGACCTGCGACAGCAGGTCCTGCACCAGCATTGCGCGTCACCTTCTCCAACTCGGATGCGGTGAACAGCAATACAGCGCCCTTCGTCGACGCTTCAATCCAGGCCTAGAACACACCCTATCAGATCCGTGGAATGAACAGAGAGAAGTCCAATACATACCCATGGGATAAGGCCCTGGTAGAAGCCTACGACACCGCCGCGCGCCCAGACTGAGCCCAGCGCCTGAACCATTGTTTGGCTACGGTTTGCCGCCATCTGAGTCTTGATGACCTCGAGTGGTTGGCCAAGCGTCGTAACCTATACAGAGCATCCGCATAATGTTTAGTGGACAGCAGCGAATTGTAACGCGAATAGGAACTCGCCTCCTGCACGAAGGTATTAGCACTGAAACAGACGCGCTGGACGACAAAGCACGTACGAACTACCCAAACAACCCCAACAGAGCAGACCTGTAAGTACAGTGCGATATACCAGTTCACAGAAAGGCGCACCATGTTCATAATGGCACCTAGACGTAGCACCGGGTCAGCTCATGTTCGCGAAGTACAACGCGCTGTACTCACCAACGGCGATATTCGACCATGAGAAGCCCTTCTGCTGTGCTGGCGCCATTTTAGGTGAAGGTGACCGAACGGGAGGGAGAGCGGGAAGGGTGCGCGAGAAGGTGGTGGGCCGGGACAAGAGCTAAAGAAGTATGGTTCGAGCTCGGTTCGAGGCCGTGTGTACTTTGTGGGGCACCCGGATTCGGCTGGGGAACGCGCTGTCAAGCGCTGCGAACAAGCTCAGGCGTCTCTTCTTATAGCGACACTGGTAGCACCGGGCTATCTCATCGATTCATGTGGCGCATCTCCGCTCTGCGGGATTGTGCAACGCGGCTATGTTCTTCTATTCATTCTACTGTGAGTGCGACGTCCGTGTCTCGCGCCACATGCTTCCCACCAGCTTTCTTGTGTGCGAAACCCCAAGCGTTTGCGTCTTTGGACCAAAGATACGAGACACAGTTCTCTCTAAGATGTACAGAAATATATAAAGGGTTTATTGCATCTTGAGTATACGATATTCACGGGCAAAAGGCCTATTATCACATGCACTCGATACAGAAAGGTAGGAACAGAACGCTGAGCGCATTCTGTGGAAGGCTGAACGCGCGCGGAGGTACGGCAGCAGCCAGTATTACTGCAGTACTGCGTATAAGAACTGCTGTAGCAATGGCAGGGGCATCTGCCTGTGCCAAGGGTCTTGACATGTAAGTGCAAACGGGTCAACCCGAACTCGTCCTCGTGCTTCCCGCAGTAATGTTAAGCTAGAGCAGATACGGCTCATTGGATTGTTACGTCCGGGAAAGGTGTGGCATGGATGAGCGGCATGTACGGGTCGTGGTGGTCCTAGTTTGAGGTGTGGACGCCTGAGGACGCGACTTCCGATCATGCTCTTTTGATCCGTCTGCGTTCATGTCGACTTGTCGGAGACGCGCCTTGGTCTTCACATCGACCTTGGAAGACTTTTTTCTCGCCTTGCTTTTGGTCCCCTTCTGTTGCAAGCACTCCCCTCTACCTGGAGATTGCTACTACCAGCGCGAAAGCATGTCTTCGAAACGTGCCCAGGAAATCCTGCAGCAAAGGGCCAAGCTACCCATCGCGCAAGGTGTGTGGCCCGTATGCACGCCCTGTGCACCTCTGACTTTGGATGCCAGGAAAGGAGGCCATTCTACGCGAGATAGCTGCAAATGATGTCACTGTCATACTGGGAGAGACTGGGTCTGGAAAGACAACTCGTGCGTTCCGTCAATCTGTCCCTCGTATTGTTGTACGAGCCATGTCCAGAGATCCCGCAATACTTGCTCGAGTCGGACTTGTATAAGAGAACGATAGCCGTGACACAACCACGCCGTGTCGCCGCCACCTCTCTCGCCGCTCGAGTCTCGCATGAACAGCAACGACAACTAGGCACACTGATCGGCTACTCCGTCCGCTTCGACGAGAAGTCGAGCAAAGAGACGCGCGTCAAATACCTCACGGACGGTATGCTCATGCGTGAGATGATGGGAGACCCGACGCTAGAGCAATACAGTGTGGTCATCGTCGACGAGGCGCACGAGCGCACCCTCCGCACGGATCTCATACTGGCCAGCTTGAAATCTATACTGCGCAAACGCAACGGGCCGGGCGCGAAACGCACTGCAGATGGCAAGCCGAAGAACCCGCTCAAGGTCGTGGTCATGTCCGCTACGCTCAATGCCGAGAAGTTCAGTGACTTCTTCAAGTGCGCAGTCTCCTCATTCATCTTAATGTTCGTTCATTCAACATCTGGTTAGAGCAAAGATCGTCTACGTCCAGGGAAGGCAACATCCTGTCACTATACACCACACATCCACCCCTCAGAATGACTGGTCAGAAGCCGCACTGCGCACGTTCTTCCAGATCCATTTAGACCAGCCCGACGGCGATGTACTTGTCTTCCTTCCGGGTATGCCTGAACCCATTTTGACTCTCGCGGACATACGCTGACGTGCTCTTGCTAGGGCAGGAGGACATCGAGAACTTGGATGTGTCTCTACGAAACTACGCGCAGCAACTTCCAATAGGTTCTAAATCCGTCAAGACATGTCAACTATATGCATCTCTCCCTAATGAGCAACAATCAGCCGTCTTCGACGCTGCACCGCCGAACTGCCGCAAGTGCATCCTGGCGACGAACATCGCGGAGACGTCGCTCACGATCCCTGGCGTCAAGTACGTGATAGATTGCGGCAAGCAGAAGGAGAAGCGGCACGTTAGTCGCGCTACAGGCGCCGGTACGAACTTCCAGTGTTATATATCCAACGACGTACTTACGCACAGACTTAGGTGTGAACGCACTTCTCACCCTCGACATCACAAAGTCATCGGCTGTTCAACGTGCAGGTCGAGCCGGTCGTGAAGGCAAAGGGTACTGCTACCGCCTCTACACAGAGGATGCCTTCAAGAAGATGGATCTGTCTTCGGATCCGGAAATCAAACGCACAAGCTTGACGAACGCTCTGCTACAGTTGAAATGCGCCGGTCAGGATATACAAGAGATTGAATTCATGGACCAGCCGGACCCCAGCCTAAGTATGTATCTTATCTGTTTAGGAACAGTTGTGGCTGATTACGTATTTCAGTAAGCGCGGCTTTCCGCACACTCTTCCTCCTGCAAGCCTTAGACGACAAGTTAGCGCTCACCGACATGGGTCGTAAAATGGCGACCTACCCCATCGAGCCCGAACACGCCGCAATATTGCAAGAATCAGTCACGTATCACTGCACGGCCGAAATCGTCTCCATAATCGCGCTCATGTCTGTCTCTTCGCCGCTCTTCCCCGACTCGGCATCCTCTCGCGACGAGGCAACAGAAGCCCGCGCAAAATTCCGACATCCGACGGGCGATCATCTTACCTGGCTGAACGTCCTGCGCGCGTACGACGAGATCTCAAAGTCCTCGAAGTCTGAGCGTGCGCAGTGGTGTAGAACGAATTTCGTCAGTGAGCGGACGCTTCGCGAGGCGAACGATATTCGCGCGCAGTTGCGGGATGTATGCGAGAAGAATGGGGTCGATTGGAAGGCCTCGGCGGGCGAGCAGGAAGAGCCGATCTTACGTAGCCTTGCAAGAGGGCTAGTGTTGAACTCGGCGCTCTTGCAACCCGACAAAACGTACAAGCAAGCATTCGGTCCCTTGGTGAGCTACTATTACCTGAAGCGTTTACAGTTTACTCATGGTATGTTCAGGAAATCAAGATTCATCCGAGTTCGGCACTATCTGACCGACAGTCACCTGCTTTACTATATACCGAACTGGTATGCACCCTGTCTTCATGCTTGGGACGCGAAGTTAACTGTTAAATGTTGAAATAGGTCAGCACTACGGCAATATATGCGCGCGGCGTCTCAGGAATACCACGGACGTTCCTCCAGTCGCTAACACTCGCAGCCCCTCGTACCTCTACATAGTTCGATCACCCAGTACATCCATTGTGTATGTACTAGCGATTTGGTTTCGCACCCAGTGAGATGGTAACAGCAGTGATGCGTGATTATAATGTACGAGCAAGATACAAAGGTCCATAACTTTTAGTCAACCGCTACTACCGCTCACTGCCACTCTCACTTTCGCTCTCACTTCCACTCTCGTCCTCGCTACCCTCAAGCTCCTCCGGGTCCACATCCAACGTCCGCCTTTCGACAGTATATCCCTCCTTTGTCAAACCCTCCGCGATCTCATCAGCCTTACCCGGCGCGTTGACACTAACGACAACCGAGCTCGCCGGGTCGAACAGTGGCACGAAGTACGTCTTGAGCACCTTGAGCACGTCCTCGCGCGTCACGGTCTGGTACTTCTCCAGCATCTCCACGCTGTGCCGTGCCGGAACGCTCCGGATGGCCATGTTCGTGAAAGCGGCCATCGCGGCGCGTACAGGGCTGGCAACAGAGCGCGTCACGCCGAACACGATGCTGCTCTTCGCCGCGTCAAGAGCCGTCTCGTCGAGAGCGATGCTGCCATCCACAAGTCCGTTCACAACGACTTTGCCTTGCGCCGCGGCTGCGAGCGCATTGCTCGAGCGGTACAGGGAGAATGAGACGTGCCCAGCCTCAAGGTCCACACCAGCATACGCGCCATACGCGAGACCAGAACCACGAATATATCTCCACAAGAAGCTCTCAGTCGCACCGAGAACCTCGATGGCGACGCGCAACGCAGGGTAGTCCTCGTGTTGCCACCCGCGGATACCAGCGCCGGTGTACGACACGAATGCGCTCTCGATGGTCGGTAGCGAGACGACGACCGCGCGCTTAACAGGCTTGCGTCCCACCTTGCTGAGTGTCTGGTCGGAAAATGGCAAGGGTGCGAGGGGTGCAGCAGGAAGAGCCTTGCTGAAGTGCTCGGCCCACACACTGCGGGGTGAAGCCAAGTCGAGGATGTTGCCGGCGACGGAGATGCGCACGCCGGAAGGCTCCGTGATCGCCTTGCGAATCTGCTCGAATTCCTTGATGACGGTGTCCGGCTCCTCCTTCAGTCGTGCGGCGAGCTTGGGAATAAAGTCGCTCTGCGGCATGACGCTCACGGCGGAGCTGGTGGACGAATTGTTGAATAGTAAGCCGGAACTCACGCTCGCGAGGACCGTGTTACCGTCACGCTTGAGGCTCGGCAGGCCGCTCTGGATTTGTGCAACGTTGATGGCCAGACGCTCCCGGTCGAACTCCGCACCGTAGATGAGGTCGCGAAGCCATGCAACAGCGGTGGCGTAGCGCTCCTTCGTGACGCGGATGCTCACGCGGAACGTCTCCGGGACAATGCCATTCACGCCTAAGCTTGCCTCGTAGGAGACCGTCTCGTCGTCGAGAGCATCGACAACCTGCTCGTGCCCCAGCCTCTCGCCGGTGTGACGCACGACCGGAAGGCTGAAGAAGGCGGAGAGGTAAACAGCGATATGTGGCCGCAGCGCATCCGGAAGGCTCGCCAGCGAGAGTAGGGCCGTTACGCTGACGAAGTCACTCTGGACGTGATCGTACTGCACGAAGAACGGTAGCTCCTTTCCGTCCGCCGACAAGTGCGCGGCAAGCGCATCGGCGGGCGAGCCTGAGGGGAACTTGCACGCCTCGCGGCCAGTGCCGGGTGCCTGTACACTCTGTACCGGAATCCACGAGATGCTGGCCACATCGGGAACAGGGAACGAAGTCAAGATCTCGGTGGGGATTGGGCGTTCGTGCTCCGCCTTGGCCGCCTCGAGCTTCTTGACAGCTTCGGCGATGCCCTTTTCGCCGAGGGTCTCGCGTTGCTTAGCGATGCGGTCTTTCTCCTCCGACTCGATGCGCTCAGCCATAGCCGCAGACGGCTTGCCGATGACAACAACACGCTCCGGTGTGACGAAGTACTTCGTGAGCAGGTCGGCCCATTGCTGGCTGGTCCATTTGCGCAGCTCGTTGTTCAGTCTGACCTCGTTCAGGACCGGTTCGATGTCCGATCCATCCGGTGCGCCATAGAGGAAGTCGGAGATGATCGCCTGAGAGAAGTTATCCCCGCCGCTGCTCTCGAGACGCGAGCGGACCTGGCGTTCGTCACGGTCAATAACCATACGTATGCGCTCCAAGTCGATGCCCTCAGACGCAATGCGCTTGAAAGAGTCTTGCAACTTCGAGTCGAAGGACGCAAGATGATCCGTTGGGACCGATCCGACGTATACCGTGAGGTCGTTTCGTGTCGCGCGCACGTCCTCGTTGAAGTAGATGTACGTGGCAAGCGGCGAATCGATCTCAATATACTCCTTGTTCAACGGTGCGGTTGCGGAGGACGTGAGGTACGTTCCAAGATGGTCAAGCGCCTGGCTCTCGAGTAGCTCGCCTGTCCGTGGACCCATGAAGCCGATGGCGAGCTCGCCTGAGCTTTCATCTTGCTCTGGAAATTCGACCGTCTCCTCCACAAACTTGCCGATGGGTTGGCGATTTGCCGTAGAGGTTTCGACGAACGGACGCTTCCAGCCGGGTGGGCGAATACCCTTGTTCTGACCATGTGCCGCAATTGTGGGCTCCACTTCATTCTGCACCACGGACAGAAGCTGCTCAGTACCTCCCGTGAGTTTGCCCGCGACGATGAGCACAAAGTTGTGCGGGACGTAGTAAGTACTGTGGTACTTGCGGACTGCATGATTGTGAGCATCGAACGTTGGATTTAGAAGTGCAGATAGCTTACTCTGCTCGACGGTGAGCTTTCGCAAGGCCTCCATGAGACCACCCGTCTCGCTACGGTAAGCGCTTCCGACCGGATTAATGAGGCGCTGCATCCTGTGTAAGAGCTTGTCAAAAAGGCAACGCGATACACTCAAGCAGCATTGCGTACTTGAGCGCCATAAGGTCACCAGGTGTGTTCTCTCGGCCCTGCATCTCGCTGTAAACGACACCTGAGTCCTCGCCCTGAGGATCGATATGGTGGACTTCCGTGACGAAGCCAGCGTCGGTCATTGTGGGATACAGGACGTGATCAACGTATATGGGCAGGATCTGTAGGAAGCCCTGCGCCCCAGCCGTCGAGACTGTATACGCAGTATGGTCTGTGTCCGTCCATGCGTTTGTTCCGTTGGAGAAGCCACGATTAGCAAGATGGTCGATTATGCCCTTGTACGGGAATTTCTCGGAGCCCATGAAAACAAGACTGGAAAGTCCTTAGCAGTGTTCGGAACATTGTGCAACCTGTGATACGCACTGCTCTAGCGTATGAGGACATCCCGTGTCGTCGAAGACTGGAATTTGATAAGCAGGTGGCGAGCAATAAATACGAACAACATACTTTCGGTGCCCACAGTGAAGTACCCATTAACGATGGGGGCTATTAGAGTGTCAGAATATGTACTCGCAGCATATATGCGTGGCGTGCACCTTCATAGTCCAGATGCACTACCGTCAGTCCACTTTCCCTGCTTCGCCACTTGTGTACAGTGACGGGCGTAAAGTCTAGTTCTACGCGTTTGACGAGATCAAAATTTCCGTACGTCTCCGTAGAAGAGGCAGGCGCGTCATTAGCAGACATTTGAGGTTTGAGAGCAGCAAGCGCGCGAGCGGGATAAAGCTGAGAAAATGGTCGCCTGAAAGACTGGACAGGCTGGTGGTTGCGGTACAAGGAGCCGCGATGAACAAGACCACTGAAAAGGCGGCGGTGCATGCAGAATTTGGACAATGGAATCGATGGGGGCCACGCGTGCAAGTGACCGCACGAAGCAGGCGATGCAGGCGAAGCTTCGAATATCCTCGTTCAAGTCGTCGACGCGTCACATCGGTCCGAGCGCTCACACATTTTGCTCTTGACGCTCATCTTCAAGCTGTCGCTGCTCCGCCTTCGATTTCATAGATTGCTTGATAGCCAGTTTCTGCGGCTCCAGCCTCGTCATAACTCAACTGCGACCTTGCTCAAAATTACAATCCGCATAATGGCCAAGCAACCGTACCAGCTCACTCCAGAACAGCAAGCCGCTGCGGAGGAGAAACGTCGTTTACGTGCGGCTGCAAAGGCAGTGCAGCAAAATCAAGTTGTAGAGACGCATCAGCGCGGCACGATTATCGGACGTGAATATTTGTCCGTTAGCGAGCCTGAACCCGAAGGGTCTCGTCTAACAATCATGACCTGGAATGTCCGTCCGCGAGCTCTCGTATACTCCGACCGTGCGCTCATCTGCGCTTGTTAGTTACTCGCCCAGTGCCTTGTTCGTGCGTGCCTCTGTGGAAGACGCCTGGTGCCGTTTAATGAACATGGTACACAGGTCGCAAGCTGTTCCCAACGTCTGACTGCCTTAAGGGTGGTCAACGTCTTGCTATGACCTACGAAGAACTACTTGCTCCGCGCGCGGACATCATCTGCTTGCAGGAGACTGATAGACTGGAGAAGCTTCTCCCTGTGCTCGACAAGGCTGGCTATGATCACTCATACGCCTCTGGCCCACGCAAGAAGCACGGTTGTTGTATTGCCTGGCGTCGCAACGCCTTTTCTAAGGTCGACTCCAAAGTACTCTACTACGACGACGAGCCAGGCCTGAGCTTTCGCACCCGCAACATTGCACACATCGTGGCTCTGCGCCGCGTCGACTCGGAAGATGGAATAGTCGTTGCAACAACCCACCTCTTCTGGCATCCGGCCTACATTTACGAGCGCTCTAGGCAAGCCGCCCTGCTACAACGTACGACTCGTGCTTTCCGTGCGACCCATGGTCCCAGCTGGCCCGCAATCATTGCGGGAGACTTCAACTTCGCGCCTCACGAGGCCGCGTATGCTCTCATGCTGCGCCAACCGCTCTCGTCAGCTCATCGCGCCAAGCTTGCCGGCTCACGCGTTGTGCACAAGTCGGTCGATCCGGCTATTGCGCCAGAGGAGATCCGCAAGCCCGAGAAAGTTGAGCTTGCCGCCACTGCTCAAGAGAACACTGAGGCTGAAGGGGATGAGGGTGAAGGCGAGGGCGAAGAAGGCGAGGAGGAGGGTGGGGGTGATCCGGATCGTGTGCTCGTTAATACGCGCCCTCCTCGTCCGGAGGATGGACTGCTGGACGATGCGGCCCTCGAGGAGCTTTATCGTCTGGGCGATGAGCCAGCGCCCTGTAGTGCTTATGACGAAGGGCAAAGGGCTCGCGCGGTAGCAGGTGCTACGGACGTCGACGCACAGCGGTGTGGCGAACGCCTCGGCATTGACCGGAACTCACTGGGAGCGTACGAGCCTGAATATACTAACTATACATTCTACTGGAAGCTGACGCTCGGTAAGTCCGTTGGCCGCTCACTTGAAGACGGCGAAGCTCACGAACTCCTAGACTATGTATTTCTACTGGACCCGCCAGGCTCGCGTTCTAAAGTATTGCGCCTACTGGCGCCGCATAAGGCCGAGGATTTAGGCGATGGGCTACCGAAGAAGGGCATATCGGCCAGTGATCACGTCTCGCTTGCAGCTGAACTGCAGTGGACCAAGCTCGAGGCATGATATTGCCTGTAGTGCGCCTACGTGTTTCACAAGGTGGACCTTGCGAGCATAGAAGACTCGTTTGACGCGCTCATCGTGATACAAATTCACGTTTGCTTTTACAGAATTCCATCCAACACAAGTCATTGCAATACTCATTGAGCCTCACTCAAGCTTTGATCGGTTCCTCCACTCGTCCTCGAGAATGGCCATCTCAATGACATCTTCCCACTCCCCCGCTGCAAAGCGCGCCTTGCGCTTTACCCCCTCCTGGACGAACCCGCTGCGATTGATGTCAGTGTTTACATATCGGCTAGCGAAAAGACATGGCATACACTCTCTTGTATACTGCGATAGCAGCGGGATTTGAACTAAACGCAGCGAGAGCGATACGGTGAACGCCGACCATATAGTTGAACGCGTGTTGCACGGCCCAAGTTGTGATCTCGGTAGCGTATCCCTTCCCCCAGAACTCCTTCCTCACATTCAACCCGAGCAGAAATTCCATCCGCCATGATCCGCTGCGCAGGTGAACGTGCCCGACGACCTCGCCCGTCTCCTTGTCGATCACAAGGACTGACAGCGGCAGATCCCTTAAGAACACTTTACTGGCCTCTCTACCAGATTCTCCTTTCGGCACTATGTCGCCACCGGTGCTTCCGATATGCTGCTCGGCCTCGTCCCACCAACCGAAGAACGCATCATAGTCGTCGGCCATGATGCCACGGTAAGTGAAGCGTGCGGACTCGAAGATGTTGGTGGACATGAGTGTTATCGGGAGGTTGTATTTTGATTTCAGTAGTCTCATATCACTCCCCGCTAGATCTGATGCGCAGCTTTCAGCGCACGTGTGACTATGCAGTGGGCCTGTGACTCGTCATGGTCTACGCGAGCGGTACCGGACGCACCAGGCACGAACGGGTCTTTCGTTGCACATGGACGGCGAGGTGACAGGTACCAGGAAATGCGTGGCACAGTTATATATACGGAGGTATTGCGAGAACGTACGTCGTGAAATCACAGTCATTGATTTCACCCTTGTGTTATCACGAGACTTATCCAGCCTACAAGTCACGGAATATCAATATTTCAACATCACTCCAACTTCAGTCGGCTCTTCCACTCATCCTCAAGAATGGCCATCTCGATGACGTCGTCCCACTTCCCCGCTGCAAACCGCGCCTTGCGCTTCACCCCTTCTTGAACGAATCCGCTACGCCTCCTTTTAATGACTGTGCATTCAGTGACGAGTAAATGGGACATACACTTTCTTGTATACTGCGATAGCAGCTGGGTTTGAGCTGAACGCGCCGACTGTGATGCGATGGACCCCTGCCATATAATTGAACGCGTGCTGCACGACCCAGGTCATGATCTCTGTGGCATATCCCTTCCCCCAGAACTCCTTCCTGATATTCAAGCCGGCCTCGTACTCCAATTTCCACGTTCCGCTGCGCAGGTGAACCTGTCCAACAACCTCGCCCGTCTCCTTCTCAACGGGTAGCACGAAGAGCGGCAGGCCCTCCTTCAAAAGCGTCCTGTTGCGCTCTTTAGCAGACTCCCCCTTTGGGATTATGTCGCCACCGTTTGCGCCGATCTGCTGTTCGACTTCATCCCACCAGCCCAGGAATGCATCGAAGTCATCGGCCTTGATGCCGCGGTAGGTGAGGCGAGCGGATTCGAAGATGTTGGTAGACATGAGTGGTATCGTGAGGTTGGCTCTCAGGGTGCGGTTCTCCAATAGAGCGCTCTCAGGAGTCTCTTATATATCGGACATTCGCCGCTAGATCTGTTGAACAGCCTCTAGCGTAAGTGTGACTAGTGGGTCTTTGATAATCTCTGACCGCCACAGTTTGAATGCGCGAGCGGGACCGCGCCAGGTACGAAAACTGATCTTCTGCTGCGCGTCGACCGTGCGAAGTGACAGGTATCAGGAAACCACATGGCGCAGCTATGTTTTTATAGCTATGGTGAGAGTGTACAGCTTAGTAGCTTTTGGTATGTCAGGGATGTAGCTGCAAGTTCTACGCTTGTGCTTTTTCAAGACCTTTCCCGGCGCCGTATACAGGACCTGCGAGTCACGAAATCCCCACTCAACATCACTCCAACTTTAGCCGGCTCTTCCACTCATCCTCGAGAATGGCCATCTCGATGACATCGTCCCACTTCCCCGCTGCAAACCGCGCCTTGCGCTTCACCCCTTCTTGAACGAATCCGCTACGATCACTATCAGCGTTCATGCATTCATGCATTCATCGGAGAGCGAAGATAACATACACTTTCTTGTACACTGCGATAGCAGCTGGGTTCGAACTGAACGCGCCGATTGCGATGCGATGAACGCCTGTCATATAGCTGAATGCGTGCTGCACGACCCAGGTCGTGATCTCGGTAGCGTATCCCTTGCCCCAGAACTCCTTCCTGACGTTCAAGCCGATCTCGTACTCCATCGGCCACAATCCTTTCCGCAATGCAACGCGCGCAACGACCTCTCCCGTTTCCTTCTCGATGGCCAGGACAGAGAGTGGGAGATCCTTCATATTCGTCTTGATGCGCTCTTTGGTACCTTCCCCCCGTGGCACTATGTCGCCACCGGATGCGCCGATCTGTTGCTCGGCCTCGTCCCACCAAGCGAAGAACGCGTCGAAGTCGTCGGCCATGATGCCGCGGTAAGTGAGGCGGGCGGATTCAAAGATACTGGTAGACATAGTATGGCACAGTCTGGTGGTAAGGTTGATGGTCTGAATGAAGGAAGGGTAGAACGCTGTTAGAACCCTTTATATATTGTATACTCACTTTTGGAGATACTGCGCCGCGACCAAGGCAAGTCGAGCGTCCATCGACACCAGGGCAAGGTGCCTGCTGCTCAGCTTGCGCCGCAAGCGGCAAGAGGCGATCACTGGCGCGCAGCCTTTGGCGCAGACCCATGAGTGGTCTGTATGCGCGCTATTGACTTGATGCTTGTACATGACGGAGGAGTATTTTGCTCTCTACTGCGCGGCGACTGCGAATTTGCAGTTGTCCTGTATTTCACCCCGAACGGCCAAAAACGCGCAGTTAAGATATAGGTAGTGCGATTCCGTGCCAGCTTTTAGTATGCAAATCTATATGTATCAACACGCTAATGACCGGGTACCAACAGCAGGGCTCCTCAGGGATAAGTACAAGAGAGGAGAGAGGAAGAAACAACACGGTCGTATCAAGGACAGGGGAATACAACCTGTACTAGAGCAGGCGTACGGGTAATGTACAGCAGAAGGGGTCCGGTCCAGAAAGAGTAATGCAAAGACAGGGCAGGTAATGGAGTAGTTAATGTGGTCAAAAATCGGGCGCGGAGGTGGGGGGTCGCGGGCGGGCGGGTGGGACAGATTGTAGGGCGTATGTGTTCAGACAATCTCGACAATGGTCGTGGTCTGAGGTCCAATGTTGATGTGCTCAACAACCTCAATAGGTCCGGGTGGGCATGGTCGCACGCCAGCCGCGCAGGCGAAGTTCATCGACTGCGTAGGTTGGATTGTGACGCCACACATCTTGCTCGCGTGGTCTGCAAGCATGACACCGTAGCGCATTGCGAGCGGTACACGTTCACCGGCCTTGTACAACGCATTGCTAGGGTAAAGTTCAACGGACGGATGCAGCGGATGTAACGACATGGACATACGTGATGTACTCGACGTCGGCGCCGAAGGCCCGCACCTGTTCGTGCGCTTGTGCGATGATAGCGGCTTGCCAGAAGCGCGTGAGAGAACGCCCAGCGATGTACCAGGCGTACTGCACAGGTGTTAGTACCCTGGAAGAATTCGTCAAAACGATGGGACGAACTGAGCAGAAGTAGTCGAGTAAGCCGAGGTCAAAGCTCGTGGACTCAGCCTCGCAAAGAAGCTCGAGGATGGCACGCGATGCACGCAACAAATTCGCCGCCGACTGGCAAGTCGTGCGCTCGACATAAGCGTGGGGATCATGCAGGATAATGAGCGCGACGTGTGGGACGAGGCACGCGACGTAGAGGTGCGAATCGATGGTCCCGTTCGCCATCGGGTTGCGCAGGTGAAGCGGGAAGCTCGAGCGGAACTCTTCGAGGTTACGCTGAATCTCAAGGAACGCGGCCGTGCGACGCGGATCGAAGCTGCCTGGTTGCGAGTCATTATCGGTCAACGTGCCCTCCCAGAGCAGCTTATAGCTCGGAGTGTACGAGCACGAGACGTCGCCATTGTACTTGCGCGCGGCGTACCGGATGTTGAAGTTCTTCGCGCGGGACAGCAAGATAGTCGATTTGACGAAGAGGTTGAATCCGTCAACCTGATCAGGGTTATGGTTCAAGATCAAGTCCTTCGTATGAGGGTGTTCACGCTCATTCGCAGCGGGCCATGAGACCTAGACAATGGGTCAGTTGAAGAAGTTACAATGCAGTAGAGCATACTCACGCCGAGGGAGAAGCTCATCTGGTTGACAGGCAGTAACTGCGAGACGTCGAGGTCGTCAATGGATAACGGCCAGCCGTTGCCGCAGCCGTTCAGACGCTCAAGCGCATACGCTAGCCAGAAGATGTTGCGACGAAGCTCCGCCTCGATGTCATTGTCGGGTGGTGGCAGCAGCGTTGGTGTCTCGAGACCATCCGCGATAGGCTTGAACAGCCTAGAGACGTGCAGACCCAGCGGAAGACATGCACGCATGATGGAAGCTACAATCATGTATACCTCCACCCATTTGGCGTTACACCAATACCACCAAGCAACGAGGATCTGCGCCTGTTGTGATTGAAGGAGGTGCTGACCCATTGCGACATTCTCCTCGACCTCTCGCTTCGCGATCTTAATGTGCGTCTCGGTAAAGTTGGCGGAGTAGCTACCGCTCTTGTACGTATCATCTGCAAAGCCATCAGCGTCTGTAGGACGATAAGAAGGTCAAGCAAACTAACCACCGGATACACTGCTGAGGCCAGGCGAATCTGCCTGCGCTACAGCAGCAGTGTACATGCTGCCAATACCACAGATCGCATGGAGCACGGCCGTTGTCGGGAAGCTGGGGTGTGAAGGGGGGTAGGTAAGAGATGTCATGAATGTCGGCTGGTGGAAGAGTCGTGTAGCATGCGGGTGATGCGCGAAGAAGCACTCAATGCTGTAATAAAAACATTGAGCGCGAATGCATGTTGGGATCGACAGAATACATACAGGTGGCGCATCAGACCGGGAGACGGCAGACTGCGTGGCCAGGAGTGGAAGGTCAGGCTCCGATCACTCAACGATGGGCTGGGGATGGAACTGAGATTTGACGGGAGACCGGCGCTACCACTGCCATGTAACAAGAAGCTTTCCACCGACGGTGAGGCGTGCGACGAGTGGAATGGTGTTCCGTCCAATATCATGCCGTTGGAGCCATAGTCCCCGTAGTCTGCGCAGCGGTCAACAGATGTCCAGGTCAACGTACGGACGCAACGTACCCGGTGGGCTCTGGTTTATTTGTGTCGACAGGATAGACTCCAGATCCCCCATCGCTTGAATCTAATGTGAGTGGGATAACATCTTGACGCCAGAAGATACTCACGCAGTCTAGTGTCTAGCTTCTCATAGCGCGGTTTGGGCGGCTCCGGTGCGCTGGGAGGCGCAGCTGAAGATTCTTTCAGCGAAATGCAGACTTGACAGTGAGATGGGCGCTCACGATCGTCGTAGGTGCAATCAGGTGTCTCCGGGAGAAAGACGCCCGGTTGCGGATGGGCTTTGGCATGGGCGAGGGAGCGGAGACAGGTTGAGCAGGGTCGCTTGGCATCGCTAGTAAAAAATATGAGCGTCCGCTATCAGCACATATTGAGCAAGGTGTGCATACCATTTCTATACAAAGGCGAGAAACAACATTCAGCGTCAATGTACATGCTACCTGGTGTCTAATAACGTACGAGCTTGCGTCTAGAGGACAAACGCGTTTAACACGAGGGGCACGCGATGATGGTATATGAAGACTCACTTTCTGCATTGGTGACAGGCCTTCGCGATGGATTATGTCAATCGGGAACAGTACGTGCCAAGTGAGGCAGGAGGCATACCTGATTGCGCTGAAGGGCCTGTCAGCTCCTCTCAACCATACCGGGAACCGACGGGCGTCAATGCTCACCTTGAGTGTCTGCGGGCTGGGCGTGTAGCCATTGACGCTCGACGACGAGGATGGTGTCGCGAGCGGGTCGTGTGGCGACGAGTGGCTCTTCTCGATAGTAACTTTCGGCATTACAGCAGAGTTGGGGGGAAGGAGTTCGCGGCTATCAAGAGTTAAACGGGATCCGGCAAAGTCCACTTGACGCGTTGACGAGTAGGTCGCCGAGGCTCGCAAAACCTGAAGAGGGAGGGGAGGCCGGGCAAGGGTCGAGCAGGCGCCTCGGTCTTCGGCGTGGCTTATGTATATGAGGCCTTCGCGTCTACCGCCAGGGCGGAGCCATAACACCGGCGCTTGTTTATCTCAAACCAACTTTCCCTCCCCCTTCCCCTCCGCGATGCGGTCTCGATTCTTACGCGTCACCTGCGTACATCAGCGTGAGCTGCCATGACGAAACTGGTATCCTTACCACTTCTCAGACGCTCTCACCACTGGCAGGCGCGCATGCTCGCAAGCATCTGCAAGCATTCGACCAGTCTTTCAAGAGGATCGGCGGACGGACGGAGGATCACTTCAATAACCATGGATCTGATCGGCATGCTAGACGGCGTCTAAACTGCGTGGGAACGAGGATGTCGGCGGTGATCGCCTTCAGATGGGAAAAGCCTGTGGCATCGTGTGGCTTCACTCTCTCCCGCACTCTCCCATCGTTTCTGCGCGCTTGCTGCTTAGACTTTGCAGTTCTAGTGACGATGCGTGTAAACGACAGACGTCACCACAAGATTTGCGCGATGAACAGTCGGTCCGAAGTCGCTTCTCGGCCCGATTGCACAGTTCTCAACAATACAACGCAATTTACGCGGCCGGCGAATTTATGCGGCACAGAATGATTACCGGGGCCATTGCTTGCGGCTTTCTAAAAGCTATCTACCGGTGAATTTCCTCCACAGATGCTCGATCGCCCGACTTTGTGGAGCTTGAGCAGCTTTGTTCGCCACCAGCGAATTTCAGGACCGACGAGCGCCCACAACCGCCGCAGTTTCATATTGAAATGCTACTACATACATAGGCGCGCACGGCGGCCAATTTAACGGCGATCCCAGTGTATTCGTGAGCACGCGATGCATTTCTCACCCTACGTATGCGGATCAGGGTCGTCTGGACAATGCAAGACGCGTCTCTGCTCAGCCTTGGTATATTGACGCTCATGAGGCCATGCACGGCCATGGGCCGAGGTGTCGCGCAGAGCTCGGGCAAGTCTGGCCAAGCGCGTAGATGCACTTCGGTGAGCTGTATTTGCCCGTCGGGCTTCCTAGATAGCTCGGCGTCGCTCCGATGATGGTGCGTGGAGGCCGAGATTGTGCAGCAGTAAAGAAGGGCAATGGTTGCAATGTCATGTCACATAGCAATCTGACCGAGACTATACCTTGATGTCAGAGGTAGCTAGCATGAGAGGAGACATGCCAAAGGAGCGAATGCGAGCCGTGCTGCATGTGCAGATGCAAAACTATGTGGGACATAGTACGGAGGTTCGGAAGCCCAAGCAGTGCGCCCGATCTTGGCAAGGTCGAGCACTGCGAGAACATGTTCTCTAGGAAACTGCGAACATAACGTGAATGTGGATATTATGGTACAGGATGCGTCCTGGCAGCCCCATCAGACCAAAAGCCTTCCAGGATTTCAGTGATGGACTCCAGTGTATCTCGCGGAACTATTGACTGCCAACAATGCTGCGCGGAAAGTGATTCCTGACTTTGCGGAAAGCATTGGACGCCTCGCGTAGAGAGTTGTCGCTTGGCAAGTTGATGAACGCGTCCAAAAGCCGCACATCACAATGAGCCCGTTTTCATTTCGACCTGACATGCGCTGACATTTCAGATCCTAGAGAGTCTAAGAGGAAAGACACAAGCTCTGCGGCCCATAATAAAGCGCATGATGCCAACGCAAAGCCTTCAACAGGGGTCAACGCGATGTCGTATTTCATACGGAACCACAACTATTGTAATGATTTGTCCAAAAAGCATAGGCTGTTCTCTCGCGGTCGCGCATCTCGAGTTCCGAGTGCGAACGTGCGAGCAGTACCATCACTGCGCGACATGAGTGGAACGCCGTCGGCGTACTGAAACAGAAGCAACCATGCTTAAGATCTTCTCTGATGTAAGATGTTAGCGCACGACTTCCGAAGCTATTAAGAGTTGAGACTAGACTTTGCTGTATAACGGCAAGCGGAAAGGTAGGCATCAAGAATCGCACCGTGCCGCAGAGGATTCTCCACGCAAGGGACCTGAGGAGGGCCTACGATGTCGGCACCGAGTGAGAAGGGTGGGAGTAGGGGGCTACAGCGCGCTATCTGTGAGCATCGAGTACGTGAGGGGGGAATGTTTGGTGGAGATGCAATGGCTTCAAACAAGGTGTGTGGCAGTATCAAGAGATGGAACTTCGCACTGCTACTGTGCGTAAGATCTCTTTCGAGATAAACGCGCGCTCCTTTGCATAACAAAGAGAATCCAATCGCTCTCGGTACCGCAACACGTCTGAGCTTCATGCCGAGCACACCATGGACGAGAAGGGATTACCGTCGGCGCTGCCGTGCCAAGATGGTGGTCTGAGCCAAAGCTTTCGACGGCAATACCCGTCCGCGGATCAAGCTATCACGGTCCGGACCGGAAAAGCCGAGTCACCGACTGCACTCCGACTCGTCGGCACCTTGGTTTGAACCGCCATGATCAGTGCGGCATCCACATAATTCACGGCTGCATCCCGCGTAACCCGAGGCTTTCTTAATTCTCATATATGGATCAGGTGAAACGTGAACTAATCCGCAAGGCTCTGGATACTAGTGTATTTGCACACAGGAATACCAAGCTCCAACCTGTCCTATCCACCTGAGGATGGAGGCGCATGCTGCAATACAACTAGTCTAGGTTGAATGGGGACTCTTATATGAGGCACGAACTCTGGTATGATCCTCCAGCTGTACGGCCGTGATACCCATCGGTATCTGAGTAGCGCAAGTGGAGGACCGCGTGTTGTAGTGCGCGTATCATTTGAGTGCATCCGGAGTATACGGCTCGTGCGTAGAAGGCAAGGCGCGGTATTCATCGGAGTCTGAACTTCCTTGCTGTATGGAGGCATGTATTTTGAGTGGCTCTGTAGGCGTCTCTGTCATTAGGTATAAACCTGCCTTCGAACCACAGGGTACCTATCTCTTCCCCGCGCAATTACCTGCAATGCCCAACGGCAACCTGCCTCAACTAATGTTGACGAACCAAACACTGTGTATTGTGCGTAACCCGCATCTCTTCTGCTTCTGCCGCGGTCGACTGACGTACTTAGCGTTGCAACCAACGTACGACGGCGTATGACCGTCGCAGCCAATTATACTATCAATGTACGGCCGGCTTGACCGTATTAACCTAGGGAAAGAAGCCAGCTCATCTCCTTTTAGACTGTGGCATGACCTGCGCAACCCTCGCGGGCGCCCTTTCAAGCGGCAACGTCAAGGGCTCGAAGGATAGCCTCTGCAAAGTTGGTCTTGACCTCACTTCTCGTGAACTATCTCTTGAATATCGTCTTTCGACAGCACTGTCGTGTATTCCCCCGGACTTGGGACTCGGAGCGGGGTCGGTACAGTCATTGTACGTTGAGAAGTGTACTATGGGACACGCTGGCTCTTATTAAGCGGATGCGTAGATTGTGGAACGGCTTGCGCGCATGCGGCCGCTTCTGCCAAGTCCGGCCGCGGCAGAGCTTACATGCTTGAAGTCGCTCAAGAGTTACCCCGAGTTGGGAAGCAACCGCCCATACGTCTCTTCGAATCTCGCGCACCGTACTTCAACTTGACGAACGAGTCGAGGCACCCAGTTGCGTACAAAGGACGCATCTATCCTACCGCCCAACACGTTTTCCAGGCCATGAAGGTGAGTGCTACGAAGCTCGAGGTGGTTCTTGGCTCATGATGCTGTCGTTAGTTTCTGCCAAAGTACCCCGATCTCGTAGAGCATATTCGCAGATGCTCTTCAACGGACGAGGCTCGCAGAGAGGTCACGAGATACAGGACTTGTACGTTTTTGACACCTGCGTATATGCGCCCGTTGGATACACCAATTGACGTCTCTTCGCCAGATATGCGTGCGGACTGGTTCTCTGTTCACAGAGGGAAGGTTGTGCATCTCGCAAAGGTGAACCACATCACCATTTTGCTGGCCTTTAGACATTTACCTGCTTCATTGAAACAGATGGAGGAGGTTCTCAGCCTCAAGTTTCAACAGCACCCCGACCTCTGCGAGGAGCTCGCTTCAAGCTCCAATGCGGAGCTGATCTATGTGTGTAATCTTTCAAGCACGCTGCCTGTCTGTGCTCATGAGATCCAGGACAACCCTTCGGACGCCTTTTGGGGCGTAGGTCCCAACAACAAGGGGAAGAACGAGTTCGGCAAGGCTCTCATGCGGCTACGAAAGCACATTCTGGAGCAGGCACGGTCGACTAGACGCCCGCGCAGAGGATGATACTGTCATATGGGGGTGATAGGCAAGCCGCCAAAGCTTTAGCAGGCGCTTGGCGTTGACGGAGAGCCTGTGATAGGATGAACGTTGCAAGATTGGAAGACCCTTCGTATTTATACAGTCTCAGCCTTCCACCTATGCATTACCTTAGAACCATGCATAATATATGCTCGTCGCGAATCTGAACCAATGACGGACGGCTGTAGAGAGTATCAAGGCTTGCGTAGTACAAGTAAGTACGGACAGATATAGAGTCAAAAAATTGGCTCCAGCCTGAAAGGTGGAGGATAGTTTAATAGCACCCGTAAGGCCTAACGCGTTTCGACACCTCATACACGTTGTGTGAGGTCATCGCAACGGATCGTCAGGGATCGTCGTCGTGGTCGGGGACGAAGCACAAGAACGTACCCGAATAATTGAATAGGATATTGCCGCCACGTGAGTTCGGACCGAGCCGTGGTGGGACGCTCCGACGCGTCTTGACCTCGTACCAGGGCGAGCGCGTCGTCCAACACCGTAACTTCGCTCTAACATGTCTGATAACGAACCTGTCGATTCCGCTGCCCCGGCTGAGGTTACTGAGTCCGAGGCGGAGGCTGCTGCCACGGATGGCAGCATCAATGGCGATGCACCTGCCTCTGAGGCCACGCCGTCGCAGGACGGTGAGCAGAACGTGGACGGCCACGAGGAGACTGGCGACGAGGCTGCTGCTGTTGCTACTGGAGACGATACTGCGCCTGTTTCTGCTTCCGAGGAGCCTGCTTTCGAATCTGTTGACCGCGATGCGACTGAACATGCTGCTGCTGAGCCCGAGTCTGCTGCGGAGGCATCTGCTGAGAAGCCTTCCGAGGTCAAGGTTGACGCCGATGCCAAGAAGGGTCCACCTACACCTACTGTAAAGAAGGTATGGAGAGTACTTATATTAATGAAATAGAACGTGCGTTGAAGGCGTGTTTGTACAGATCATAAACTCTGGCAAGTTTGGGCCCACTACGACCAAGACCGGACCCACCGCCACCAAACCGTCCTCCGCACCCACTGCAAAGCCTGCCGTGCCATCTGCCACTTCTCCCAAGAAACCTACTGCATCGGCTGCTGCTACAGCTGCTAAGCCTGCTCCAACCGCAACGAAGCCCACCACCGCGTCCGCAGCCCCAGTAGCGCGTCGCGCTAGCATGGCGCCCCCAGCATCTAAGCCCATGACTAGTGCCCGCGCTCCCTCTCTCGCTAGCTCAGTCTCGGCGAAGCCCGGTGCACCCGGTGCTCCTCGAGTTCCGCCGGCATCTGCGCGCGTACCAGCAAAGGCTCCCGCATCTGTGAGCGCCACCGCTCGCCCGGCTGTTACAGCTTCAAAGGCGCCTTCCGCGGCAGCCAGGCCTGCAGCAGCGTCTGCCGCTGCAAAGTCTGCCAGCGGTGACTCTGCAAAGGCTTCGGCGCGCGGAGTTGTCAGCCCGACTGGGAGCGTTGCGTCTAGTAGCGCAGCTCCGCGCCCGCGTGCAAGTGTCAGTGAGGGAGTGCTCGGTGGCAAGAAGACTGGCGCAGCAATGCCTCGTGTGGCTAGCACATCTGCTGGTCGTCCCCCAGCTCGTACTCCGGGCGCGGGCAGCATCTCGAGCATCCGTGAGGTCAAGGAGGACAGCAAGGCGCTTGAGGCGCTTCAAGCTAAGGTATGATCTCAATCATCTTCTTGTATTCACATTCATTCAGTTATATCTTTTTCCAGCTTACCGAAGCCACCAGCTCGCTTGCCGAGAAGAGCGAGGCGCTGGCTGCCGCGGAGGTTCAACTCGAAGCTCTCAAAGTTAAGGCGGCCGATAGCGAGGCGCAAGCAACAGCTCAGGCTGCGAAGGTTGCCAAACTCGAAGAGACGGTGAAGCGTCTTGAGGGTGAGTTGTCAGCTGCGAAAGAGGCGGTCGGGACTGCAGAGTCAAGCTCTGAGGCCATCGAAGCTGTCAAGAGCGAGGTAAATACTTCCTCTACGACTGCATTAATATAGATGTACTGATATAATTATGCAGCTCGCAGCGGCAAAGGAGTCGAGTACAGCCCAGGCCAGTCAAATCGAACAGCTTATCGCGGGATCGAAGACGTTGGAGGACGCTGTGAACATAGCCAGGACGGAGCTGGAGGCCCTACGCACCGCGTCGGGCTCCAACGCCGAGCAGCTTGCCGCTTCCGCTGCTCTTGACCGTGAATCGCTGCTCAAGGCTCAGGCCGACCTCGCCGCGATCAACGGCGAGCTCTCCAAGCTTCAGGAAGCACATGCAGCTGCCTTGAAGGAAGCCTCCGACAAGCTCGCACAGGCGGAGGAACAAGCGGCTAGCGCTGAGAAGCTCGCTGAGGAGGTTGAGACGTTGAAGCGTGAGAAGGAGGAGAGCGCGAGCAAGTTGAGCGAGCTTGAGATTGAGATTCTCGAGCTGAAGGAGGCGGCTGAGAGCTACGAGGATGAGCGCTCGCAGGCGAAGGTTAGGATAGAGAAGATCGAGGCGGACCTTGCGCGCACGGAGAAGCAGTACGAGAACGCGGCGGCTGAGGCGGCGAAGCAGGGCGAGCTGCATGCGCTCACACTCGAGGAATTACGCGTTATTCATTCTCAAGAGCGCGAGAGGGCCGAGGCGGAGCAGTTGGAAATCACTGCGCAGCTGACCGCCGCTCAGGAGAGCGCGACCGCTTTACAGCAGAAGGTCGAGGAGGCGGCACAGGCGGCTGAAGGTGCTACTGCTAAGCATCTCGAGAAGCTCGAGGAGCTGGCGAATACGCATCAGGCTCATGTGGACGAACTCGCGAAGGAGCTTGCACGCGTCAATGCGGACCTGGAGAGCCAGGAGGCCAAGTACGCAGAGAAGGTTGACGGCGTCAAGGAAGAGCATGCCAAGCTGCTCGAGGAGGCTTTCAAGAAGGCCAGGGTACGTTGGGGGTTCCCCCGAATATATATAGCCCTCTAACTGTTCACTAACAGGACCTTGCTCTCGACGAGCACAATGTGGAGCTTCGTAAGCTCAAGGGCGTGTCCGATGAGAGCGTCTCGAGCCTTTTGGAGCAGCACAAAGCCCAGGTCGCTGGTCTCGAGAAGGCTCTTGAGGACAGGAAGGCCGACCATGAGGCGGACCTTGCAAAGGCGAAGAAATCTCTCCAACTCGAGCTCTCAGCGACGCAGCAGGACCTCTCCAAGGCCAAGTCGGCCCTCGCCGCCGCGCAAACCGAGATCTCGAACCTGCGCTCTCAGCTCGACGCGGCTAAGGCAGACGCCGAAACGGCCGCAGCATCTGCACCCTCGGACCAGAGTGGCGATGTCGCGCGCTTGTCGAAGGAGCTCGCGAACTTGCGGGACGATCACTCCGGGCTCATGGAAGTGTTCAACGCCACAAAGGAGAGCATGCAAGAGATGAGCCGCTCACACTCTGCTGAGCTCGAGTCCGCCGCAAAGGCGCGTGCGGATGAGGTCACGGCGCTTAAGGGAACGCACGCAAAGGACGTGGAGGCGCTAACGCAACAGAAGGAGGCGCTCGCGCGAGAGCTTAGCGATCGCGAGGGCGAGCTCGCGACTGTCAAGGCTGAGCTGGAGGCCGCAACGTCAGGCGCTCCCGCGGCGTCGGACTCCCCTGCTAAGCGCGCAAATGGAAGCAACGTGCCAGAGGACAACATTCAGAAGTTGCATGACGCGCACAATTTGCGTATCGGGGATCTCGAGGCGAAGCATGCGCGAGCGCTCAAGGCGCTTGAGGGTGAACTCGAGGCGGAGAAGGCGCGCGCTTCCGAGTTGGAGGCTGACGTTGAGCGTAAGAAGCTCGAGCTGTCGTACCTGGAAACAGATTACGAAGAGAAGGACGACAATATTACGAGGTACGTCAATTTCCGTGTTCTGCGATTCATGAGGATGTGGCGGCGCGTG
The DNA here is from genome assembly GCA_001632445.1 of Peniophora sp. CONT. Classification (NCBI taxonomy): domain Eukaryota; kingdom Fungi; phylum Basidiomycota; class Agaricomycetes; order Russulales; family Peniophoraceae; genus Peniophora; species Peniophora sp. CONT. The sequence continues at coordinate 332,586 of KV424461.1, forward strand.
CTCGCCACTTTGTTTTGCTTGGCGTGAATGCCTCTGTGCTTGTTCGGCGCTGGTCGTCGGTTCTGCTTTCTGCTTGCTCTCGTGCTCTCGTCGTGCCGCATACACGCTGCTTCATTGTACACTCTCCACACATCACCCTGTATCCACTTCCGCACTGTAGCAACATGTCTTCCATGCTTCATTGTACATTCATACTTCCCTCTCTCGGTTACATGTACTATTCACCCCACTGCGCCTCGCTTTCTTTTTCATACCACACTGTACATGTGCCTTGTCTTGCCTGCTTGCCTGCTCGTTCATTTCCACCGCCACCTCCGCACCCTCTTCATCTGCAAACACACGCTGACGCCTCATTGTACAGACTCGAAGAAGAAGTCGAGAGCCTCAAAGCCCAGCTCGCAGCCGCATCCTAAGGCGCCCCGCTACCCCACCGTAGCCTCGCGAAATCGGCGAGGACGTCGCCTTCTCCCCCTTGCTCCATGGACTCTACCAACCTACCCCTTTCAACGTTTATATACCCGATACCAGGCCCATCTGTAACGATTCCCGATTCGTCATGTGGAACTACTTAGACGACGTGGAATACCCCCATGCAATATCATCTGGTCGCTTTTCTTTCTACGCGTACTATACGCTTTAGATACTAATGCCCAATGTCACTCATTTGCTTGGTTTGATAACGTGTAGCGTGTCTATCACCAGCCTTGAGGCGCCATACCCTGAACGAGCTTGGGTTCGATACCAAGTTGTGTCGCTACGAGTCGGCAGGCACGCTAGTCAAGCGTCGCTGACACCGGAATCTATGCATTGTGTGCACTGACTATCCATCGCTCACGATCCACGCCAAATACAGACACGAGTCTTCTTGTTTCATTGGCGTAAGGCTACAGTTGGGGGGACCCTATTCTATACTTCAAATCTATCGTCTACTAGAGTTCCGCGTTCAGGTTGAGAGCAGTAAGAGCAGGCTCCTCTAGGTTGTCGTGGTTGTAGCTAAGCACGGCGATCTGGGTGTACCCGTGAGTATCTAACAATATTCTACACAGGAAGCATGCACTTACCCCACCAGGCCCATAGTTGAACTTGGTACCCTCGATGAGCGGCAGGTTAAGCCAGCGCGCGATCATGCATCGGTTGAAGTGACCGTGTGCGACGATCACGACGTCGCGGGAGCACTTGCCGTGCAGCTTCCACTGCGTGTGACGCTCGCGTACCATGGAGATGACATGGTCGACCCGACAGGTCATATCGTAAGCGCTCTCGCCGCCTGGGCAGCCGTCGACCCAGATGTTCCACTTGTCACCTTGCGGCGCCTTCGCCTTGATCTCATGCGAGAGAAGGCCTTCGTAGTCGCCGTAGTCCCACTCAGCGACCTTCACATAACATCAGCAGAAAATAAATAAAGGACAATCGAGAATGCACGTACATCTTCGAGGAACATGTGCGCGGGCGTCTCGGGAAGGTGCTGCGTGAGCAAGTGGAAAGTCTTGTGTGCGCGCTGGCGGGGCGAACAAAGCACGACTTCGAGGTTAGCCGTGTCGATGAGTTCTACGAGTAAGATAAGTATTAGATCTCCTCTTAAACCCCAACGTAGCTTACTGCCTGGTCCGACGAGATCCTGAGACTTGAGCTGGATTTGTTTTTCACCGCGTGCCGTGAGCGGAATGTCAGAGCGTCCTGTCTTCGGGAGGCTCAGCACGCAGTAGCGATCAGAGTACACTGTGGCTCAAGCCGAACTTACGTGCCGACTACATGCGTTTCAGTCATGCATAGGCGCCCGCGATCAACGCCAGGAGGGGATGAGCACATACCCATTGAGGGACCATTCAGTCTCGCCTGTACGAGGTCAGCTCTCGAACGCGCGCAGGAGGACGCGAGATAAGCCGCTGAGTCGACTGACCATGGCGAACAAGGATGAGGCGGGGCATGGGAGCCATGGTGGTAAACAGTGATCGGGGGTCGACGGGAGGACAGAGGGTTGAGTCGGCTGTTCGGATTATATATTACAACTACACTGGGAGATCCAGATACAGGGTAAGCCCGAAGCAAGCCGTAGTAAGCTGAGCGAGCTACGTATACAGATTGCTGGAAGCGGATAGACTAGAAGGTGGGCGGAGGGAAGGTTCGCAGCCCTGCGCCCGCGGGCCGTGCTCCGCCGCTGCCACTGGTGACGCGGAATATCAACAAAGACCTCGGGCGCTCACACACGGTGAAGAATAACATGCTATGCAGAATGAGACGTGTATATGTCTTGAACGTTACATATAGGTTGTACAAAGAGAGAAATACCAGCTGCGGGTGGCGAACCTCGTTGATGGGGTGTTCTCGCCTTATCCAAGTTGGTTATATGAGCTTCGCGTCCCGCGCGCTGTTGCCTCTCGCCTCCAGCACCGCCCGGACGTCGCTTTGCCCCGTTCTTCTCCCAACGTTCACGCCTTGTACTCTTTCCCCGCCGGTACGTTGGATATATTCTTGGACTACCATCTCGCATCTAAACAGCTCGCTTGGATACGGTCGCAGTCTCCAGCCACCCTTCCCGACTGTGCCGAACTCGCGCCCGACTCGTCAGGCTGTACTCCCGCATTTCAGACATAGAAACCAGCCTGTACCGTTGAATCGCGCTGCTTTAATCCGGAAATGCAGGCCATCAAGTGTGCGTCTCAGCGCGCTGGCAACGCGCTCACCGTTATTGATGTGAACATGATGTCGCAGGTGTTGTTGTTGGCGACGGAGCCGTCGGAAAGGTGTGTGCTACTCTGCGCCACTGGGCGGCAAGAAGCTCATAGCTTGCAGACTTGCCTTCTCATCTCGTATACCACCAATGCATTCCCTGTACGTGTTTATCGCCCGTTTCAAGCTATATCTGTCGTCTGACTGCGTCGTGAAGGGAGAATATATCCCGACAGGTACGATTACCTCGTCTTGCAGGCGCGCTACCTGTCGCGCAGGCCCTGCAAGAGGTACACTGGTCATACAGATGTTGACGTGACCCCACACAGTGTTCGACAACTACTCGGCGAACGTGATGGTGGATGGCAAGACCATCTCGCTCGGCTTGTGGGACACGGCCGGTCAGGAAGATTACGACCGCCTCAGGCCGCTGTCGTACCCGCAAACGGACGTCTTCCTCATATGCTTCTCGCTCGTGAGCCCGCCGTCGTTCGAAAACGTAAAGACAAAAGTGCGTCACGCGTGTCCTCCAACCATTTCGGGGCATCATTCACCTCGTCACCCTCTCCATTACCCCGACTATCTCCATCGCTCCTTCCAGGCATCAGTCACGCTCTGTTGTCTATTGTGTTTGAGAGATAGACGCTGACAACTCTTTGACAGTGGTACCCGGAAATCTCACACCATGCGCCTCAGACAGCTATCGTGCTTGTTGGCACTAAGCTTGACTTGCGGGAGGACCCCTCAACGATCGAGAAGCTGCGCGACAGGTGAGCGTCCGACTCGAACACTCACTCTCGTACCATGGCCCGTCACGCGCGGGCCGGCTTGATAGATGGCGGATGCGTTAGATGCTGATCGCACGATCTTTGCGCCTGGGCACCTTCGAGGCTTAGTGATTCTACCCTCATCGGCGATCCTCGCACTGCCTGGGAGTGGCGTCTCTTTTATTCTCATAGATCTATCCGTTTGAGATATCTTTGATGCTAACGCGCATTCTGTAGGCGCATGGCCCCCATTCAGTACACACAGGGCGTGAACCAGGCCAAGGAGATTGGCGCTGTCAAGTACCTCGAATGCTCTGCTCTCACGCAGAAGGGTCTCAAGAACGTCTTTGACGAGGCCATCCGCGCCGTCCGTGCGTACAAGCGTCTCTCATCAAGCTGGTAGAGTGCTGATATTTACCACAGTCAACCCCCCTGCGAAGGAGCCCAAGAAGAAGAGCAAGGGTTGTATCATTGTTTGAGCGTACACATACACACGCGCTCGCTCGCATTGACACCATTCAGTACACATACCACCATTTACCCCCTTGTGCTTGACGTTACGACTCTCAATGGTTCCCTTCTCCGCCTCGACCGACTTCCATCCCTCATGACCTACATCTCCAGTGTGTTTGTTTATTCTTTCATCTTTGCTTCTCTCGAGATTTCGCATACCATGTCAATTTGAGAGTGTTTTGAACTCGGATAACAACGTACAAGAAAAGAACTAAGTAAGCTGTCGCGTCAGCCTTGGTGGTCACCGTCAGCCGGATCGAAGGCTGCCGGCGGGACACCCGGAATGCGGCAGACACCCAACGAAGACCAAGGCACGCTGTCTGCCGCCTTCTGCCGCTCTGCTTTAGACGACTACAGACACCGCCCGCGCCGAGTCGGGTTTTGCATCCGTGTGGCGTTTAACCCAGTTGGGTCACGCTTCTATTCTTTCAAGCCCGGAGAGTACAGGCTACGCTTTGGCAAAGATGAAAACCTCAAGTCGTGCAGGTATACTGCCTCGAGGCTACGAAACCTTCTTTAATGTATCAACGCGAGGCAACTGCGGACAAAGAAGTACCGAATATGGAGCAGGCGCTTATAGCCTCGGACCAGGCGGTAACACGTGGCTCTCGAATTAGCTCACTCTCCAGGTACAAGATCAGGCGGGACAGGGACAGAGGACAAATTCGAGAGCCAACGCGTTACCGCCTGGGCACTCTGGTCGGCCCTTTGGCTGGCACAGCCAAAGTAGTGTCGACTTAGAGCGATTGCGCGCTCGTTGCGGGCTGCAGGGCGTGCAGACGATGTTCCCGGAGCCCCACGGGTCTACCTCTTTCTTAGACCGTTTCGATCATCCCTAGTAGCTTTGTCTTGATATCTTACATGTAGAAATCAATGATAGGGAGCTATTAGAGAGCTACTCACGAGATAGATCAGCGCAAGGCGCCAAAAGCGCCAGCCCGCGCGGCGGTTTGACCTAGGGTTAGGGTTGACGCCGTCGCCTCTCTACCATTGTCCTGTATGTCAGAGGCATCATGCGTACTGCACACTATGATAGAACAACTAATTGACTACCGTTACGCGACTATAAAAACTTTTGAGGGCTTCCGTTCAGTCGGTGAAGGTGTACGACCGATTCAAACAAGGCTAACTGTTTCCACTGCGCGGGTGCCACAATCGAGTCTATTGTATCGATACAGTAACATCTATGCTGGCTAAACATGACCGAATCACAGCTCTACATCGGACTCGCCGTCCGTCCAAGGCTCTTCGTCAGACACCGCACCGTCTGCATCGGGTTCAGCAGAAGCATCGAAATCGTCATCCAGATCGCCTGTGACGTTCTCTTCTCTGTCGAGAGTAGGCATCTGAATACCGTCGTCGGGAAGGTCCCGCGTCAAGCCATTGATCACGTCGGCAGGCGAGCTGTCGGCGTCGCCATCGTTCTCACCCTGTTCGTCGCGTTCGTCGCGTATGGGTGACGCGTGAGCACTTCCGGGCGAACGAGCGTCAGGCGGCACATCCGCAGATGACCTAGGACTCGAGGGTGGCGCCGTTTCATCACGATTGCCTAGACAGAGTCAATCCTGGGCTCGGAAAGGTCGGAGCAGTAGATGTGAACTTACCGGCTGCTGCAGTGAACGACGTGCCGACAAGAGGTGGCACCGTCATCCGCTGCTGTAACGCGGCGGTACGTGCATTATACTCCTTAAGTGGACAGTTAGCGCCGTTGACGAGTGCGGCATAACCCTTTGACACGATATCCGGCGGCGGCGGATCGTCGTCATCAAATTTCCGCCCATGGCGAACTTCGTACACCGCGTTCTCCTCGAGGCTCTGCTCCAAAGTGGCGATATCATCGCTCAGATCTGGTGTTGCATGGTGATCTCCCTGCTTAGCACCGAGGAGACCATGAACGGACGTCGCCAGCTCGCGTAGAGCCTTGATGCACGGTACGACCATCGCAAGCCATTCCCATGACGCGTTGCTGCCGTGCGCCTCGTAGTACTCCTGTAAACCTCTTCAGTTTCTGTCAGTCTCGCATGAGCGACGAGGTTGAGCAGACCTTGATCCAATAGATTAGATGTTCCATGCCGAGATCGGGCGGATGGAAGCTGTTCGCCTTGCCCGTTGGGTTGATCAGTATATTGTTCAGTACGATCTTGCTGGAACATGCAGTTAGCGTGAAATTGAGAGTACGAGAAGCTGAGACGCACGCAGCGGGTTCAGGCCAACCGTGTGTCATCATATAGATGAAATGCAAGCCCTCGTACGCGTACTTTGGGCGGCCGCTTCCACGATACGCGTGCGTCCACACCTTCAGCGCGGTGTAGACACGGCCTGAGTCACCGGCCTTTATCGCGTCCGAGAATTCGCGTAGAACGAGCCCATCGCGCATGAAGAGTATTGCACTCTCGAATACCATGTCACCAGCCTCGGCATCGCCAGTCTCCTCACGCGCGTCACTCAAGTCGGCCGCGCGATGAGGATCAGCATAGCGGTCGAGCAGTTGCTCTGCGTAGTGCCACAACCCGTCGAAGTCCGTCTTCTCCGCGAGCTTGTCGAGGTCGTTCTCATTAGAGATCCTTCGGAAGCAGTGGAGCACACGCGCAGTGAGGGAGACATAGATCAAGTCAAGGCAAGTGCGGAAGGAAGGCAAAGACGTCAGGACGATGGGCTTGCGCTGAAGAAGGGTGTTGTGGGAGGCAAGCGACGCGGGATTGGTGACATTCTTGTTCACGACACCATAGTGTACGGCGAAGAAGCCTGTCACCGCCGACATCTTGTAGTGGAAAAGGCCTGGGATGAAGATAGCCCAGCCAAGGCCCGAAGATCCGCCTTCATTCCCTGCTCGAGCGCTGAGAACCTCGCGTAGGCGTGCGACTGAGAGCTGATCCCCGCATATCAGCTTCGCAAAGCGCGTTGCGCTCTCTTCGTCCCATCCCAACTCCATGCATGCTACCTTCACGTACTCGGCATTGCCCGACTTCGTTGCCTCGTTAATCGGCCAGGCGGGAAGCGGAAACATCTCAGTCTTGTGCAGTGCGATCTTGTCCGCGGTCACCGGGAGGCGCTTCGCCAGCTCACTACGGTAGCGAGCAGCCATCTTCTCGCCTCCGTAGTGGACCACGATGCGCAGAATCGTATGAATGAGGCATTGGCGGAAGATCGGGTCGGCGAGAGACGGAGGTATGAGCTCCTTCTCCGTGATTTCTGGCGCTGCGACGTAGTGCTCATTTAGTTTTCGGACGTCAAGGTCCTCCGCCTCGGCGCCATGAAGAGGCATGATCATGGATGCAGTGCCGTTTTGCATGGAGTCTAGGGAACATGTCAGTACGCTGGTGGAGTGTAGCTGGATGGGGCATACCTGTACGTCCTAGAATCTGTTCGGCAATCTTCCACATGAAGTTAATGTTATCGTAGACGAGGAGGCAAAGCCGAGTCTGAGCGACTACGTGCGTGCAGCGACGAAGGCCCAGTGACAAGTAGTCTAAGGTACCGAAGCGTTCAGCGCCGTCCTTCGGGCGACCTTTCTTTTTCTTCTTCTTCCCTTTCTTTTGTGCAGGTCCATTTGTCTAGAGAGTTAATCAGTGTATGGCACGATACTTGAATGAATATATAACTGACTACGTCGGCTGCTTGTTGACCTTCGGGTGGTGGCTGCGCGCCTTCGGAAGGTAGTGGCTGCATGTTATTCGTAGGCTGCGTTGAGCTTTGATCCTCGACGTCGATGTCGATTTCGCCAATGGCCTTAAGGTGAATGTTCTTGTTTCCTCTTCCGGCAATTGTAACATAACTTGTTGACAGACCGAGATGGTTGAAGACACTGATCTGCTGGCGCGATGCTCCGGATGCGTACAGGTAAAGGCCGATTACATGTCGAGTATACGAGTTCTTCTGACTCCGGTTCGATAGCAAGTTGATGACGGCCCAGATAACAGCCTTCGTCGTAAGTGAGTCTCCTTTTACTGCTGTTTGAATGAGTAGAGGACTAACCTGTCGCTTATCTCTCTTAGCTTGCTTTCGGCGCCTCCGCTTTGCCTGCGCCTTCGAAAGCTTCGGCTCCACGCCGCCTTCACCTGCAGCCGCGTTACCCGGCGGCACTCCCTCAGCCACCCTACCACCCGCAACCGAAGCAGCGGTAGAACCACCAACCGATGCACTGTCTTCATCGCCTCGCGCAGGCGTGTTTGCACTCGTAGTCTGCACTCCTTGGGCATCGCGCGATGTACCCTGTCCGCTGAGAGCTGCTGTCGGCGCCGACGTGTCCTGTGTAGCTGCAGCACGGGCGGCAGCTTGCTCCTCGGTTTTGCGTTGGCGCGTGGTGATGGTTATGCGCTCAAGCAAGGTCACGATGGTGGGGCAGAACTTGTTCACCCAGGTCGTGAGCGTCGCGATGTTAAAGTCGGCAGCGAAACTTGCGTCTATCTTGCGCCCTTCCATGCGCAAGAATCCGTCATCAGTAGCCGCTGCAGCCTCCTTATCGACGCGATCCCCAACCCATCGAATGGCCCAACGCTGTACCGCGTCGCGGGGGACCTGCGGGGTCTTATTCGATGCCCAGATATCGAGCATAGGCGCAAGTAGAGTGGACTGATTGAATAGATTCTTCTTGCGCCAGTCGGGCGTGGTGTCGTGGACGGCATGACACAGGAGATCACTGAAATGCAAGTTGTTCTTCTCGAGGATCGTTAGAGAGCGCGCGATGGCCGTGGGCTTGTCAAGCATCTCGTCTTCGCCTGCTTCCTCGCGCAACCGTTTCCTACGTTCCTCGTGATAGGCTATCATGGACACACTACGCTGCTTATTCTCCAGCGCCTTCTTGGATCGCGGGGTGAGGGCAGGTTCGGGCGGAGCAGAGCTCATGCGCAACAGGTGTCTGGGAGTGGGCGGCAGTTGGAGAGTGCGGTTCGCCATAGTAGTATCCTACGTGATGTTAAGACAATCATACTAACTTCCATGAATGAAGCATACCTCGCAGTGATCAGCGTGACCGTTTTCGGGTTCGCGCAACTCGTCCTGGCCTGCAGGCTGATGCTCGGCGATAAGTGTGGCCCTTGATCAAAGGTTCGACGTACTAACCTCAGCATCAACCTCCATGTCTGTGTCTGTCCGCGGACGATATGCTACTGTAGCTGCATGCTCAAGATCCAATAGGGGTAAGTCTCCAGCAGCAGCTGGTGTCGGCGACTCTGGTGGCGTGAGGACTTCGTCTGGATTCAGCAGAGCCCATTTATTTGGAGAGGAGTAATCGATGATCTGCTGGCTGCTCTGCGATTGTTTAGCTGTTCGAGGCGGTGAAAGAAAGGGATTGTCATCGTCGACATCCATACTGTTCAAGGTCGAAGGCAATGCATTCACTCGCGACGCTCGAAAGGAGACAGTGGCACGCGCCACGTGCTAGCAAACAGACGCGCGCCGCCATTCAGTCTTGCCTGCGTTATTCCTCCATTTTCTCGCTTGCTTCACCACTGCTTGTTGAACATCATGGGCAAACTTGGCGCCAAACGACAGAATCCCAAGACTCTGGCCAAAAGCACTTCGCGCGCGCGCCCACGCAATGCCACTGGCTCCAACCCCACAACCTACCCTTCGTTGAGCGACCTCGATGTGGCAAAGCTGCGGACAGAGCTGAAGAAGATGCTGAAAGGGAGAGAGCCTAAGCCTTTTCAGGTTGACATGGCGCGGGCGCAGCTTGAACACCGATGTGCAATGCTGCAAGCGGCAACAGGCAGTGGAAAGACGGCGGTCGCGGCTGCGCCGTATGCACTTGCAGAGAACAAGGACCGGATTACCTTCATGGTCTCGCCATTGATTGGTCTCATGGACGAAATGGTAATCTTCTTTGCATGTAACAAGATGAGAAAGAGTTATTGATATGACATGTAAGGTCGATACGTTCAAGGAAGACTTCGGGCTACCAGCCATCGCGATTAACAGCTCGCACGGTGGACTATCCCCTGAGAACGCAGCGGTACGTGCGTAGTCGCCTTCGTAGACGCGTTACTTATGATAAGCACAGGAGATACGCTCTGGAAAGTACCGTATTGTCCTCGCTTCGCCGGAGATGATGCTGTCGAGCAAGTTCAGCAAGGATGTCATGAGCCATCCGGATGTTCGTCGTCGCGTCCTAGCTGTTGTCATAGATGAGGCGCATTGCATCTCGCACTGGGGAGCCTCGTTTAGAAAGAAGTATAGCGAGCTGGGACGTCTGCGTACTCAACTCCCTCCCGGGACACCATTCATCGCGGTTTCTGCATCTATTACCCCGCGCGTTCGGCGAGAGATAGCACGAGTACTGCAGTTCCCTCAGTTGTACCAGTATGCAAACCTCGGAAACGAGCGCTACAATGTCTCGGTCATCGTTCGGGCCATACATAACCACATGAACACGTACACCGACCTCGACTTTATCGTACCCGACGGTGTTAAATCCCTCGACGATCTCAAAAAAGTCTGGATATATGCCGACAACATCGAGACCGGCGCAGAAATCATCGACTACCTCCGCACTCGCTTGCCCCAGAACCTGCACGCCGCCATACGTCCTTACAACGCCGTGCACAGTAGCGAATACCGGAAGAAGGCGATGTCGGAGTTCCGAAAGGGTAATATACGTATCCTCGTGTGTACAGATGCTGCTGGCATGGTCAGTAAAGATTCAACACTCGCTCTAGAGTATGCAACTTACACATTGGTAGGGGTGCGACGTTCGGGATATCGACATGGTCGTCCAGTGGAAGCTGCCAGAGAAGTTGTCGAGCTTCGTGCAGCGCGCCGGTCGGGCTGCTCGAGACCACACGCGCATAGGCGTTGCGATCCTCCTCGTTGAGCCGTCGGCGTATAACGAGCGCTTACCCATCAAGCTTGGTCAGCCTGCATCGACGACCAAGAAGACTAGAGCGAAGAAAGGTGAAACGGTGAAGGAGAAGTCTGCTGAGGAAAAGAAAGCGGCGAGGGCAAAGGCGGCGGAGACAACCAAATACGCGGCGGAGCATGGGCGCAATCGCGGTACGCGTAAAGGTGGCCCTGCCGACAGCGTTACACCATGTGCACAGCCGGAGTTAGACCCCAACGACGACAAGGAAGGTCTGGTACACTTCGTACAGGCGACGACGTGCCGCCGGCGCATCTGGCGCGATGTCTTCAAGTGTCCAGAGGACTCAAGTAAGTACAGGTACACCGAACCGAATACATGACAGCACGCTGATTTTTATTCCACCACAAGCCGTCGACAAAGCACGCTGCTGCGACATATGCAACCCTGCGCTTCTCGATTGCGCCCGCCCAGGACCGAAACCGACTGCATCCCCGCACACGCGCGTGACCTACCACGATGAGGCGTTCGAGCCCGTGCTGAAAGCTATTCGTCAGTGGCGCTCAACTACGCATAAGGATTCGACACTTTACCGTGCTGTGGCGGCTAGCGCGTTTCTCCCGAGCGACTATATCGACAAGCTCTCGCGACTCCGAAAGCCAACGAAGGAGACAGTACAGAACTTCCTCCAGCCACAGTGGCCGTGGTGGCAGGAGCACAGCGAGGGCATCACCGCGGTAATCCTCAATGCGTACGAGACTCTTGAGGAGTGGCAGAACGCATTAGAGGCTGCATCTCCAGACGACGCGATCGGCGGCGAAGCGGCCGTCTTCGAGACACAAACACAGCAATTTGACATGCTGCAGGACATCGTGGGCGGGACGAGCTATCGCGCACGCGCAAAGGAGCTCACACCTGCAGCTGCGGCCACCCAGATGCAGGCGCGTGCCGACGAGCACCGGGCAAAGCGCCGATTACATCCTGTCGATAATCATCTAGATGCGGGTACAACGGCCAGTAGCGCAGACGATCATCGCAATAAGCGGATGCGCTTGACACCCGTACGTGGAAACCAGCCAGTAGTAAAGAAGCTACTGACGCTTTCGGCAGATACAGCAGACCCCCAATGGTACTGGTACACATCACTATGTAAGTAGCCGTACTTCAACTATAAACAGCGCAACCTCAACTTACCCGCGACAACTAGCATGGGGCACACCTAGGTGCTCCGAGCTCTCGTGAGCTGCCTAAAGGAAGTCCGCGAGTGTCAATCAATGTGGCGCCGCCGATGTACGGTTCAATGCGCGTACCTAATCTTGCAAACCATCTGCGTCCTCCAGAGCAGCACCTGATACAACATGTAAGTCATACACAACGATATGATGCTACGCGCATGACTGACCGTTTACACTCAGGTCGTCGGGGCCGGGGTATCGTCCTGGCAGCGCGTAGGCATGGTCAGTACCGGGCGACAAGACGAACTAGAGGCTATGCGGTTTTACGCACAGTCCATGCCGCCGCCACCGCTCCCGGCATCGCATATTCGCATGCCATCTACACCGTTGCCGCGCGGCTACGCAACGCCAGCAACAGCTCAACGCGGGCAGTTGGTGGGAGGAGGGAACCGCGCGCGCTCAGCACACATGCGCACGGACTCGTTCCCACAGCAGTTGTTTGCCGCCCGCGAAGAGCACTTGTTTGACGCTCGCATGTTCCACCCGACACCCATCCGCGCATCGAGCGCAGGCTCGAATCTTACCCGCCTCGCTCGCGGTGCTCTCTCGGAGTCAAGGGCACCGACTCGTCGAGGACACCCATTCGAGCAAGATGGATTCCGACCCGCGCCACAGCTACTCACAGCTCTTGCGCAACTTGGCGTCCCATTCATATCCACAACAGTGCCAGCTAGACCACTCCGCGGTACTTCAAGCGGAACTCCCCGCATAAATGCCCTCATGCCCACTGTGCTCAGCACGCCACGTCAACATTCTGTGCAGTCGAACGCGGCCATGTACGCGGCCATGCTACCACCCGTCGCGGCTCCTGTGCAAACCCCGCGCAAACATAATCACTTCCTCCCGACATCCTCCATACCTTCTACCCCGCAGCCCCCTTACTCGCCAGAATACATAGACTATACCCTCATGAGTCCTCCGACTAACTATTACTTTCCAGACTTCTTACAGTAATGACTGATTCTCTCGAACGTACTGCGATATATGTCGGTCTTGAGTGTCTGTCGTGCTCGTGCTCATATGTATCCTCTTGTTATATCTAGTATATTTGCACTATTATCACTACCTCATACTACTACATATATTGTGGATGCAATGTGTCAATGGTGGCAAGAGAGAGGCAAGCACGGATGGCAGCCCCGCTCCCCACTTCCTTGCGCGCTCCCTTGGGCGGCGAACCGCGCGATTTCACCAAGTCGCCACTACTTTGGCAGTGCCAGCCAAAGGGCCGACCAAGGAGCCCAGCCGGTTATGCAACGGAGGTACGGAGTGATCGCATCAACCGGCTGATCGAGCCTAAGGCGCTTACGGTGATTGGATATCGGAAAGCGGCCGCTTAGGTACGCGTTACACGCTAACCACATTCATGATGCCTCCCCAGTCTTGCAGATGCGGTCAACTACGCAAGCTTGCTCTCACTCACCGACAGCCTTGCTCTTGTGAACGTTCTGAAGACTTGCTCGAGACTCGTCTCGCCACCCATACACTCCTTTCTCTCTTCTTTCGCAGTCTGCACGATCAAGGTACCGTGCCTTGTTCGTTGCAAGCCGTTCAAGCCGCCCGAATTTCTTGCGAAGCCCGCGGGGTACAGGCCGAACCAGGAGTACGTTCTGATTCAATCACATTGACCAAGGCTCTCTTCTCATCTTGTTCCTTCACTTCCACCTACCCTTTCTTGTGCATTTCTTTGGGATATAGCTCTGGTCTTTGTTGGCTTTGGGCTTTGTGTTAAGTAGCTCTCTGGGTGGTGCGTGTGCCTATCCAGCCCTCTCAAAGCGTCGTCGTGTGTGACTAACAGCAAGTCAAGGATGGCGTCGTATCAAACTGCTACTGTGAACTTCAATGAAAGCGGACCGTCGTCTTACTCGCCAAACTCGCCTCGACATGCCCAGCGACAGTCTGTCGCCACTGAAGCATCAGGCATTGCTGACAGCACCATCTCGTTTAATACCTATGCTACGGGCATAACTGGAGAGTCTCTCCGCCTATCTCAGTTCCCTCCTCCACCCAGCACACTCCCATATGACTCCTCTCCCAATACTCCGACTTGGGCGTCGCCGAATCCAGCGCGCGCTTCAACCTCCACTCTTTCTGCATCACAGGCCGCACGTCCTTACCACAATCCTTCGCCCCTGCGCGGACCTCCCTCCGTCGCAGGTTCCAGCGAGCCATCATCACCCGCAACACAACATCCCGCGTATCCCTCACGGCCCCCCGTACCACCTCAGCTGGATCCTGCTCCAGCTGGTAGACGGTCTGCATACACGGATACAGCCTCTGTTGCCGCAGGCGGCGTGCCGCCGCGCAAGCTGTCACCGTACGACTGGCATGATGGTTCATCGACCATCGACCAGGAGCCGCCGGAGGGTCGGATGCTGAGCACCAACATCATCACCGAACTGCTCTCATCTGCCGATTCGACCATGTCTGCTGGGAGTGAAACGTCATACACCTACCCACCACAGCACTCTCGGATTCACCAATATCAGCCGTCCCAACTATCAGATATGACATATCCTCCGCCCGCTCGCACGTCGCCGCGCCGCGCCGTTCACCAACAGCTGGATGCGATCCATGATGTGTTAGCCGGAGCGTCCTCCGCTGCACCCTCGACGGCGCATGGGACTACCGATAACGAGACTATCGCCAGCTACGAGGGCATGGCGAAGGTCGTGCAGGTCCGGGGCCAAGGACATCCTGTCAGTGTTGTGGGCATGGCGCCCGCGCGCACCGCGATGCTTCGGCACGTCGCGAGCGGCGATAGCGGCTTTCTAGCGTCGAGCATGTACACTGCATCCGGTCGCGACAGCCGCTCAACCTACGACTCCGCGCACCCGCTGTATGCAAACCCTAATCGGCCCATGAGCCATCTCGTGCCGCAAGACGTCGATGAGCCAACCGATCCTACCGCGTATCCGTTTCCAGGAACACAGGGTGGCCTCTCACCCACGCGCGAAACATCGAATGGCAACTCGCCCGCGATGAGTCGTACTCCTTCTGCGATGCGCACGCCGCGCCAACGGCGAGTGAGCACGTACAGCCAGAAGAGCTTCAAGAGCCAGGTCAGCAGCTTCGTCAGCGTAGCGGCTGATCGGACAGCGCGAGCGGCACAGCGCACGCTCGAGTGGTTCCGCGTCAAACCATTGCCGGCTGTACCGACCTTTCAGAACATGAGCTTACAGGAGGAGGAGATGGCTCGCGCACGAGAAGGCGAACAGCCCCTACCGGCGCTCGCGATGCGCGCGGACAGGCTCAACAATATGCTTGCGCAAGGCCGACTGCCGGCCAACAGCATGTACTCGAACGGGAACGGATTGGACTCTGGATTTGAGAAGATCGAGTACGATGAGGTGTATGGGGCAACGACTGGCCGTACTCGGACCAGTAGAGGCACAGCGGGACGCAAACGCCAGAGCGTCGGTGGCGCAGGCGCGTTCGCTGCCACACCAGGGTACCCGGATGAGGGCAATGTCAGCAGTCCATCGAAGTCGCGACATCGGTACTTCCCCAAGACGGCGACGAAGAAGCAGAAGATCAGACTTGCTATCATCGTCGCGGTCGCGGCCGTGCTAGTCATTATAGCCATTGTCATCGGAGTTGTGGTCGGACATAAGAAGAGCTCGTCGTCGTCGTGCACAGGAAATATGACGGGCAAAGACTGTTCATTGGGTAAGTGGACATGCCCTTGTGTTTGAACTTCCAAGCTAATAAATTGCACGCCCAGACGCGACTTGTGTCTGCACTTCTTCATCCTCGTCAAGCTGCCATGCGGTCGCGGCTAGCCTCATCAACCTGCTACCCACGGTGAATGACATCTTCGCGGCAAACATGACATCCTCGGACGTCTCGACATCCATGACGGCCGCCTTTGGTTCGGTGGCGCACAACGACTGCTCGAATCAAGCCCTCATTCTTGATGTGTCGCCGGCGCTCGGAAGCAACACGCCCAATCGTACAGCTTGGGCACAGGCCGCGCTTATGTGGAGCATGGTGCTGAGCCAGAGTGAGACGGATGTCGGCAAGCTGCGCGATTTCGTGCGCGACGCCGATTGGAGCTCAGTAGCCAACGTCGACGGCCCCATCACGAGCAAGGGAACCCAGTACCAGACGACCCAGCTCGGCTTCGACTTTGACTTTGCGGCGCAGACCGTGAGCGAGCCCGGCGTCACGTTCTCGGATGACGGAGAGCCCAGTAGCGAACAGCTCGCAAAGACGGACAGCACGGCGCAGGCCGCGCTGGACAAAGTGTATACTGCTGCAGCAGGTCGGTCTTGTTTTCAACTTGGAACTGTAGCCGCTCGCTGACTTGACTACAGCCATGTCGTCAATGCAAACGAATGCTATGCAAACGTACTGGCAGTCTACACTCCAGCAAGACCCGAAACAGTACTCGACGTTCCTGTCGCTCTTCGAGTCATCACCCGTACTCCTACCCTTTAACGCCAACTCCACCCTCTCAACCTTGCTTACCAACTCGACAACCAACCCATTCCCTCCACCTCAAGCCTGCAACCCCGAGCTCGCTTCCTCAGCCTTGACTCAGCTCTCATCTGTCGAAACAATCGTCTTTGGCCTCAGCGCGCCTACCCAACAGTCTAAGTTCGACACTTCTTGCTTTACGGACCGCCCAATCTATGGTCGACTCGACTATCTGCGCCTGCGCATGCCCTTCCAGGACGGCGCTGTGAATGCTACTACCCAGGCCGTTACGCTCAAGCCAGCCGGGCGCCCACGCGTCGTAGTGTCCAACGGCCCGCAGTTCGCTGCGCTGCCCCTCGGCGAAGTACCACACACGGTCCAGACAGATCGTCGGCGATACGGCACGTTGAACCATATGAATCATATTCTGTTTGAGTTCTTCGAAGCCATCGGCGACGTCGAGGTGGCCTCTGCCCTTGTCCAGTACATCCTATCTCAGTCGTCCGTGCCGCCAACATCGAGCACACTCCTCAGTGCCCTTGCCTCGCTTCCCGTGATCGAGGTTGCCATCTTCGGCTCTGTTGCGCCAGGCGACGTTTCAAGCGTAGTTTCGAGCTTCGCAAACCCTGAAGGCGGGCTGTGGTTCGGAACCGACCAGAGTTTTTTGCTCCGGCAGTGGGCGATCAACGGCGTGCAGAATGGCGGTGTACTCTGGACCAACAATGCGACCGCTGCCAAGGTCGTGCACGACACCAGCTTCACGGATTCGACCTTCAATAGCGTGTGGGACCCGGCGTACATGTTCTTTCACGCGAACACGAACGCGGTTGTTGGCATCAACAACATCACATCTGCATTCGAGTTGGTGGGCAAATTCTCGCCCTGAGTACCCGTTCGCTGTCTCGGGCAAACCCCCATGTCTTTCCTACCCTTTGCATCTCCCCCCGTCACGCATAGCTCTCGTTCACCCTGAGGCTCCCATCATATCTCACTCCTATCTTTGTCCATCATATCTGGGTTCAATTGTCGCCATACCACTTGTCTCGATTGCGGACTCCTCTCCATTTCGTTTGCTTTCCGTGTCGCCGTGCTCTCGTCTTGCATATTCGACTTCATCCGCGCTGCGTTTGCGCGCTCGTTCTCATCCGTCTTCCCCTTCGTTCCACTTAGCCTAACATCTTCTAACTCTCGCATATGTGGAACAGCTCCCAAGATTTACTGAGTATGCATTGTCATCGCGACTCTCTCCTGCGCTACCTCTACGTACATGCACTATTCACTTGAGAAGCAATGCGTGTGAAGGGCCTTCAACATTGGTGACTCGAAGTAATCGGGTAATCCCGACCTCCTATGACTTGTGGCGTGGCCCCTATTTGCAGCGGTACCGGTGTTCAACACGTTTGAATTTCATATAACACGGCGAGTACCCCACATCATTTGAAAAATGCGGATATTGCCGAATACTAATACCCTGGGGTAGCTAGCGCCGCCATGCGGTCAAGTCCTGTCTCCTCCCACATCGATCCGCGCTGCAGGCGTATGCTCCTGCCACCGATCTTGTTCGACCACGCCCGTAATCGTTGTTCCAAGCTGTCACTCGAATCTCGTCATAAGCCCGTCAAAGATGCTGATCAACATGATAGAGGCTCATGTCCACTGTGACGGGGATAGACTCGAGGAGTACAACATGGAGTACTTTGAATACGATCCCGATACAATAGTATGCAATGTTGCGAGCCAGGCCGGGAAGGTGAGCTCTATTCTTATCGTTCAATGTATGAATAGGGTTGTTTGTGCTCAATGTGTTTGTTCAGGCGTTTGCCATCCATGTCAAAGACACAGATCCTAAACACAACTCTGATATGAAAGCGATGTGGATCAAGGTCTACTCTGAAGGCAGGCTCGTGACGGAGGACAGCTTATACCGCGGCGAAACTACGTGTCTCGATAGTGCCGAAGACGAGAATGGCGTCGCTCGTAGACTTCAATTCGCTGAAGTGCAGTGTGTTGGTGCGCGCAAGTTCCTAGCGTCCACAAGGTGGAATTCACTGATATGTATACCTTTATAAAGTGACACCGTGGAGCCTGCAAATGTTCTCGACGAGGTCGGAGTCATCCGAGTTGTTGTCCATCCTGCCACGTATAGGTCGAAGACAGAACGGGTGAAACCAAAACCGGCCGCGCAGACGAAGAAGCCAAAGAAGACAAAGAAGTCTTCAACGACTGTGGGCGATAACAGCCAGGACTCTTCTCCGTCGGATAAGAACGCGCCCGCGCTGGGTCAGGAGTCGTCGACTGACGTTGGGGTCTACACGGAGTTGTCCAAGAAACAAGGCTTCAATATCGTGACGTGCGTCTTTGTCATTTGTATCGTTGAAAGCGCTGAATCGAAGATGCCAGCCTCGGTACTCCATTGTACTCGGAGCCACCTAAGAACCAAGGTTCCGTGTCCTCTTCTCGTCCAGATGCGCAACCTGTGAACATACACGATAACGGTCGGGCTCAGGGCGATAAGGACGCGGACGAGGTGGACGGAGTAAAGCACTACACAGACTTTTACCCGGACAACGATATACATCTTGCTTGTTTCATCTTTCGACACAAGAGTAGAGGTATCCCTAGGCGTTTTCATTTGAAGAGCCTGAATTGAAACACGCGCTCTCAGAACTGCTGGAGGCTTCTGGTCTCATCTCCAGGAGGCCAAACCCGCCCTCAGCGCCCTCGTCAAACTCAGGTTCGGAACCTTCTACGGTTTCCGACAGCAGCTCGGCTCCTTCAACTCCGGCCTCATCAGCTGCGGGGACGCCGCCTCGCGCGAAGCCCGCCCCTCCTGTCAGTGCACACCCTCACCTGTCCAAGTTTTTACTGAGCATCGCTACAGCCCCAGCCCAAGGCGACTAAGCCAACCGGCCCCGTATGTCCCGGAGCTGGAACCGCCCAAGCTGCGAAGTCGGTGATTCCCAGCTATAAATCCCTCGCGCTCGAAGAGATCTCCGACATCGTCAAAGAAGCCCGTGCCGCAATCTCTGCGTTTAACTGGCCTCGCCATCTTGCCCATGGACCGTCGGGCAAGGTGATACCCGACCACCGCACCAACCAACCACTGTTCGCGCACAAGAAGAAGCTCGAGGATCTACAGATCCGGCTGGACAGTGTGACCAGTAATGGCGAAGCAGAGATCCGGGAGCTTCGTAAGACCGCCATAAAAGAGATCGAGGAACAGTTGAAGGAGTACGACAGGCGAGCCGCGATGCTGGAAGACCTGTACAGGACGCGGCACCCGCAGACGGCGACGACGGCTGCGACTGATTCGGCTGCTGTACCTGCACCTGTTGTACCCGCACCTGCTGTCGCGAGCACCGAGGACGTGACTATGGATGTCGAACAACATGCACCGGCGCCCTCTTCGTGCGCCTCGTCTTCGCCCGCCTCCGATAGTGCGATTGCTGGGACAAAGCGCAAGCGCGAGCCTGACGATATCGACATGAAGGGTGAGGATGAGGAAGACATCAAACCCGTTGTTGAACCCGTTGCCACGCCTACCGTGGCCGTCAAGCCCGACCCCGATGCGCCAACGCACTCGCCCAAGAAGAAGAGCAAGCGCCCGTCTTTGAAGGTATGCCTGTGTCAAAGTCTATCGTCCGTTTGCTCCATTAACAACGCGCCATAGATGCAGGAGTTATTGGCCAAGCAAGCGATCCGGCGAGACCGACTTGAGCTTGACGAGATAGACCTTGCTATCATCCGTGAGCTGCAGGCCGAAGAGGACAGGAAGCGCTCGCATGCCATCGACCTGACGCTCGATGATGATTAGGGACTTGTGCGAGATCAAGCCTTTTGTAAAGGCTGCATGTCAGTGCCTCTGATAGTCTGTGCTGGTCTGAATGGTTTGTATACCTCTTGATCTCGGCAGCCTGTACTTCAAGTTCGCCATGTCCTACGATGACCGATCTCTTGCCAATTCACGATTCTTGGTCTCTAATCCATTGAACGCTCTACGGCAAAATCTTCTCGATTCGACATGCTGCGTGCTCTTTTTCGATGTAAATGCACTGCTTATGATGCTGATTTGCAGCGATGGACCCTTTCGGGAACAAGGACGAAAGGCAAAGGGAGATGGTAATTCAGATAACCGGCAAATGCCGATGTCACGGTGTCTGTATGCGCCACTGGCGGGACGGCATATATGCGGTGCTACGATGTCGGTCTTCTTGACTATCGACAGCCAACAAGCCACCTCTAACGTACACTGCCTACTTTAACGCGCCCTCTCCCTGCCACCAAGAATCACGATCCCTCTCCCTTGCGACTTGCTACTGATGATTATCGACGGGTTTGAGGTTTATATCACTTGTGGTGGCACTCGTCTACAGGAAGCCACAGAGGAGCAGGATAAGTCGGTCTCGGTGGTCTGTAACATCGAGGATCTCGCGGACAAGGTGCGCCTTTGTTGCGAAAGGCCAAGAACATGCATGTGACGATGGCTCTATAGGACTTCTCCGTCTGCGTAAATGACCTACAACCTCACAAGAAAAGATTCCAAGGGTACACGGTCACAGTCTTTGCTGAAGGCAGAAAGGTGGCCTGGGATGCGACAGAGCGTGGAAAGGACTTCAACCCTCTGACACTTGACCGAGGGTTGGATGAGGAGAGAAAGGAACGTCGGTTGAGGTTCACTATGCCTCGTGTTTCCCGTGCGTATCTTTCGAGTCTAAAGTGCAGATTGACTGATATTGGGCGTATAGACGGAAGTGGCGACGATGAGCCTCATGGCGATCAACTGGGACTTCTGAGAGTTCTTGTACACCGCGCGAAGTTCAAATCGCATGAGACCAAGGGGAAGCCAGATCCCCTGTCTATCGACAAACGTCCGATCGTCCACAAGGTACATCTTGGTGCTCCTTGTGGGTTACCTGCGTATCAAGAGTCACATGTTGACACTCATCTAGGAGCATGACTTGAGTGTAAGAGCACACAGGCAATGTTTCAGTACTGTGACGTGCGTCTTCACACTGCATGCCCTTTGAAACCGCTAATCGTCGTATAGACTAGGAGCTATCATCGAACCGCAAAGCGAGGACTTTAAAGCATGTGAGTTTGAGCCCGTCACCATTCGTGTTCTTTGAGACTAACGCAGTGGATCGCGAGCAGTTTATGATGAGAAGATAAATAAATGGCAATGGATGTACTTCACCACTGGCGACTTGATCGGAACCTTCGATTTTCGCCATGAAAGCCAACGTATGAGTGTATCCATCCTGAGCTCGGAGTCATCCTACTAATGCCTATGCTCCAAGGGGCCGGATCAGAGGCCGGATCAGAGCATAACTTCGCAGACGAGATGGACTTCCGCGCAGACGAACAGCCGACACATCTGGAAGACGAGGAGTGGCTTGATCAAGACATGCGTACCAATTCTGATCACTCTCATAGTGAAAGCGCGCCTTTTGGTGGAAGCCCTCGAAGGTCTCTCAGTCCGTTGGAGGCTGACCCTGACCCTTATACGATGGATGTTGACGAGCGCGAGCTATTTGCGCCAGCACACACTTCAACACCGAGGACTCCTCCATCTTCTTCCTCCCTTCCTCTCGACGAGAGCGATTTGGACGCTCGACCGGAACGTGAAGAGGATGCTGATGACAGCGACGTCGAGATTGAGGATGACGAACACGATCTATTCGCGCCAACACAATCTCCACCGCCGAGGAGTCCTTCATTGATGTCTTGCGGCGATGGAAATGCGGACGGCAGACCAGAGCGTGAAGAGGATGATGGTGACAGCGACAACGAGACTGAGGATGACGAGCGCGACCTATGTGCACCAGCGCAAGCTTCAACAGCGAAGACTCCTCCGACTCCTTCCTCTCCTCTCGATGAGAGCGATGTCTACGTCGGACCAGAGCGTAAAGAGGATGGTGGCGATGGTGATATCGAGCTTGATCAGATAGATGTGGGTGTGGAGCCAGACATTGTACCTGTACCCAATCTCGACGCGCCAGACGAACTCACTGCGTCCGTAAAGGTCAGTAAGCGACTGTTACTCCAGAGAATTATTGTTCTGACTTACGGCTTTTGGTAGTTGAAGACGCTGTACGCAAAGAGAGCATTTCTGAAGGCAGAGATGGCATACAAGAAGAGCCGCAGGGAATTTGAGCGCGTCAATTTGGAGATTGCCGTGGCTGAGGAGCTTTAGAGGCGCAGAATGCGCCGTTGATGGCGACTCGAGTGAGGGCAC
Organism: Peniophora sp. CONT; assembly: GCA_001632445.1. Taxonomy (NCBI): domain Eukaryota; kingdom Fungi; phylum Basidiomycota; class Agaricomycetes; order Russulales; family Peniophoraceae; genus Peniophora; species Peniophora sp. CONT. The sequence continues at coordinate 355,221 of KV424461.1, forward strand.
GCAGGACCAAGACCGCTAGGGGAATGGATAGCGGGAAGCAGACAGGGATCACCGACATCTTGTGTATCAGTATCACGGCGCGTGGCTTGGACATCATCGCAATGTAGCAATAGTTTAGTGACTCGATAATTCCGTCTGACTGCTGCAGTGCATGACATGAGAGATCGTGAGTTGAACAAACAAGACATAGGAAATATAGAGCAGACAACACGAGGATACAGAGACAATCCTAAGCGATACAAGTCCGAGCGCCGAGCAAGCTATATAAGTAGTCTGTCTAGAAACCGCGCACCGACCGACCGTACAACAATCGAGCTCCCCACAGCTAAATTCCTCCCTTATCCCTATACAACGAACCCACGTACACGCGCCCAAGCCCACCCAATGACAGCCGGTACGAAGAAACAATAAGCGTACAACACCTCCCACGAGTACCTCGTCTGAAGCGGCACATCGACCGCCCCACCCGCCTTAATATCCCCAGCCCTGACATCCGGCTCCGGCGCAAACGTGCCCGTAACATGATACCTCTCCATAAGCTTATCCTTCTGCCTCCACACCTCTCTCAACCACAACTCGAACGCAGCAGCTTCGTTCGCCGGAACCTCCGCCTCGCCATCCGGACGCCCCTGAGTGTCCTTCGCCTCGCCATCTTTGGCGGTGATGGATACGGGAGGGTTAGAGTCGTGCTCGACTGCGCCGATGGGTACTTCGGCTCGGACGTCGAATTTGCGGATGTGGACGTGTATCGTGGGTGGTGGGACGCCAGCGACGAAGACGCTGCGAAGGGTATAATAATCCTGGCCCCACGCAGCGTAGGGTATACCGGGATACGCCAACGTGATATCGATAAGTTGTAACCCCGGCACGCGCGGTGCAAGCGCACGCAGGCTATACAACAATCCCGTACTCCTCGGTAACAACACATGCGTCGTATCCGGCACCCCCAATTTATCCGCATACTTCTTACTTATCGGTCTCGTATCCTTACTCACTAAAGTGCCTTCAGGATACAAGATGAATGTAAGAGGTGAAGATGTGGATTTGGCGTGGTTGGCTACGCGCGCTAGACCTTGGACTAGGGCTACGCGGTCGGATGCCCATGATCGGGCTAGGAATATGAATTGGAAGAATTGCATGCCCCAGCCTAGGATGGGGAGGTATTTGAGAGATTTTTTGAGGACTATGAGCACGTCTTTGTGCGTGCCCATGAAGTAGGTTAGACACCAGGCGTACCACCAGTCCGGGTAGACCTGTTTATGATGGGGGATTTATCACGTGTTAGTTGGTTGAGGATTTGTGGCGAGGGAGGGGGACGAGACCTGGTGGTTTGAGATGAGGACGGAGCGTTTGGGGAGGTTGAGGGAGGAGACTCGGCCGTGTGAGTCGAGGGTGAGCATTGTGTCAAGCTCTTCGTCGGTGAAGGAGCCCGGGCCTTCGCGCTCGAATGTGATGTGCATCTTGGTGGGTGCGAACCACTGGCACATGAGCACTGCGTACTAGGATCAACATACCGTACAAGCCAGAACAAGTTACGACGCACGTAGTAGGGTCCCAAAAGCACCCTTGGACTCGCGAATACCGGCATCATACAAGCGCCGAGTAAAGGCAAAGGGCAAGACGCGCAGGGGCAGCAGCACGAACTGACTGCCGTTCACACAGACGATGCCGACGAACCAGGCGATGGAGCAGGCAAAGGCCATCACAAAGCGGGTCCATGATGACTTTGGTCTGTCAGCGACGGGCAGCTTGTAGACGAGGCCTGGCATGGTGGAGGCTGGAGATCAAGCGCACACACGCACGCCTTGGGCGTCCGCCGGAGAAGCGAACGCGGGATTAGACGCCGGGAGAGTAGTCATAGGTTATTGTCAGAATGAGGCTGTACGAACGTCAGACAGGGATAAGATGGGGAATCTCTGTTGTCCACACGGGCCCACAAAGAGAGTCAATCAGGAGTGTTGACATGGGGAGAGCGAATCGAGATTTGACGGGAGAAGGGAGGCAATTGAGGAGCCGCGGGAAGACGTTAGCCGACGTCCACGACCTTGACGGTCACTACCCCGTTAACCTTTCTGAGATAACAATGCCTGCGCCCCGGGTGGGTAACCGCCGCAGGACGTCTTCGCCAGACCGACAGCGCTTGTCGTACTTTGACCGTTACCCGCAAAACCGGGGTCCTTCTTCCTCGACGCTGTCCCCAAACTTGTCCCACCGGTCCGCTTCAGCGCGCGACTCTTACGCGGGCGGCGACGAGGACTCGGAGGACGACGAAGACGGCGACGACGAGCGGTCGCAGTACGCGTTTCCCATTGTCGACGTCGCGAGCGGGAGCGGGGAAGTGACGCCCAAAGGGCGGGGCGGCGGCGGGAGCAGCCGCACGGACCGAATCTCGGCCTCTTCTTCGCTCTCCCAGGTCGAAACTCCACCACAGACGCCGATCGACTTTTCTGTCCCGCGCCAGCTTGTCGTGAATCTGACGGATGTGGGAGAAATGGACGCCATGGTCGACGGCTTGAACGGCTACGACCACGACTCGGACAGCTTGTTCGCCGCTAGATCGCCCAGAAAGGACCGCTTTCATCCGCTATACGCGCCCCCGCTGCCGACGCCGCCGCCTGGCGTCAAGCTCGGCGGGGCCATGCCGCGGTCGAAGAAGGACAAGGCGCTGCCCCGCTCGCCGTCCATCCCGTCTCTGCGCCCGCCCAGCGCTCGCAGCGCAGGAGCCTCGACGTCGACTCTCACACTCGACGGCCCGCCCTCGCCCGCTCCCTCGTCCTATGTGCCCCCGAGCCCCTCCCGCCGCAACTCGCGCAACATGGCGCCCTCCATCTCAGATATCATTCGCGCACATGCTCCGCCCGAGCAGCAGGTTCGCTTCCGTCAGACCAGCGTCCGCACCTCGTTTCACGGCCATGCCGTTCCTGAAGAGTCGGAGCCGGAACCAGTGCCGGACGTTGAGGCCGACATGCTCACTCGTTCGTCGGTCGACAGTATCGCGGACGAGGTCGCGCGTACGCTTCGTGTACAATCAAATCCGCCTGCCCGCGCCGTCGCTCCTCCGCCTGTACAGACAGGCCTCTATCTCCGCTCTGCGCCCTCGCGCCACTCTGTAGTGAGCGAAACGGCCGCATATGGATATGGAGCACAATCTCTCGATGGAGCCTCGACGTCCAATCTCAATCGCATGTCCTTCTATAGCTCCCCTGCGGCCGTGCCCGAACGAGAAGAGCAGCCATCCATATCTCTACCACCCCCGCCAAAGCCTACACAAGAGCAAAGTATCGCGCAATACCTCAAGTCGCCTAGACTTACGACTTTACTCAAACTTACACGCGCACCACACGCAGGACCGGACAACCCGCTTACTGTCAGCTTATGCGATCTGGGAGCGCCGAGGGGTGTACCGCTATTGGTATTCCTTGGACTCGGTACCGTGCGCTATATGCTGGGCTTGTACGACGAGATGGCAGAGTGCCTCGGAATACGGATCATTGCGATTGATCGGTGGGGTATGGGGCGTACGGACGCGAAGCATAAGGGTGCGCGGGGGATACCGGAGTGGGCGGGTGCGGTCGAGGAGGTGTTGGATAAGCTTGGGATAGAGCAGTGTGCTGTTATGGCGCACAGTGCTGGTGCACCGTACGCGCTCAGCTTCGCTGCTCGTGCACCGCGGCGTGTTCGTGGCGATGTATGTTTGCTCGCACCCTGGGTTGGAGGCGTCGAGGCTTGTGAGCTACATTCTTATCTTATACTCCAGAATTTGATGAGCTAATATACTCGTTACAGCTGGATACAAATGGCTCAAATACGTCCCCAACGGTCTCCTCAAGGCCGCACAAGGCGCAGAATGGAAGATCCAAGCATGGATGCTCGGAAAGCCTCCAACAATCCAATACAAAGGCATAGGCTACTCGATGCCCACATCCGCCGCGACATCCGCGCCACATTCATCTCCCTCATTATCCTCCACCTCCACCTCTGTCTCCAGTCGCAAGCGCAGTACGAAGGACAAGGAGCGACCTGGGACGGCACAACCTCTATCCCCCATAACACCGACTCAGACGCGCATGTCGAATGTGAGCTCGCCGAAAGGAAAGAGGAGCGGCAGTGCGGATGGGAGGCCGAGTACATCGAGTGTATTCAGCGATTACGATGATCTACGAGATTTCGACGGTCGCTTCGATTCCCGCTCAACACTCGGACGACCATCTACATCATCCAACCCCCGCACACGCGCCTCGTCCGAAGCTCGTCGTCCAGGTATCCCTCGTAAACCCTCACGCGGTTTTCTGGGTATAGGCGGAATGTTAACCAAACATTCCAACAACTCTCATTCGCCGACAAGTTTCACTATGCCCGTTGCGGCGACTGCGCCTAGTTCGCCCGTTGTTCCGCCTACACGAAGACCTGCATTGAAAGCTTTGAGGAGTATGGGAAGTTTGAGGGGTCGAAATACAAGAGGACCGACAAGAGTCGAGCAGGAAGTCGAGGTTCCGCCTGTACCGCTTAAACTTGACGTTGATGTTGGATTGGGATTGGATGGGGATGGATGGATGGATACGGTTCGAGCGAAGTACGCTCCTCCTCCTATTCCTATTCCTGCTGCTTTGTCTTCTTCTTCGCCTGTAAGACCTGGAAGTGGACATGGACATGGTGGGACGAGGGATGGAGGGCGGAGGAGTATCAGTTTGACGGGGGGTGTGCCGTTGGGGTTGGGGATGGGTGAGAGGAGTAGGGAGAGGGGGAAGGAGAGGGCGGTGGAGGTTGAACCTGCTAGTCCTGGGATCACTGCTAGTAGCGCTTATCAAGCTGCACTGGGCAATGCTCTCATTGCAGCGAGCCACGCCGAAGCTCATGCACGCGGTACACACGCCGACCTACTAGCCATCCTAAACCACACAGGCTCACCATGGGGGTTCAGCTATGCTTCTTATCCACACGCTGTACGAGTCTGGTACGGTGATAGGGACGAGAAGATCGCGGAGCATGCTGTGAGGTGGATGGAGAAGGAGATGATTGGTGGTGGGAGGGGAGTAGGAGGGAGAGGGAGATGTGAGGTCAAGGTGGTCAAGGGCGCGGACCATGGGTTGATGTATCGGAGTAGTGTTGTTATTGAGGTGTTGGAGCTCGTGAGGGATGCGTGGGTGGATGTCGACGGTGATGCTGACGCCGGTACGTTTCTCTTTTCACTCGATACATTTTGTTTATGCTGACGGGGCGACAGGTCCGAGTCGACGGCGACGGGCGGAGTCGGCGCGCTAGGCTCTCTCTCTGAGTTGTTCGTTTTGTTTGATGTCCGTCTATTAAAGACAGGCCTTCCGACCCTCCCTTCCTTTCGGATATCTCTTACTTACCCTTGCACTGTCGATACCCGTCTTTCTCGTAAATACCTGTGCAATACCCCCGGTCGCTCTCATCATTCACTTTGCGCGTCTAACATTTCTATCACACTGTATCATTCCTAGGAAACCTATAACCCCTCTCTATTCGTGTTCTCCTTGCACCACTTGACATCCGGATCGAAATATTCTTGTTTGTCCCTTCATCTTGGTTACAGTTGTTTGATCCGCAGTATCATAGTACATCTAATTCATCAGCTTGTTTGTGTTCTGCTGCTTACTATGTTCGCCCGTTCTGCGTGTTGATTCAAGTGAGAAGTAATGCAAGATAGTACGTTTGCGTGGCTGCACCCCATGTAACCCTAACCCCAGAAATCCACATACGTCTAAACTGCCGCGAGATCGAGGCGTGGACTCCTGATCCTGACTTTCACCATCATGGCCTCGATATCGATGTCTCCCCAACCCCAGACTACACAAACGCATCGACTGCCGCCGGAGATCCTGGCATTGGTGTTCGAGGTCCTGCGCGATGTCTACCCGATTAATGTCAAACCTGATGACGATATCGGATACGAGATTTTCTATCTATATTGTTGGCTCAACGTTACCCGCGTCTGTAGTTACTGGCGCCGCGTGGCTATCCACCATACCGTCTTATGGACGAGCTTCAACTCGGGACTTTTTGCTCGTCCTCGATTATGCGAGCTGTTTCTCGAACGCTCAAGGCCTGACATCGCTTCTGATCATGACAACCACGACAATCGTGCATACGAGATAAACCCTCCTCAAGTAACGGTACCTCTGAGCATCAAAACCGGAGAAACCCCGACGGAGTCATCCATGCACGTCTTGATGTACGAGATCCATCGCATACGGACACTCGCCCTCGAGTTTACCAGAGAACATGCCCTCATCAACACCGCGCGAGACCTGCAGAACCGCGTCCCTATACGGCAGTTGCAGGATGTCAATCTCAATATGGTAGATGGCAATGAGTCCACTGCAATTGTCTGCTGGCATATAGTGCAGCGACTACTTTCGTCCGCATCTACATTACGCAGCTTGCGCTTTCGTTGGACTTGGTTTTCATGGGATGGACTCGGGACACTCAGCGGCTTACGTTCGCTCTCGGTCTTCTCTTGTCGTCTTGTCACACATGCTTCCCTCGCGGATGCCGTGGACACTCTGCGTCGTTTGCCGGCTTTGGAAGAACTGGACCTCGGCTACTCCATACAATCGGAGAAACCATACATTCATCGTATACACCCCACTATCCATCTTCCTCGCCTCCGTAAGCTACGTCTGTACGAGGGAATACATGGACTCCGGCTATGGTCACTCATCGAGCCTCATCCAGACAACTCTACCTACGTCCAAGCTGACGTCTCAAGCGTAGAGGAGGCCATTCAAGCTGCAGCCCCCGCGCTCGCACGCTACCAGGCAGCACCTGGAAACCAATCATATCCCCTGTCTCTTACAGTCTCTTCGGGTCACTATCTCGCTTTCCAGCTTGCATCTCTTGCAATGGACAACGACCGTGACGAACCCACGAGAACAATGAGACGTCAGCCAGAGCTTGAACTTTTGTTGCGGGTGGCGACCGAACGTGCATACAACCCCGGAGCTGAGGATCCCAACAGGGAAGCTCTTAGATCCGCCTTCACAGACGCACTTCCTCTTCACAGAGTCGCGCGGCTCATCATCCCCATAGACGACATCAACGGAAGATATACCGAGTATATTCCTTCATTGACGGCTCGCCTCACCGCTCTTGAGAGTATCGATGCGGAAGGTCTGCGTCCCGCGGGACTTGAAAACTTGGCGCGCGCGATCAGTCAATGGCAAGATGGGATATCGAACATGTTGGACATCCCTGTACCGGCGCTTCAGAAGCTGGCTTTTCGAGGCTGCAGGTTCGACGAAGATACCTTCACAACGCTGTTGGATGCTTTGATAACGCGTGCGCAGGCCGGAGTTCGATTGGGCGAGATGACGGTGGAGTACTCCGTGTTTGAACAGGACTGGGTTGTGCGCTTGCAGAGCGCTGTGGACATTGTGCGATGGGATGGACAGCATGTGCCGCCATGTGGTGGGGCCTCAGAATGGCACAGTTGCATACGATGCAGTTGATCAGGATCGGAGTTGTATAGAGGGCTTAGCTTGAGAGCATGAATACAGACCTATAGATTCGAAGTCGTTCAATACAATGGAGACGCGCTCAGAGCGAGAGCTTTATGTCCTAGTACTGGCACTGGTATCGCACACCGCGAGATGATGTGTTAAACCCACGTGCACGTCGGAGAACCTCATGGCAGCGACGTGCACAGACGTCACGGCCTTTCTTGTCCTCGACCGCCATCATCCGATGTCTTCACCCACACAAACTGAACAGCCGCAGAGGCTTCCACCGGAGATTTTAGCATTTATCTTCGAGCTCTGGCGTGCAATCTCGCCCGTTACGGGCGACCCATCGCACTCTGGTTCAAATCAGGTCTTCAAAAACACTTGGCTTGCTGTCATTCATGTGTGCCCGTACTGGCGCACCACGGCTATCCTACACACCGTGCTATGGACAACGATCACTCGAGACATTCTAGCGCGTGCTGAGTTGTGTAATCTGTTTCTACAGTATTCAGGTGCCGCGCTTCTGGACGTAGACGCCGGGCTCGCGCAAGACTTGCCGATGTTCATACATATACTGTCACACGAGATGCACCGGATACGCAGGTTAAAGACCAGAATCGATCCATATCGCCAAGGACGAGTGGCTCCCTCCATGACTGTAGTGAACACTCTTGGAGACATCGCTCCCGTGCCTCAGATGCAGCATTTCGAGCTTGCCCAAGAATATCGTCCTCTAGAAACCCCAGGCGCCCCGAACGATCTATTATCCTTCCGTATTCCTTCAAGAACTATGAACCACATACTCAGTTCCATGGCCACTTTACACGGTCTGCACCTTTGTCGTACCTCATTTTCGTGGAGAGACATAGCCGACACCCTACGCGAGTTGACTCTGGACAGCGTGACCGCGCATGCCACCTTCAGGGACGTTCTGGAAGGCCTACGCCGCATGCGTTTCTTAGAGAAGCTTGAACTGCTTCACGTCATCCCGCCAGAGGACGAGGGGCATCCCGAATCATACCCTATAGTCCACCTCCCGCATCTCCGCGATCTACATCTCGATGATGATGGATACGTAGGAACACAGTGTCTCCGGCTGTGGTCGCATATTGAGGCCCACCCCGATAACTATACACGCATTGTGGCATCGTGCAACACAGCGGAAGATATTCTTCGTGCTGCAGAGCCCGCCCTCTCGCGTTATCAAGCCGCCGCGCTCGGTCATCTATCCTGCGGTCTATACCTTCGAGTGGCCTATGAAATTGAGATCAAATTCCAGTTCGCACCGCTGGGCACAAACCAAAACATCTTATTGCAGCAGTCGCCTGAGTCGCATCCCGGGCTTGACCTCTCGTTACTTGAAGAGTTCGAGTCTACCATGACATTGCCAGGCTCCGGCCATAGAACTCTTTGGTCCGGCCTTGCTCTCGCACTCCCTCTTCATAACGTTGCCCATCTGCATGTCCCATACGATGACATCGACGGGACAGAAACCAATGAGATCAACACGCTCACGGAGCGAACGACAGCCTTGGAAAGGCTCTCTGTGGAACATCTCCATCCCAAAGGATTCCAAAACATCTCGCGCGCGTTGTGTAAGCCAGTGCAGGGCAGCGAAGGCAGAATTCCTATGCCGGCGCTGAGGAGACTGGATTTCCAGTTCTGCAAATTCGACGATCACAGCGTTCATACGTTGCTGTATGCGCTGCGCACGCGAGCACTTGCTGGATTCAGGCTTAGCGAGATGATGGTGGGATTCTCTGCGTTTGGGGAGGAGTGGCTTGAGCTGTTTGAGGAGATTGTGGGTGTTGTTGGTTGGGATTACGATCCGGTTGTACCTGGATGAGCGTGGTGCACTTAAGAGGAGCGTGGTGCACTTAAGAGAGAAATGACATCTGTGTAGAGGATCCATGAATCGAGTCGTTTGCTACCGTCTAACCCTAACCTTAATGTTTGATCGCGATCGACGCGCTTGCGGGCTCTTGACTTTCAACCACCACTTGGTAGCAAGCACAGCTGCAGCATATCTTTGTCAATGTCTCTCCACACTCCGACTACAAAAGTGCACCAGGTGCCTCCGGAAGTTCTGGCGTCAATTTTTCAAGCTTTACGCGCCGTCAACCCCATCTACATTCACCCTCACCATAACGTGAATCGGATTTTCAATGGCACGTGGCTTGCGGTCACCCATGTCAGCCAATACTGGCGCTCAGTAGCCATCAACCATGCCGTGCTGTGGACCGAATTCACTTATGGAATGCTCACTCGACCTCGACTTTCCCAAATGTTCTTGAAGCGTTCGCGAACAGCTTTCCTTGATGTAGAAACTGGGGAAATGCCCTCGACAACGTGCATCTTACTTCTAATGCACGAGATCCATCGCATACGCAGCCTTGAGCTGGACATTATACCCGAATCGATCGTTCACTTCGTCAACACCACGCGATTATTGCAAAGCCTTGTTCCCGCCCCTCAGCTGCGGGATATCGATTTTTCCGCTGGAATCAGTGGTTTACCCTCTCAACGCGTACCTTGGGATATATTGTGGTGCCTATTGCGGTCTGCACCTGCCTTGCGCAACCTCCGCTTCTGCCGCACTTGGTTCTCTTGGGCCGAAACACTCAACTGCTTGCGCGAGCTCACAGTGGTCGATTGCGAATACGTCACTCAAGCTTCGTTTTCGGACGTCCTAAACGGTCTGCGCTGTATGCCAGCATTGGAAAAGCTCGTTCTACACCGTGCCATACCGTTCGAGGAACCGGAAAACTCCCACCCATATTCCGTCGTTCACCTTCCTCGCCTTCACCTCTTCCAACTTGAAGATGAAGGGATACAAGGTCTTCGGCTATGGTCGCTCGTCGAATTGCATCCCAGAAACTGCACCGACATCACAGCTCGCGTACCAAGCGCTGAAGAAGCTATTCGTGCTGCAGCCCCTGCGCTTGCGCGCTATCAGGTTGACACCAAAGATCGGCCACCTCCTCTGTCTTTCCAAGGCTCTTCTTCAGATTTGGTCAAGCTCCACCTCGCTCCAGCCAGCATGGGCGCAGAGGCATCGCACGAAACAGCGCTTCCGCAGCTGATACTCGGATTTGCATTGTCAGCACAGACTGGAGCTGGTGTCCCGGACTCCGCCAGACAGACTCTTCTGCTTGGCATTACAACCGCGCTCCCGCTACAAAGGGTCACCCACCTGATGATACCGGGAGAAGACGTATCCAATGGGACAGAAATCGAAGACGTGCTCTCTTTAACGAGCCGCACGATTGCACTGGAGAAAATCACCGTGACCAGTCTCCAGCCTGCGGGGTTCGAATGTCTAGCCAGCATGTTGAGTCGAAAGCAAGACGAGAAGGTCAAGCTTGATCTCTCTGTGCCGCTACTTCAGAAGCTGGCATTTGAGAGCTGCATATTCGATCACGGCAGTGTTGAGTTGCTATTCACTGCTCTCAACACTCGGGCAAAGGCAGGGTTCACGCTACGCGAGTTGACGGTGGAGTACTCCGTGTTCGAATGGCAGGATTGGGTTCAACGCCTTCAGGGTGTCGCGGGTGCCGTGCGCTGGGATGGACAAGCCGTCTCGTCTGGAGTATGATTCGTACCTGGGATAAAATCGAATGAAACTGCGCGTAATTCACGTTGGGCCAAGTTCAAGGAGCTGTAGCCGTCGATTGGTGTTGTGGGCCGCGTTGAGCGGCTTTACTGTGTACTAATGCTATCTCGTTCTCCGAGTATAATATTCTTGGATATGATTATGTAGATGCACGTCGACGCGGCAGCAGCGTGTTATTATTGTGTACGACTGTCTTAGTAACTGAGTGAAAGAAATGGCGTGCCGGCGGATACGATATCGTGGTCGTACACCGTGAAGAGACCCTCACGTCATGATCGACTACCATCTGAGCTGATCGTATGCTTTCGACCCTGTCGTAGGTCAGGCCAGTATCTGTTACATCAGTGGCAATCCGGTCTTAAAGCTTAAAGAGTCGCACCGACGCACTCGTGCCGTTACCGACGTGACTGATCGTGGCCGTCCCCGCGCGCCGGCAATGACACGAGATGACAAGTTGAACGTGGACCACCATCACCGTCACCTTCCATCCTCATGCCATGAAACAGCCGGTTGTGGTCCTTGACAATGGCGCACATAACATCAAAGTTGGCCTAGCCAATCCACCTGCCGGAGTGTCAACGCAAGAGGCGACGTGAATGCGTTATGCTGTATTTATGATGTCAAGTTCTGAAAACATGCCCAGAGTCTTTCCAAACGCGGTCATCAGATCGAAGGGAGACAAAACGACATACTATGGGCCGGATTTTGCTAATTGTAAGGATACCGCGAGTCTAAACTTCCGTCTTCCCCTGGAAAAGGTATGCAAGTTTACATGCGTAGGTTTGTGTACATCTGCCTGAGTTGACTTCTGCGGATCAGGGCTTTGTGGTAGACTGGGATGCTCAAAAGGCTATATGGGACGGTATCCTGACAAGGGATTTCCTTGGGGTAGGCTCACCATGCCCTCATAGTCCCGCTCTGACGGAATCGCCAGGTTGAGCCCAGCGAGAGCACTTTACTCGTAACCGAGCCGTATTTCAATCTTCCGAACATACAAACGACATATGACCAGTTCATGTTCGAAGAATACGAGTTTGATGCGTACTATCGCTGTTCTCGTATGTATGTCCCGGTGATCTTGCGATCCTGCTTAGGACTAACTTGACGCTTCTACTTTCCCAGCTGCGGCGCTCATACCACATAGCTCCCTGTTCAAAGTCCGCGGCTTACCAAGTCCCGAATGCGTTGTCGTGATCGACTCTGGTTTCAGCTATACTCACGTTGTGCCGCTAATAAACGGTATCATACAGTGGCCTGCGGTCAAACGGTGTGGGGTCCGTTGGTCGCCCTGTTGAGACAGTTCTAATCATGACACGACAGCATAGACGTCGGGGGAAAACTACTTACCAATCATCTGAAGGAGCTGGTCTCGTACAGACAGTGGAACATGATGGACGAGACGCATATCATGAGCGAGGTTAAGGAAGCTTGCTGCTACATCTCGCAAGACTTCAACGCGGATCTTGAGACCTGCCGGTGCGTATTCCGCGCCTTTGCCAGGCAATGACGGCCCGACTGATCATCGTGGCAGGATAGACACAAAATCCAATAGCATTGTACAGGAGTACGTTCTGCCCGACTTCTCATTCAATAAACGTGGTCGCATTCGAGGTCCCGATGAGATGCCCGTGGACTCTGAACAAGTTCTATTGATGGGTAACGAGCGCTTCTCGGTTCCGGAGGTACTCTTCCAACCGGCATATCTCGGTAAGCCTTAACATCATCCCACAACCTAGTTCATCTCTGACATAAATCTGCAGGCCTTCAACAAGCAGGGCTGGCGCAGACTGTCGCTCAGTCAATAGCGCTACTTCCGGAGGAGCTCCAGGGCATGTTTTGGGCCAACATCGGGTTGATTGGTGGGAATTGCAAACTTCCAGGCTTTGCTAAAAGGCTGTAAGTCTTCTACTGATGCCGCATATGTGCATACGCTGAACAGACAACAGTCTTGCTGAGCTACGACCATTGACTCCGAGCGAGTACGAGGTCAACATCTACGAGTCGAAAGAGTGCGCAGCTCCACGATCGTTTAATCTCCACTCGTGCTGATTGCGTTATAAAGTGCTGTAATTGAAGTCTATCGCGCAGGAATCGCGTTCGCAAAGTCCCCATCCTTCCGCAATCACGTCGTTACTCGAGAGGAATATCTCGAGAACGGCTCCGATGCGTGTCGACGAAAGTTCAAGGACTGGAAGGGAGAACGCGATATAGTCAAGGGGAAGAGCAGAGTACTTGACGATGGTAGTGATGAGCGAGATTCATCTCCGGAGGAAGCAAAGCCGGTTAGGACGAGGACGCGTACGGTTTCGAGTGTAAAGCGACGATAGATGGCGTATCTTCTTGTGATAGTACTAGTGAACCAGTTTTCATACGCCTGCTTGACTCATCCAGTCTCACTACTTCCGATCCTTTCCCCACAAACCCAGGATCCGCACGACTGCACATCACTCTTTACAGTACGGGCTTCTTGCTCGAGCCTTGAGGTCGTCGACGCGTGACGTAACGCGCTGGTGATATCCGAGTGTCACTTGCCAAGCTGGTCGAACAACGTTCAAGTTGCTCTCTTGAATCGCCACACCCATGTCGCGCGGGTTTTCCGCCTCGTTGCTCGACCATCAGCATGCATAATCAGTTTGGTACACTTAGAACGGGGAGGGGAGATGGCTTCGGTTCAGATTCAGAGGCAGAAGGTCGTCAGTACGTGAAGGCGTGAACTGGGGCTTTCGGTTCATAAGCTAACGATAACGATGACTTGCTTTCAGAGACTCTGTGTGGGGGAGGAACGTTATGGTATGCGGACGAGTATTTAATATCCGGCACCCTCAAGCTTACACCTGAACTATAGCGTAACCGTGCTTCAGTTGAGGTAGACTCAGAGTCCGGTACGCCACAACCTCAGCTTGGACCAATGACGACGGCGTCGCAATGGACCGGCGGCTTGCCCTCATTTTCGACGCAACCCATGCAATGGCAGTCCACTTCTGCACTCGCTCAGCAGCCTCATGTGGTCGATCCGATCCCGGTCGTCGATCGACCCTTACAACCACCTAAACCCAAGCGTACCAGAGTCAAGGGTGGGCGTAAGAATGCCAATGCCAATCCTGCTGGCGATTCTACTAGTCAGGTGACGGGAGGTGGTATGCAATCGATAATGCAACCCTCGCTAGCTGTACAAGGTACCCCGCAGTCGCATTCCAAACACCGCCGCAAGCCGAACGACCTGTCTGCTGAGACTCAGTTCGCGTGTCCTGAACTCTCCATGCCGGCCGCAAGCGGTTCCTCATCTCAGAAGCAGTACCCGCCTAGTCTGTCACGCATCAACTCTGGCGTCAGAGACCTTCGTCCTCAAGGCCATTCGCAGCACTCTCGCCAGTCCGCCTCTGTGGATTACGCGTTTCTGAACGACGAGGAAGGACCAGCAACGCAACCTGACTTCTCTTACGCACCACCCACTCCTTCGCAACTTCCCTCTACGACTTCGATCAGCAGAAAGCGACCAAGTTCGTTAGCTTTGGACACGAGCGCATCCTCCGGACAACGCAGCTCTATGAACAGCTCGCAGCATCGTGCTCTTCCTGCGCCGGTCAGCCAGACCGGTGTTCAACAGATGCCTCCTCCTGCTTCTCCCGTCCGCCCTAAGTCCAAACGACGGCTCCTCACTGTGCTTATAGAGGACAAGCGTCTCGATGGCATGGAGCTAGCCGAGATCCGCGTACCTCTCCAGCAGCGCGGGGAGAATCTCTGGGTGGAGGCGGCGCATGTCGTTGAGGGCCTGCAAAGTGGTCCCTCGCGTATCGACGGGCCGTGCAAGGTGCACGCCATGCGCGGACAGTTCCGTCAGCGGTTCCTACGCATTGAGCATGATGGGCGAGAAGTATATGACGAGCAACAATCTCTGCAGGTTTTGGAGGATGGTCAGGGGAAGATATTGAATGTCTTCGTGGAACCAGTACGAACAATTTCCTCGATAAGATCTGCACTTTCG
Organism: Peniophora sp. CONT; assembly: GCA_001632445.1. Lineage (NCBI taxonomy): Eukaryota > Fungi > Basidiomycota > Agaricomycetes > Russulales > Peniophoraceae > Peniophora > Peniophora sp. CONT. The sequence continues at coordinate 370,285 of KV424461.1, forward strand.
CTAACTCGAGCAAGATCCCTCTGCCTCTTGCCAGCGCGCCTGTGTATCACAATGCTGCTGCTGATACTCCCAGCGCCTTACATCTGGATACAAACCAGGCATCACAACTGCCGTTAACGCCGCGTTCTACTGGTCCCAGCCCTCTACCCGCTCAGCAGAACACTCAAGCTAAGCGCAAAAGGATGGCTAGTACCCGTGACACCTCGGCTGTGCCCGAAAGCGCCATTCCCGATTACAATGCCGACTACGGACTTTACGAGGAGCCTGCTCAGCGATTCGAGCAGGCTCAAGAGCTCTACGAGTCGTCACTCTCATCTTCCTCGCGTAAGCGCATGAGGTCGAGCGCTCAGGCCTATGAACACGCATCCACTTCAGACAGTACCTATAGCGGACCATCTCAAGTGGAGCGAGCTCGGTCTGACTCGAGGACCGTGAAGGCTTCCCAGCCTACGCCGGGCCCCTCTTCTCAACCATCTCCCTCCGTTGAGAATGCGTATGAAGCCGACGACTTTGGTGTCTCGTCGCCGCAACCGTCTACAGTTCATCACAAGCCGTCACCTCACACGCTTGCTCATCAGCAGACATCCTTCGACCTGGACGCACCGCCAACTATCTCTGCCACCGCGAGGTTTGGGAAGAGTAGCGGTACCTCACTTGGCCTAGGATTACCTTCCGCTCGTATGCCTCCTGCACGAAGCGCTCAACAACAAGCCGGCCCGTCAGATATTGCTACTCCTGAAGTCGTGGACATCTCGTCGCGCGAGTCTTCACCTGAGCGAGAGCCGGGTGCTGCCTCTTCGCCACTATTCTCGCAAGCGTCGCCGCCGGCGATTGAAGCTCATGCGCATACTCCCTCGGCTTTCTCGCCTGCGCCATTCGTCATGCCACAACCGCAAGAAGTCGACCGTCCTCCGCCTTCACCCGCCCCGCCTTTCACCGAGCCCGAACCTCCAGCGGCCCCCTCGCCTCTGCATCTCGATCCAGCCATCGCCAAAATGCTTCCCCTCGACATCCCGTCCACAAGCTACGTCCAATCGGAAATGCCCCGGTTCACCGACGAGATTGACATAAAAATGGCCGGGCGTTTGACCAACACGCTTAGAATGGACGGTTTCGGGTTCAAGGACTTTGGGGAGAAGTTGACTGCGGGACAGGGACTCAGTAATGAGCGTGCGCTGCATTGGTATCGATGGGTACATGAGAAGGTGCAGAAGTATGCGAATGGGACTGCCCGTGCCCCGGCGGAGTGCGAACGGCGGCTTGTCGAAGCGGTGCGTTCGAAAGGACATGTCGTTTTTCTCGCCTCTTATTGATTCGTCTTGTTAGAAACATGTCCTGGCGGCCATGCAGGTAACCGAGGAATGGTATATGATCGTACGCGAGACGCTCTCCATGATGTTAGCGTATGGCCCAGGCGGCCAGCGTGGCGCCAATCCTCGCGTTGTACAAGCCGCCGCCGATAGGAAACCGGGTGACGCCCGACTTGGCGTCGTGCGCTGGACAAGACTTTTGCTTCTCCTTCGGGAGGTTCACGAGGAATGGTCCAAGTCACAGATTAATGCCCCCCGCGAATGACGAAATTGATCTGAATGTGCTTTCACACTGCTTCTATACTTGCTACTCAAACTGCTTGGTATCATTCGCTATCTCACCTAGCTATTCTCACATGCTGAATATATTGCTGTTCGTTTATCCACTGTATGTATCCGTCGGACTTGTTGGCAGTACATCGCGCATTATATATGTTCGCGAAGCGCAATCGGTATACGAGCTATACAGGTGAATTGGTATTTCCTTCCTTACAAGTCTCTGTCCGTATCCATTCCTAATCTAGATGAACTCCTTCGGGCGAGTGGCCTGGTCACCACCAGCCTCGTCGTACACGAGACCCGCAACGCGGAAGGCGAGCTCTGCGTATCACAGTTAGCTATATGCTTATGAGCCTAATGCCAGAAGCACGTACCGTCTGCCTGAGAGCGAATCGTTGCCTCCGCATACACACGAACGACGTCCTCCGTGCCGCTGGGCCTGACGAAAGAACGACCGCCCTCATAGCGACGCACGAGCTCGTCGATCTTCGCCTGGAGACCTTTCGGGCTGACTAGACGACGCTCAGCATCCTCAGTCTGGAACGCATGACGATCCCCAACGACGACTTTGACAAGGCGGTTGGGGAGATCCATGTACAGTGAGTCCCACTCTTCGCCAGAGTACGACTTGTGCGTGAGAATGGCCTCGACGAGAAGCATGTCAGACAGGGCGTCGCCGACGGTCTGGTTGACGACGGCGACGAGGTTGCGCAAGTGGTTGAGAGCGGTAGACTGCGCGGGCGTCGTGGGCTCGTGCGTTGCCAAGAGTTCCTGTGTCGCGGGCGAGAAGAGGACGGTGCCGTGACCGTTAGCCTCAAAGTACACACCAACGTCGTAGCGTTCTGCCGCATGGTGCAGATGCTTGACGCCCGTGGGTACACAACGGACCGGTAGACGCTGACACCCCAAGGATCAGCACTTGTTCAAGCAGCTGACGACCCCACTACTCACCTCCGCGAGATACTTGGTAGATGCCCCATTAGCATAGGCGGTCTGGACAACACCAAGCTTGATCTCCTCGTGAAGGCCAGCATTCTTGACGAGCTCGACGATGAAAGCGGCCACGAGCGCGGCGATCTTGTCGCCGTCGAGCATGTGGAACTGTTTGCGCTCGTCGAGGTAGTAGTACATCAGACGATCGGCGTCACCGTCAAAGCTAGCACCGCGCTGGCCTGCCTCGAGCTTGCCGGCAAGGGAAGGAGGGAGCTTCTGTAAGGTCTTGACGTAGTCGGCGCCACACGAGTTGTTGAGCGCGCCCGGGGTCGTGATATCCGTGTTGGCGGCAGTCAGAGGGAGGACCTCATTAACGTAGGGGATGATCTTTGTAACAGCGTCGGCGCCAACGCCGTTCGCACAGTCGACGAGGAGCGGAGGCTGAGGCTGTTTGCCTCCCTGTTCCCAACATCAGAGACGAGTGTGAGGCACCATAGAACAATACTTACCACGAGCTTCCTGTATGCGGTGCCGAGCTTGCTGTAGTAGCCTTCTTCGGAGTCCTCGCCGTACTCGTCCTTAGTTCCCTTGGTGTTGATCGCACGGACGAGGTAGTGAAGGATGGGCGTCGTGACCACACCAGCATCGCGGGTCTCCGCACCGGTAGCCTTGAAGCCGTCCTCCAAAGCAGCCACAAGCGCCGGGCCAGATGGGCGAGTATCACGACCGTAAACGACGCGAGCCGGCTTGTTCATGTCGATCTTTGCCGACTTGATGAAAGCCTCGACGGTCTCGACAAAGTCCTCGGTCGAAGCGGCGTTCGCAAAGGCAGTCGCATGGCCTTCCCAAGCAGCCTCAAGCATATCACCGCGGGGATCGACGAGCTTGACGCCATTGTCCTAAAGCGGGATCAGCACTTTCCTTGCAAGGGCTGTGTGGCGATCCGCGTACAGGCTCTGGGTTGTGCGATGCAGTGACCATGACTCCGATAGTCTTACCGTCCAGCCTGCGGCTACGGAGACCAGCGAGTACGCCGACGCGAAAGAGTACAGAGTCTAGGATATTAGCCCTAACATTGTTCAGCTCCAGTGGCTCAACGGTGGCGGTGGATCCCTAGTAACGCACTTGGTTCTGAAGCCTGCGGTGCCATACTGGAAGCGCGTATTAGGTTTGGGGTGCTTGTCTGCAAGCTCTGTGAGGAGATCGACGGAGAAGGACATGTTGTCTGCCAGCAAAGATGGTGGTGCAGAGCAAAGGAGCGACCACGAGCGCTAAAGCCGAGGAATTTATGGGCGCACCGTCGCGCTAGACGTTTCGAGGCAAGGGCGCGGTCTCCAGCACGTGTGCCCGGTGTGGCGATGACGCTACTTGCCGCTCGACCGCGCCTCTGCTCTTGACGACCACCATGCCTGCGAAATCACCCGCCCAATCGTTGATAGAGAAGGCAGACAAGAAGGCTAACGCCTCATCGGGCTGGTTCTCTTCGTCCTCCACCAAATTCGAGGAGGCCGGCGATCTGTACCAGCAGGCCGCTAATGCGTTCAAGCTCGACAAGCTATTCCGTGAAGCTGGCGATGCCCATGCTCGCGAGGCCGAGTGTAGGGAGAAGTGCAAGGAGATGAACGATGCTGCCAATGCCTGGTGGAACGCCGCCAAGGCGTATAAACGCGGTTTCCCCGACCGTATGTCTTGATCTCCTCGCTTGGACGCGTTCTCTTTGCTCAATAGAGTTATTGTGCAGTGGCTATCCAAGCCTTGACGCAGACAGTTACGATGCTCACTCAGGCTGGCCGATTCCGCCAGGCAGCCGACCGCGAGAAAGAGATTGCAGTGATCTATCTGCAGGAGATGCATGATCTTCGGAGAGCTTGCGAAGCATATGAGCGCGCTGGTGAATGGTATGCTCAGGAAGATGCCACTGCGTAAGTTCGGTCAATTGGGCCGATTATCTGCATGCTTAACGACTGGACAGTACCGCGAACGCATGCTTCAAGGATGCCGCCGACCTTCATGCGGAGCTGGAGGAGTACCCCAACGCCATTGCTCGTTACGAGCAGGTTGCGGATCACTCCCTTGGATCGGCCTTGACCAAGTACAGTGTCAAGGAATACTGGTTGCGCTCCGTTCTCTGCGGTCTTGCGATGCGGGTATGTATATTCATCCCAAAGTGTAGAAATCGCTTATTGATGTGACGCCTGCTTAGGACACCATCACTGTACGGAGGAATCTATCTCGCTACGCCACTCTCGACACGACGTTCCCTTCCACTCGCGAGGCCAAGTTCTGCAATGCCCTCCTGGACTCTGTGGAACAAGGAGATATTGAGCAATACACTGCCGCCGTGTTCGACTACGACCAGGTCTCCAAGCTGGACAACTGGAAGACCGCCATCCTTCTCAAGATCAAGCGTTCTCTCGAGGCGCAGGACGAGGACTTCACATAGACGCTGTGCGGAACCCATACGTATATATACCTTCCTGTTTACCAGACTCATACGATGTACGGAATACGATATTTGGATCTCTTGTTATATTTAGAGTGTGAGAGAAGACCACGTTGAATAAATTCAGACGCGTAGCCGGGCTCCGGACCCCGATGCTCGCAGCGCTCTCGTCTCCGACAGTCGCCACGTTCTCTCAGAATGCTCCTTGTCACCTCTAGAGCTCCGTAGTCGGTTGCCTTCCTTTCGTTTGTTCTGCCATCTGGTCTACTAGACATGTCCCTCCTTGCATCAGCGCTTCTGTACCTCGCTCACTTAATATATTCGATCTCTCTGGCCGTCTGGTCTGTACACGGACGTTGGTTAAATCGTACCCCTCTGCCTTTGGCTGCGCGAAGGAGCAAGATACCTAAGCACTTGGGAGTAATCTTAGTTTGTGGGGAGGATGTTGCCGGGAAGCCTGCTGTGCAGGACGCGTTTGTGAGGAGCGCGGAGCGCGTCGCAGCATGGTGCAGGGTAGCTGAAATAAAACATCTGACAGTCTATGATCGCTGGGGTGTGTTTCTCTCGATTCGACTTCATGCACGTAATGCTCAATATCTGCAGGTGTACTCCTTAACTCGTCCAAGGAGGTGAAGGAGCGCGTCAACGCCTTCGAACACGGCGTCAAAGCCGAACGCGTTCAGGCGGCTGTCGTGTATCCCCCTACACCGCCCATGACGGAGGACACCGCATCGCAGTATTCGGAAGACGCTTCTTCGCGTGATGCTCTAGGTGTCGCTACAATATCCCCCGAGCTGTCCCTCGACGGACTACATGTCAAAGACGGCCTGCGCAGACGAGGCTTGGGTGCGTCGGTCGTGACATGGCCCCATTGGGTTGTATGCTAATGGCTTCCCCAGCACACGACCATGGGGCTTCTCCAACATTGTTGAAAGTACAGCTGGCCAGTCTTTCTGCCGGAAGAGAAACGATGGCTTCGGTCGCGAACAGCTTCCTTTTCGCGGCGCGCCATAATGTTCATTCCAAACCGGGCTCCAAACGGTCGCACGTCTCCGTCGAAGAGCTGCAGGACATTCTCGAAGGTGACAACCTATGGTGAATGACCTTGTCGTATAACACTGAACGCATCGTCGTAGGTGACGGTGGACTGGACGCACCAGACTTGATGATTGTTCATCATATTACTTGCCCGACGCGTCAAAAGCCGCCACTCGAGATGTACGGCTTTCCGCCATGGCAGACGCGCTTGACAGAGATATAGTACACTCATCCACTCCTTGGAAAAGTATATAGCTAACGCCTTTACAGCTATGATGGCTCCTGGCCTTTACATGCACGTTTGTTGCGCCACATCTCCAGCGCGCTCGTACGACATTCCCTACTCTCGGAGGTCGAATTCCGTCGTGCATTGGACTTATTCTCCAAGGCTGAGTTCCGCGTTGGCAAATGATGTGCTTCGTACGGTAGATCGGATGTTGTGATAGGGATGCCCAGTCAAAGAGGCACTTGTGCAAGCTTGGCTACAGTAGCTGGACGAGGCTGAGGCCAAGGATGGAGCTCTTAGCCTCTGGATCTGGCGAATGACTGGCATAATTTGCAATGGGTAACATACATAGCGCACACCCAGCGGACGCTCTGCAGACTGTTCTCGTAGAAATGCATACTGTACTTCAATTAGACATAAATTCTGTCCCCATAAGTCTTCCCGGAATGGAACACAACGCCGAGCGCCGGGCCGGGAATGCTGGGCGCGAATCACAATCCGCCCGCGCGCGCGGTGCATTCGTGCTTCATGTGACATGTTGCCTTCCGACACGATGTACCCTGCGTTCCCAAGCTAGAACTCCAATAATAATCGTTTCCAAGTATGACATAGGGCGGGTACGGAGGGATCATATATAGAGCCATCAGTAACTCGTGGACCCTGGCACGAATAACCGACCTTCTTCCCCGCTCCCCAGTGCCTCGACAACACTCACACGCCCACTTCACGACCTGCCATGACCGAGGCACGGGCACCCATCTCTGCTGTGCCTCTGCTTCCGACCGCTTCAACTGATACCAGAGATGGTCGTAGTGCACACAGTGCCTCGCCTCGGCCTGATATTCACTCCCGTCACTCCCCGAGTCCTGGAAGGTCGTACACGGATCCTGATCCTAGCCACTTGAAGATCAAGAAGCGTATCGTTGTTTGCTGCGATGGGTGCGTGTGATAGTGTACACAGCTAGTGTGTGATGGACTCAGTAGGTGTTGTATGCGGTTTCGTGCAGAACCTGGCAAGATGGTCTTTCGGTCAAGGCGCGCTGGCAATATACGAACATCCTTCGGCTTGCACGGGCCGTGAATCATGTCGACGAGCGTTTGTAAGTCAAGCCTCCTACGCGAACCTCTCCAGTTGCTTATGGTCATGTCCTACTGGCAGTATGCCACCCAAGCCGCAAGTCGTTTTCTATCAGTCCGGTCTAGCAAGTACAGAAAGCTTCGACTTCATGTCCATACTGGAAGGCGCAACGGCAGCTGGCCTTGGTAAGGAGCTTATAAGACCAACCTACCTCGTCTTGGTCTGACTGTGGAATCGCAGGTGACAAGGTCCAGGAAGCGTATGGGTTCATCGCCCACAACTACGAACCCGGGGACGAGGTTTGTCTAATTTGCTTTGTATTGGACGCTTATAACTTACGATGCACGGTCCCCGCAGATCTTCTTATTTGGCTTCTCGAGAGTGACTATGCAGAGTCGTTACGGGCTTCATACATTGCTCTAACCGGTGTATATACAGGGAGCGTACACGGCTCGCATGGTCGCCTGGATGATCGTGAGGCACATGTCAACATCTCAAATATGACGAACAACTGAATCGCGGACAGGAAGTAATCGGCGTACTAGACCGAACGGACATGGACCACTTCGCCGGAATCTTCATGGCTTTTCTCAAACACGGCAAGACAGACGATCCAAAGGGTGAGCTAGATTGGGTATCTGCAAGGCATTCCTGAAGCCTTACGTCGTTGCCATGTAGAGAAGGATCTTTTGAGCACTCAGGTCAAGTTTTGGACACAAAGTGACTCTCCGGGGAAGCAACGGGCGAATTACGATGATAGTTCCTTTGCGATCAAGTATACCAGCCCCTCCCGATGCTTTGTCGACGGGCTGACACAATCCTACCAGATGCGTTGGCGTCTTCGACACCGTTGGCTCGATTGGTATGCCTGACGAGCTCAAGTTTGGTGGCAATGATGACAAGATGCGAACACTCTTTGGGTAAAGCGTGATTTATTCACTCTACCCCTACAGAGTCTTACATTAAATTCCAGCTTTCCCGACTCGACCTTGGGATCGCACGTCGAACGGGCCTATCAGGCACTTGCTATTGAGGAGACACGGTCCGACTTCGTCTGTAACAAGTGGACGCAGACGGAGCTGGGAAGGCGCAAGAAGCAAATACTTCATCAGGTATTCCCCTAATTATATCTCTGTAGAGAGCCTACTGATTATGGCTCGTTCTTCAGTGCTGGTTCACGGGATCTCATGCCGATGTACGCGTCTTTGAGACCATTTACATGGGATTATGGCTCATTCGCTAAAGATCGGGGGTGGCTTCCAAGAACACGACTTGTCCGATCTTACCTTATTTTGGATGGCAGTGCGTGTCATCACTTGTTGCTGGAATAGATGGCTGCGCTAATCTGCTGGATGTAGGCTCAAGTCGGAGACATACTCTCTTTGGATGTCAAGTACCTCTTGAGGGGACTGGGCCCCACCGCTCCATGGGGAGCTCAGAAGTACCACGAGTGCGTGCTTTCGATGCACGAAGTGGACTGTATTCTCACTACGAACAGCCCGCGCACAGGCATCTACTCTTTAACAATCGCGACTCATCGCACGCTACCGACGCAGCCGAATCCCCAGACACACGAGCTGATTCACTCGTCCGTCCTGCAACAGAAGAACCTACCGGAAGGGCTGAAAGAGACGGTGGATAAACATCCCGAACTCGTAGCGAAGCTGCTACCTCTTGAAGAAGAGCTGAAGGTCAACTGGCCATACGATCCGTCCAAAGTTCAACCCGCCGTGGCCGAGCAGATCAACTCGAAACCATCGAATGGCGGCGTTTCTGCCACTTCTGCGGCGACCACGACCAGTGAGCGCAGGAAATCTTTCTTCGCCAAGGCCAAGGATACATTGACGCGCAAAGGCGGACGCAGTGCCACCGGGGATATGCCAGCTCCCACCGTTAGTACGGAGATCGACAAGGGCTCGCCGTCGAAGGATAGCGACGCGCAGGGGACCGTGAACCACTTCGAGAGCTTCAGCGCGTTTGGCTCTTATGTGATCGAGTACCTGAAGTCGGGTTGAAGGGTTGCGTCTGTTGTGTTTAGGGCGTCGAAGACTCATGGTGGTCGCAGTCGGGGAAGTCTGTCGAAGAGATGGGCGGTTATGGGCGCCAACGCGTCGCGTGGCTGAGTGCCCCTATCTAGTTTCTGTTCTGCCTCTTCGTTCATGTTTTCGTACCGCCACATGCTACTGGATTATTGTATACCTGCTATAATTTCTTCACGCATCTAGAATTGGATGACCGCGTATGCTAATGACATCGCGCCGAGTGATCTGAGAGAAGCACGTCACGCGAACAGACCGAAACGGTCGTGCGCACTGACCGCGCACGTTCACTAACTTGGACTTGACTGTGATCCTCGTGTTCGCCACGTCGATGCGCCCGACATCCGAGCTGTTATGACCAGACACCCACTCGAGGACCATGCTGGTGTCGCCCGGCCGATACCCACGGCTTCCACACGCCAGCCTGCATATACCCCGGAAGCTCTTCCGCCCAGCCGCCCAGCGCGCTTCATTCCCCGCCAACCCGACCCTCCCCCTACCACCCAGGATGATGACGAGACGGCCTCTACGACATATAGTACAACGACGACCGCCATCGCTACCGGCATTGACGCAGAGTCTTACGACGTGGCTGATGCTCTGGGTCCCCCAAAGAGCAAGCTACATTTCCGGGAGACGTCTGGGAATGCGAAGAAGGCGAAATATAAGGAATATGAACCCGTCGACGAAGAGATCGACGAGCTGCTCGCGAACGCATCTTCTACCGCTCATGACCACATATACCCACCCACCACTCCTACGTTCAAGAGGCTCTGGAGCGACATCTCCACACGGACGCATCCTGGACATACCCCGGTCCCTGCCATCGAGGTTTTCTCTCGGCAGGCGCCTTCTTTATCCTTACCTGAACTTGACGAATATATATCTGCATTGCCCATACCCGACTTTGCCAAACACCCGCCAAATGGCCCGGGTAATAAGCCGAGAGAGTTCGTCCCCATGGACCGGCTCACCGCGTCTGGCAAGCAAGTCGCCGACCTCATCATGAACGGGGAGGTTGCGCCTGCTTGGAGGAATCGCTCGTCGATTGCTGGCGTGATAGTGTCGCTGGTCCTCGACTTCATGGTGTGACCCATTCGTTCGAACGACGTGAGACAATGGACTGAGTTGCGCAGGGATCTAGCTTGGTGGCTTCGTACTACAGCCTGCAGAGTCTCTTCAGTACAATTCAGATATTTGCACTACTTCTGGATACGATCAGTGCGTCGCCTGGCAGCTGTACGTATATTGAAGATTACTGACAGCTTATCAAGGGGGCGCATCAGGCGTGTCTGGATATTGGAAGCAGCTGATCGTTGGGACCATGTTGGTGAAGTAACTGTTTCTCCGTTGGGCTTGAAGCTGACTCTTCATGCAGCCCAAATATAGTCGCTCTGAACTTTGGCACGACACCCCAGCGGAACATCGTTCTCCTAATATGCTTCACTGCAATCGCTGGTGTCCTGATGTTTTTCTTCTACCGCGTTACCCTCCCATCTGCGCAGTATGCACGTTACGAGGCCTTTCAGACACCAGAGAAGCGTCACAACTGGTCAATCATCTTAATGACCCTGCTATTGACAGTTGTCTATCTCCCTCTAAGCACCGTGGCCGTACATACTCTTGTCTGGTCGGACGAGCTCTGGGTCGTTGCGAATCCGTATACGAACGCCACCTCATCGCCCCCACTTGTTCCCTCCCTTGGGCCGGCAGACCAGTACCGCGACTCACTTGACTTTTGCTATACGACCACGATGAAGAAAGACGAGATCAATTGGGCGCCGGTGCTTGTCATCATGGCTTTGGTGCTCTTCTTTGGAGTGCGTGTTCGGGTCCCGTCCTCGTGAGGCCCCTCATTGACCCTTGAATGCAGTTGACGGTCTGGTTCCCCATCGCGCTCTGGCGAGCCATTCAACAGTCCGCGCCCAAAGTCGATCCGTACACCTCGCTCGGCCAGAAGCGAACGAAAAGAGATCTTGACTTAGAGTACCATCGTGTACTTGACCGCGATCAGAATCCTCTTTCATTCATATATCACGGTGAGGACCTCATTCTCGTTCATTCGTTTATTACTGATGCGTGAGGCAGGTTTCCGTCGCGGTTGGGCATCCTACGAAGCCATATACCTATTTGCAAAGTTTAGTGCCTTGCTCGTCGTAGCCGTTGTCGACCCAAACAACTGTCTGTTCCGGACTTTGAACTCTCGCCACGTCTCAATTATCCGCCAAATTGTTTTGCTCATTGGGACTGTCATCTCCTTTACTGTGCAATGCTTCCTGTCTCCCTTCCTTGATCCCGTTGGCAATGCCGCCGAGTGGATGTCACGACTCAACTACGTTCTCACCACTGTTGTCGCTCTACTTGTAGCTCTTGATGTTCCTGGGCAGGATGTTATCGATGGCCCTGTGCTCTACATGTACGTAGACAGCAGAAGCTCAGCTCGTCCGTACCTAACATCCCCTCTTCAGAATCTACTTCATCACTTACGGATTTACCATCTGTATGTCGTCCGTGTTATACGCTGGCATGTTTACTGACTCTATCACAGACTTCACTGTAATCTCCTGGGGTTTCGTACAGAACCGTGTCAAACGTACGTGGTATACTTTTCTCGTTGGATGCGGGAAGTCTAATGATGAGCAGGTCATTCGCTAAGAGTTGATTTCAGTACGTGATGCTGCTTACAAGGAGATGCTCGCTAACCCTCTCTCAGGCATCGACATATTCTCGCCGCGTATCGATCTGTCTGCTTCATCGCCTCACCTTCGTAATCGCATATGGCAGGAAGCTATCACCACACTCATCCTGACCAACCCCGACTGTAAGATACCCCACGATCAACGCATGTACTTCGTCATCGCACCGAACGCGGAATACCCACCTTTCCTCACCAACTTCGAAGGCTCACCTGGCGAGCGGCATGTTGAGAACCTGAAGGTGACATACTTGGCTGTCTCATCAATATATGATGTTGAAATATCATTAGATCATACGCGAAGTGGGCTCAACCACGTATAACCGAGCAGCGCTGCTCGGTTCTGGACCAGATCACGCATGGGTTCGAGATCTGGTCAATGAGATCCAGGAGCATTACGTCGGACCAGACGCCTACTGGCACAACCCGTCAGAAGAGACTGTACCAGGTCACACGCGCTACTTCGGGCATGCGTGGCTCATTCCCTTCCCGCCGACTGTAGTAAGTAGAGCTGCGATGTAAGCTTGTGCCCCCAAGATTGACACTAGGCTACCCAGGTTATCAAGTACGATGATGGACCGAGAACCCTCATCAGAGATCTGGCCGACCTACAACGCTTCGTATCGCAGAACTCCAGTCATGAAATCCGCCGGCGACGTGAGATTCGGATGGCGCTGCGAGCACTCGACGGTCAGACAGTGCACTGGCCATACCGGCATGTCAAGGTGAATTTAATGCGTCTCGTCCAAGACCTTTGCTAAAGACTCTCAGTCGCACTACTCCCGCTTATGGTGCTTTGGCCCGCGATACGACGCCCAGACTCCTGTGTTCTACCAGACGGGCAAACTCGAACTTGGTCGTAATGGGTATACCATGTACGACGGCTTGCAGTTGGGCAGCGGCTTCGACATCAAACTTCGGTACGCTCGGGGCGTCGTTTGCGATGGAACCGTCTTCGGCGTCAACGATAACTACGACCTCACGGACGACCTGGCCCAATTCCTCGCGCTAAATCATACAATCATTCATAGGCGTATACCGGCGATTACGCGGACACTCGTCGAGTATCGAAGGCACTATGCCCAGCTGTTCAGGAAGAAGACGGATGCGCTCAGCTACCACTTTCTCATGCGCGTTCACAACTGTCCGCAAGATCCCGCTGCACTCGCGAAGGCGATCGCTGCGCAGGAGCCGGATCTTCGCGTGCGTCAGCTGTTAGCTGGATGTGATCTCGTTTTCCAGACGACATATGAGCAGTTGGCTGCCGTATCATCGACACAGGTGGCCGCTTGGTGGTACATTTTCTGGGTGAGTGGCTTGGTTTCACCCAAATGCCGCATTTAGCATGCTCATTTAACGTGTAGGACGATTTCTGGCGACGCAATCACAACACCGTACCGAATCTGAAATTGCATGAAACCGACTTCAACCCGCATTATCCGACGTCGGTGGCATACACGCCGTTACCTCGCGCGGCGCTCGAGGCATTCCTTAACCAGCGCGGACTGTTGGGGGCAAAGCGCACGTTGTTGTACCCAGGATTCTTGAACAAAGTCTATATCCGTCTGTACGACATCGTGTACCATAACTCGCGCAAGGTGTGTCCTGAACGAGCCTGCACTGTCGATCAAGATAACTCATCGCCGTATGACAGGGTGACATATTTCACTACGGTGAGGGTAAAGCCGAACTGGACCTTGAGGACATCGACATCGAGACGCAAGCGAACCCGTCCAGCCTCTGGACAGGGAACGGCACGGACCATGACGACACCGCGATTCGTCAAAGACCATACTACCGCTGGGAAGGCATTCTTACCGATCCAGTACTCGCGAGGTCGCCACACCACCGTAACATAACGTCGAAGATCGGCGCGTGGCTTGGGATCTCACCGTTATGGCGAGCAGGAGTACCTTCTCCTGGCGTTGCGCTCGATGTGAAGCTGGTGAACGGAAAATATGTACTGCTGTAGTGTCACGGCATCTCGAGACATGTCTCCTCTGTCGTACTATACACGGCAAATCACAGTACGATAAGAGTAGCATCGGCAAGCTCAGCCCACTTTGCGGCGTTTAGGCCAACCATTATCCTGTTCTCGAGGTTCGCCTGAACGTTTACTTCCCGTAGATGGACCCCCGACGCTTCCTCGTGCAAAGGGCCTCGATTTGGTCTCCTTCTGGCTGATCTTCTTTTGCTTTTTCTCGATAGCTTTCTTGACGGCACGCTTGCCGCCCTCGGCAGCCATAGCTTCGTAACGAGCTTTGAGAAGGAGTTTCTTTTTGTCGGCTGCGATGACGCATATTAGCCGCATTATACGAAGTGCGAGTAAAGGACAAGACAGACCATCCTTGAGGTAGAAAGCGCCTTTGCCGTGCTTGCGCTTCTCCTTCTCTTCACGCGTGGCACTGGCTATAGCCTCCTGTTCCACGCGCTCGCGCTTGTCACGGTTGACGGCGCTCTCCGCACGTTTGACAGCCCGCTCAAGACGTTCGACCTCTGCCTCGCGCTCGGTACGCTGATCCCGAGGAGACGATACAACGAGTTTACGAGCGCGCTTCAGATTCTCACGTAGCGTTGAGAGCTCATCTTTATGCAAATTGGATAGGAAGTCGTATTGCGACCTGAATTTTGTTGGGTCGAAGGAGCCAGCTGCGGAGAGGAAACGCGGGTCGCGAGGTTCCTGAATGAATGTGAGCGCATGAAGAGCACGGCAAGTTTGAGACGCACCACTTTGTGCACATCGACGACCTGTCTGTGCCAGGATACCGGCCGCTTTGCGGTGGTCTCCTGTGGACTGCGAGCGAGTTGAGAACACGCGAAACTTGGGCAATAACACGGGGGACATACGCATGTTTGCTCGACCTCTTCGCAACCCGCTTTTTAGGTTTGGGCTCGTCCTTCTGCTTGCCCTTACTATTCTCTACCCGAGGTTCCTCCCTGTCAGAGCCAGATCCTGCATCAGAGTCGTCCGTATCTGAATCTGCAGTCGCCTGCGCTAAAGCGCGCTGTGCCTTTCTCAATGCGCCAAAAGGTAATGAGCGAAGGTCTGCTCATAATTAGCCAATCGTATGATACATGCGATGCAACATTAGATATACCATTTTGAAGTGTATCCTAAATACATTCAACATCATCACTCTTGGGCCATTCAATTACACGCACCTCATTGTCCTCCTGAGCCTCTTCGGCTTCGTCCTCCTCAAGCTCATCCTCATCTTGCCATTGTGCGATGCGCGGAGCATCGGGATCTACTGCATCATCACTCTCATCCCCTTCCTCGTCTTCGCTAGCACTCCCGAGACTGCTCGGCCCTTCGCCACGGTCGTCTACCTCTTCTTCCGAGTCCGAGTCTAAGTTTGAGCCTGATTCCGAGCGAACACCGGCAAATTTGCGTGCAGCAGTGGGCTTCGATCGTAAACCGGGCGCAGTTTGTGCGTCACTAGAGGGTCGAGGCTGCTTGGAAGTAGATCGTGGTCGGCGAGGCATGGCGTACGAAAGCAAGAAGATGATCGAGGGAAGAAGGAATGGGTACGCAACTTTCAGTCTTTCACGCGCCGTCTAACGACTTTGATTTCAACCACCATGTGGCACCTTTGGTCGTGCGCGTTCTTCCTTCACTATATTCCCTCTAAAGTACATGGACGCCCTTTTGTTACATGCCTCCGTTCTTAGGCCTTTTGCTTCGCCTTTCCCTCCTTCACATCCCACTCGTGCTCCAGAATCGACATCTGTACCACTCCCCAATACCTTCCGGCCGACCAGACAAAGTCCCTACGGAAGCCTTCCTGCGTGAATCCACTGTAATATTGCATTTAGCATACATATGTTCATTGCCGTAAGTGAATTGACGTACACATGCTTGTACAGCGCAATGGCGCGCTCGTTCTCCTCCGACGTTGACAACTGAATTCGATGCAACCCCCACTCCTCAAATCCAAGTTGAACGGCCCAAGCAACGAGCTCCTTCCCGTACCCCTTTCCCCAGCTCTCGCGCCGTAGTGACAATCCGACCTCCGCAATACGCGTCTTGGGAAATACGACGGCGAATGACAGCTGTCCGAGGAACTCTCCAGACTCCTTGTCTTCGGCGATCACGAAGATGCTCGAGCCAGCTGGACCCTTCTGAAAACCCTTTGCGATCTCCTCGATGGCTGACTTGGTTCTGGGCGCGATGTAGTCGGGGAAGGCGAAGCGTTGGGTTTCGGGGTCGTTCCAGAGAGCAAGCAGCTTGTCCGTGTCAGTGTCCGGCTGGTATTGGCGGAGGATGGTGCGCGCGGTTTCGAAAGGCATTGGTGGCGTTGATGTTGGGTTTGTCTAGCGTACCCAAGCTTTATACATTTGCGATATACTCAAGTGCTCGCATGCTTAGGCACAATATCATAGCATATAAGTCGAGCGAGTGGCGCTGCTATCGCTATTCCGTAGATGAGCGCATCATCGCAGTACTTCCGACGTTCGACAGTGCGCTGCGGCGTTCAGGGCAGGCATGCGTCTGGCAGTCTTGGTAGCCGACAGCAACTGCGTCGAGTCTCATTGCTGCGGGACCAGCTGGACAGACTCAGGCGCAGCGCCTACCCATATGGTAGCTGTCTAATGCTGACTGCCATCGATTATATCTCAATGTGTACGCACTGCTTGCGCCGCAGTCATTTAGCAGTGAACGGGATTGCGAGCCAAGAAGAGTTACATATAAAAGTAGGCACAAGTGACCTTCACCCACACAATTGGTGATTGTTGCTGGACGGGTTTTAATGTTACATATTGCACACAGTATTGAACATGTTAGCACAGGGATCGCAATTCAATGCTATGCAATCACGCCTTGAGCCTACGGCCACAGTGCTTCTTGTGCCCGCCTTGGTTCCGATCCCTGGCGATGCGGGGTAAGTGGACCTGGATGGAGCAGAGAGAGTCGCGACGTACTTGCGTTGGCAATCACGCCCACAGTATTGCGCCTCGCCACATGCGCGACACGAGAGAAGCTTTCCAGGCGGTTTCTGCATGCTGTACTTGCAGGCAGCCCACGAACAGAACGCCCTTCCCTCACGCCGATGGCGCCTCCGCTCCTTTCCTTCATCCAACCCGCACGCGACACCGAAGTCACTCCAAAAGTGTACAAGTAAGTTAAGTACGCGATCTTCTCGAACGCGATAGTGTGCGGCCTGCAGCCGCGCGAGGTTAGGCCACCATTCGATTCGGGCAGTCGTCTTCATTTGTGCCACGAATTTCCGCACATACACACGATCGTCTCGCGCTCGGATTATGTTGGTGAACATTCCGATGAGCTCATGCAAGATTGTTCTCTCCTCTGTAATGAAGAGAGATTCAGAAGCAGTCGATATGGTTGGAGAGGATCACTCACGGTCACCATACCTGGGGCAATCATCCGCTACAACATGTACCACTCGAGCCAACGTTACGACAGGCAACGACCCGGGAACGAACACCACAGGTCTGGAAAGTTTCCGATTGTAGAAGTACTCGGATACACATCGACTATGATCATAGACAATACTATGTCAGTGACTGATAGGCTGAATTGCACCTGAAAGACTCACTTCACCACCCAACTGGCGCTGTCACAGACCCAAGCACGCGCTTCTTGGTCTGGATCTTCTGAAGCTAGCTGCAGGACAGTCGCGATTGCATCCAGGCAAGGATGTTTGTTGAAATAAGAAACCATAAGTGGATGTAGCCCTATCGAGTTAAGGAGTTGGAGTAGTGTCCCTCGGTAATGGCAAGAAATGTTATCCAACTGAACATCCTGAAGTACCCGTTCGAACCAGACATCCGGACCTATAGACTCGATGATACCCGTTCTGATGAAGCCCGCATTCTTCGCGTCCGCCCCTAGAAAGAAGACTTGGGCATGGAATTGAAAGGCGGGTACTATGGAAACCAGCGGTAATTGCTCTGAACAGGACGCCCAGATCGTCAAGAATAGTTTTAAAAGCGACACGGGAGGTGTATCGTTCGCTGTTGACGACGCGCAACGAAAATATGCAATGATAAGTGGGAGAATATGCGCTCCCCGAGCGAGATGTTCGGGATCTTTTACTGGCGCCCAAAGATCGGAGAAGCGCTGGCGATGCCTAAGAATATATTCGCAAGAGATGGCAACGTGGGCGTCAGCCCGCAGAAGAGCGGCGGACTCGCGTTCTCTTCCTGCTCCGCGACCAAGAATGTTGAAGCGCTCGATAACGCAGCCGAGAATGTAAAGAAAGCGGCCAATATCAGTCTATCGGCTTATTGAGTTTATGCATCCTGCATTTTATTATCATAAGAAGACTCACTATGTTTTCCTCGAGGAAGTCTTCACGCAAGAGAACTGCGTGCATAACCTCATCAAGCTCGATACCCAATAAATCTGACCACATCTCTTGGTCCAGGTTGTGCTTCTGCCGCTCGTTCATGTAGTAGTAGTAGAACAGATCATTGGCCTCTGAGAATACATTCCTGTTACCCACAAAGACTGCTCCGTCTGCTCGTAACACGCAGACGCGGTGGAAAATGTGAAGAGCCTCAGATGCGATCGACCCGACTGTATTGGCTTCGAAGTTGCCTGTGCTCTTTAGAAGACGGTCAAGCTCAGCCACCACATCGAAGGCATCAACGATCATAGTCTCTACGTGAGGGCGAGTCTACTGGATAAGTACAGATCCTACGATGGAGATGATGGTGGCAGGTGAAGACCTGGGTACTTGGGTTTCCGAGTACGACTGATCGTCGCGGCGCCGTGTGAGCATGACGCGATGTGAAACGTTTGCTAATGCGGCTTGCAGCAAACCTCCATGGGCTAAAGTCTTCGCCATATCTTACTCGTCGCCGCTGGCGAGGCCGACGGTACAATGGATCCAGTAGTGATCTACGAAGAACCGCCTCTTGACCATGTCATCGAGGGGAGCAGCGACGAAGAGGACGGTGACATCTACCGCGGCCCCGCCCCTCGCTCCCGTTCGCCTTCCCCGGCTCCTTCGGCCCATTCGACTTCATCTTCATCTTCCTCTTCGAGTTCTTCATCTTCTTTCTCTGGGTTTGCAGGTCCTATAGGCGCCATTACGACTGCGGTAGAGCGCGCCATACACCGCTGGGCTCGAGCAAATTGGTCTACTTCGTCTTTAAGCAGCTCTGACACGGAATCGTCGAATTCGTCTTTCCGGACCACAAATAAATCCGCGCGCACCCGTCGACGCAAGCGCCGGCCAAGTCTTGCAGACACCGCACGGCAATCTCAGTCGGAGCTAGACGTCGCAGCTCGTCGACGTGCTCGCGAGGAGCGTCTGCAGATACCCCGCGAATTCGTTTTATACCTTCCTCCCGTCGTCTCGCCGCATGCATCTCCCGCTATGATCACATCTTCTAGTGCTGTCAAGTCGGAGCTTCTTACGACGACTTCTCTGCAAGACGTTCTTGATCATTTGACGGACGCACCACGCAAACCTGGAAAGCCTCGTCGCCCACGGCGCCGGCAGCGTGTCGCACCCGGTCCGGGGAGTGACCGTCCCATCCCTCCATACATGCTGCCGCAGCAGGATTACATGTTTGAAGAAGCCGTGACCGAGGCGCTGTCAAATCCGCCTTCAAGGAAGGGAAAGGAGCGAGAGGATGCTATATTGAAGTCGCCGGAGGCTGTCGTACAGGCGTCAGGGAGATCACAGCGGGCTTGGTGGTTAGATGTGGCTAGTCCGACATGGGAAGACATGCGTGCGTTGGGAAAGGTGTGCTTGCTCACCTATTATTGATGTTCATCGCTGACACCCTCCAGCTTCTCCATCTCCACCCTTTGACGCTCGAGGATATTCTCCAGCAAGAAACCCGCGAGAAACTTGAAGTCTTTCCAAAGCTGGGATATCACTTCATAGTCTTTCGTGCCATCAAGTCATACGAAGAGCGGATGCCGTACGCATTGAAACGCCCAACGGCTACCTTCCCCACATCGGAAGGCGTTATCGATGAGGTCTATGTATATCTGGTTGTTTTCAAGGACGGCATTTGTAGCTTTCACTTCAGCGATCTCTCGGGTGCGTGATGTTATTTTAAGTTATATCCGCGTCGCTCATCTCATATGCAGAACATATCGAACGTGTGCGCAACCGCGTACTGGACATGGATAACCCCGTCAAGATGTCTTCCGGTAAATACATGTATGAACGCCCGCAATTTTGTTTTTTGACAGCCATTTAGCTTGGATTGCGCACGGCATACTGGACTCGATCGTGGATTCATTCTTTCCCATTCTAAACTACGTCGAGCTGGAAGCTCGGACCATGGTCTTCGCCGAGGACGTCGAGGAACCCCTTCCTGCAAATTCAACGACCCTCTCGAACAGCACGCTCGTCCCGAGTTCCGAGGATGTGTCCGAGAAGCTTGCAACCGTACAGGAGACAGAGAAACTGCCGTCATTCCACGAGAAGCAGTCTTTCGTGAAGAAGACGAACTTTGCGGTAACCAAATATCAGCCTCGCTTCGTGTCACCGGCGTGGACGCCGACCCGGGTGTATAGGCGCGCCAGGCGCTTATTCAGGCGTGCTGTCGCGTGGGTGCGCACTAGCCGCGAGATACATGCGAAGCCGGCGCCGCCCAATCCGACGGCGGCGAACCTCAGACGTATGGCTCGCTCACGGCGTCTGGTCACACTGCTTGGGCGTGTTCTGGCCGCGAAGTCCGAGGTCGTCGCGCGGCTGAGAAAGCGTCTATTGACCTCGGCGGAGAGAGGCGCCTCAGACCAGGATGAGATCGAAGTCGCCATGTACATGGGCGATGTGCAAGGTGAGTCTCGCTCGTCGCCGACCCATCCAGACGTTCATTTCATGGCCTAGATCACATTTTATCTTTGCAACATTCTTTGGCTCATTACGAGCGCGTCCTCAGCCAGTCGCATCAAACCTACTTGCAGCAGCTGCGCACTATCGTATCGCAAGGTCGCGGTAGTCAAGATAAGGCGATCCTCGCTCTCTCAATTGTCACGGTTGGAGTCCTGCCCGTGCAAACCGTGACGGGTACGCTCTATTCGCTGTTACTTTACGCTTAGTTTGTTGACACATTCATAGGCATGTTCTCCATGAACGTCCACATTCCTGGAAATTATATTCATGGGACCATTTATCGCGCTTTTCTCCTCGTCCTGCTTGGTGCCGGATGCATTCTCACCGGGTATATCTCGTTAATCTACTATTGGTGGCGTACGTCTACGCGCAAGCGCTCTACCGCTCTATGATATCTCTAGCCAAATCGGACCTCGGACATATCTGGACCCATATGTATCTTCGTGTACACGTCTAGTATCTCAGGACTTGGGCACCTGCATACCCTAATCGGATATACCTCCCTTCGAACTCAATAGTCACTTTGCTCTTCCTGTGCGCTATATTCGTGCCCCTTCGACTTCATCGCTCGGGGAGTATTGCCCTTGCCTACTATCGGGACATGAGGCAAATGACTAGTGTATGCGCGCGTAGGTGAGGAGCAACGCATACGGCATCCAACAGACAACTTTACCCCATAGATAATTCGGGGGCGGCACCGGAACAGTCCGCATCACGGACCGAGCTCATCTTAATGGCGCGTCGGCAACCCCGTCGCGCTCGTACGCTCCGCCGCCCCGCAAGGATGTCGGGGCGTGCAGCAACCGCGCTTCGAAAACCGCAACCATCATGGAGCGCATTCGCGTAAACTACGTTTGCGAGCACGCGACCTCTGCGCATCTGCCTGCGCGCCATCTTCTCGTGCACCCGCTGCCCCTCGTAGCGAATATCTCGCTAACCGCTAGCCGATTCTGCATACAACTTTATCCATTGCCAAGCATGACGGAATTGACCCTCTTTACCGTAGTGCGCGAGTATAAGAACCCTTTCGGGAAGAAGATCTTGACTCAACAGCTCTCTTGTTTGCATCGTCTCGTCGGTCAGGTTATCGGCCTATACACTCTCTTGTACCCTCTCCGCTCTCTCTGTCTCTCGACTAGCTCTCATCACCGCCGATCTCCCACCTCTTCTCAAAACTCAAACTCTCATCCTCAAAGATGTTCTCTTCGTTCCAACTTGTTGCGCTCGTCGCTCTCGCTGCGCAGGCTATGGCTGCGCCTACTGCTGTAAGTCCCAATCGCTTTGCCTATCCTCTCGTAGTGGCTAACCTCGGTCTCAGGTGCGCCGCCAGGCGGACATCGTCAACTCTGCTGTTGGTACCGTTGACCAGGTTGCAGCACCCGTGCGTTTATTCACCTGTGTGGATTGTGATCTTATAGCTAATGATATGATCAGGTCGTGTCGACTGTTTCCGGACTCGTAGACGGCGCCGTGTCGACCGTCGAGGGCGTCGCTGGTCTCAAACGCGACATCATCGGCTCTGCTGTTGGTACGGTCGACCAGGTCGCGGCACCCGTAAGTTCCTTCACCTGCATGTATACTGATCTCAGAAAAGCTGACTGTATGATAAGGTCGTATCCACTGTTTCTGGGCTCGCAGGTGGCGCCGTCTCGACCGTCGAGGGCGTCGTTGGCCTCAAGGCTCGCCAGGACGCTTCGGGTCCCGTGGGTGAAGTAGGCGATGTTGTCAGCGGCGTTTTAGACACGGCGACGGGTGTCGTCGGCTCATTGGTTGACACCGTTACGAGCACTGGCGATTCGGTCTTGGGCGGCGTCTTGAAGCGCCAGGATGCCGCCGCCGGTCCCCTTGGCTCTGTCGGACAAGTCGCTGGGGGTATTCTCGATAGCGCGACAGGTGTGGTCGATGGACTGGTGGACACTGTCACTGGTACCGCCGACTCCGTAGTCGGAAGCGTTTTGCGCCGTCAGGAAGCTGCTGCGGGACCTCTGTCCTCGGTAGGAAAGGTCGCAGACGGCGTGGTCTCGGACGTTACTGGCGTCGCAGATGGGCTCGTTAACACCGTTACTGGTGTCGCAGACAATGTCTTGGGCGGAGTGCTCTAAGCCGTTCGCTACCTGTCGCCGTCTGCACCTCTCATTCTTCCGTTCTGCTGCCTGCTTGCTTTCCACACGCAATTCGTCTTCTACCAGCATCCTCTTCTGCAACTCAATGTACAATACCATACCCATTTTTGATTGCGCCAGCCGCGTCGTTACCCTACATTCATCCGCTATGCACCGTCTTTGTACTTGCTTAGTATTGCACTGCACTGAATGCACTCTATGTTCGCTCTTTTTGTGTGATTCTGGGATATCCGGTGTATCGGTCCCAGTGTTTAAGTAGCCATTTGTGGCCTGTCCCCCTTAAAATACTGACTACCTTCTGCGAAGAGTAGGGGGAGCAGGAGGAGAGGGAACTTGACGGGATCTGAGCGCAAGGCACGTGAGCGCATTTGCCGAGCACGCGGAGTCGTGCGCCCAGCCTCCCGGCTCTTTCTCTCCTGGGCTAAGTACTGGTACTGAGTATTCAGCGGGAACTTTTACTTTAGCTGTAAATTCAAATGGAAGGGCGAAGAATGCGAGCACGCTTTTGTGGATAAATCACTTGCGGCCATGATGCATCATGCATGATGGCGTCCCACGGGGCTAGCCTCCCTTGCAGGCTTTTCAGTGATCTCTTTGGTGGGAGGGAGGACGATCACTTGCCACGGGGCAGCGCGACGAGGGTCTGACTGGTGAAGGATAATCAGTAGTCAGGCTCGAACCGGCCCAGAGGTCAAAGCAGCAAGGTCGTATTTATTGAGGGCAGGGGGGTGTCGCAGGGATCGTAACTACATACATACAAATCCGTTCTTCACGCGGCGTTCAACGTCGCGGCTATCGTTATCGTTAACAAAGTCTATGTTCCCGGAAAAACACGTCAAGCAAGAGACGGTCAAAGACCTGCATGGTGGTCCCGCTTTCCGTCCGCAGCGAGGACGACGCGCCTTGTCTCCTCGATGAGGGCCGTCACTGAAGAGATGGTTAGCATCATAGAATATAGCGTCATGAGGACAAACGTACCCTTGTCCTTGTAGACAGCCTCCCTGTCCCTTAACTTCTTGAAGCTAGACGTCATACTTTCCTCATGATCCTTCAACGCCCTCTCCTCCAACTTCAACTGCTCCGTCTCCAATCTCAACCGCTCAAGACTCAACGCGATATTGTCCCTCATATTCCTGACCCCGACCAGCTCGTCCTCAAACTGTACACGAGCTTTGTTTAGGTCCTCGCCCGCCATCTCTGCGCCGTACGCGATGCGCTCGTATGTACCCATGTGCTCCGCCCAGTCATTGTCCATGGCCCACGATACGACTTTGGCCGCACCGCCAAGGCTGAAGCGGTTGTTCTTCAGACTACTACGGCGCCGCGCCAGGCCAGGGCGTCCAGAAGGCGCGGTACTGCCGACTTCGGACTCGGTAAAGACGCTCTCGGGTGCAGGCGGGGGAACAGTTTCAGGAATAGGCATCTCCATGGCGGGATGCGGCATGCCCATGTCAGGCGGGTGACGCGCCCGGTCATGAGGCTCGTCCATGAGGCTCAGATCGTCGAGTGTACCGGGCGGCTGAACGTATCCGCTTGACTCGGTGTACGGGTGCGGTAGGGGGTCCGGCGAGACGACATGCGCGCGCGTTGTGGCTTCTGGGACACCGAGTGTATTATGGGCAGCGCTGAATGGGTCGAACAGGGGCATCTGTGCGCTTGCTAACGGGTGTTGTGGGCTGCGAGGAGGCGGCGGGATGTCGGGCACTGGCATCCTTGGTGAAGAGACGTAATGGGGAGCAGACGAGTCAGCGGTGACTGTGGGCGGCACGCCGCCAGGTATAAAGAAGTCGGGGAGGTTCATGTTCGTCTGGACGGGAGTCGGGGTTCCAACTGTGTTCTCCTCCACGACGGGCGAGAGGAACGAGGGCACATATTTCGGCGTCTTCTCTGGCACAGTAGGCGCGGTGCTCGCCTGAGATGAGGAGGCGATTGACAGGCGCTTGGACGCGCCGGAGCGAGGCGTGCGGAGGGAAATTACAGAGGACTGTGTGTCCGGGCTGGCACTGGTGACCGAACCACGAGAGCGAGTAGACGGCATGATCGAGCCATCAGCGGCCATACGGCCCTTGAGCACATCGCGCGTAAGGCGGTGATGCGAATCATGCTCGCGCAACCAGCGCTCGAGCTCTTTGAGACGAA
Source organism: Peniophora sp. CONT (assembly GCA_001632445.1). NCBI lineage: Eukaryota > Fungi > Basidiomycota > Agaricomycetes > Russulales > Peniophoraceae > Peniophora > Peniophora sp. CONT. Next base: position 395,413 of record KV424461.1, read on the forward strand.
AATCGGCTGGGGCGTTGACGACGCGGAAGGGCGACTGGGCGCCGAATTGGGGGACCGTAAAGCGCGCCATACGGTGGCATTTACGCTCGAGTCTGTCTTTGAGATGCCGGATCTGCATGATGCGCTCCCAGCTATGATTTGGGTCGCGCGCGAGGAAGGCAAGTTCATCTTGTTCGAGTTCGAGTATACGAGCATACAGAGTGGCCGTTCTCGGCGGTAGCAGAACCTATGCATCGGGCTCTGTGAGGTCACACAATATCAGAGAGTGATAGAGACATACCTTCAGTTCATTGGGGGTGTCAGTGCACTGCAGGTACCTCCAGCCTGGCCTCGAGTCAGGTGTATATGGTTCAAGTTGTCCCCTTACAGGGAGAGTCGAGAAAGGCCGCATTTATCAAACAGTCGAGACGCCCTGCGGCTCGCGAGCAGAAACGTAACTTCACAATCCAGAGACAGCAAATCAGGTCCCAGAGCAGATGGAGGCTGGAAACAAGGAACAACGAGAGGCCTCGTTGAACTCAACATGATCATGCCTCGAGGCGTGCGAGGCACCCGGTCGGTTGATATTGTGGCGTCTAGAAAAACCTTCCCACAGGTATCTGACGTACTCGGGAGGCGGGTAATAGGCCCTCCTGTGGTACACGAATGTGGGATTCATTCTATACAACTTCCTTCAAACAGGACCTGGGTGGTGGAATCCAGGTCAAGTAGCTGAAGGTAGTGGCGCCAGATCAACGTAGCCGGCAAGCACATGCAAAGCCAGATCCGATTTTGTCGCACGCGCGAGACGCTGGCACGGCTTACGACCTTCCTCCATGTCTCTGCTAGCAAACTATGAGTCCTTCCTAATCCATAATATCGATACTCTCAGCTCGCTCGAGTCCACTCTTCGTTCAGTCTCTTGGTTGCTTCCCGGCCGTTTCAAGGATGCCGAGCTCGCGTCTGAATCCCGTCCGTGTTATTTCCCCGCATATCCACTTATGGCACTCGGAGGCTCATAGCGCCTCGCAGTTGCCGCCTCGCTCAACCTGCTGAGCTTGTACCATGACACTATCATCGCAAAGCTTGTAGAACGTGACCCCAAGTACAAGCCGCTCATTCCGCCCTCGCCCCATGCACGGTATACACGCGCATGGGCCGACTCTAGCGCGCGCTACAAGTGGGCGGCACGGGCGCTTGAGGTCGTACGCTTCACCCAGCTCTTGATCGAGATGGGCCTTCGTCGCAGGACGTCCACTCAAACGCGGTGGAAGGGCATCGTCGCACTCGAAGCTTTCAAGTATGAGGATCCTTCAACGTCGTCATCGTAATACTAATATTTTGTAGAGCAATATTGCGCTTCGTCCTTCTACGAATCACGCGTCGCCCACTGGTCTCACCACCCATTCCCGAGCGCGAGATCGACCCCACTGGTCTACCTCCGTCATCTACGACCTCGTCTCCGACCCTCGCTCCCTCATCGCCCTCGAATTCACCTCCCAGCACGCCCGACCACCTCCGGAACAACCATATCCCCCTTCTTCCGCACGCTCTTCTTACCTCGCCGCCGCAAACGCAGCAAACGACGCCCGTTGAGGACTTTCTTCTCTCGAAGGCACTCACCACCTCATCTGTAAAGGCGCCCTCAAACCTCGTGAAACCGCTAACGAGCCCGAAGGACTGGATCGCGGAAAGCCTGTATATTCTGCGGCCACTCGTATATGGTAGGTTCTTCCCTTCGATGTCTTGATGTAGGGTCCGTGCTGATAATCTACGCTGTGAAGTATACATGCTTTCGAAGGATAGAAAAACCAGCCGCCCTCTCCTCACCTCGCTCGCCCTCGAGCTCGTTTCTCGCAACCTGCGTCGTATACCCACCAACTCGTCTGCACTCGAGCGCGCCGAGTACGCAACGCGTGACCGCGATATGCTTTGGTATCTCCTGCGCGACTCGATTTGGCAAACATGGACTCGGTACGCTTACATTTTCTATATCCGGGTATCAGTAGGGGATCTCAATCACGATATAGACCGAAACTGGAGTCTTTCGCCGACAAGACGGCCAATGTTCCGCTTATCAACCTTGCCAGCGCGTTCCTCAAAGATTGGATGCCGCTCATCGACGAGTACCACTACTGTGCGTCGTTCCCCTGTATCACTTTCACCATGATCGCTGATGCCTTTTACCTGCAGATACCTCCCCGTAGCTGCTGTTTCTGTGTATCAGTATATTTTGCATCGGATGCTTTGCTGTCACGCGACACTCGTGCCTTTCCCAGGATCAGCTGTTCGAACACTCAGGATGAGCGAGGATGAGCGCTCACGAACGGTCTGTGATAAATATGGAAGCTGTCACAACGTACCGCCCCCTCCTTCGAAAGAAAATGAGGCCACAAAAGAATCAGGTGACCTTCTGTCAGCACATCTCCGCTCTTCAAAGGAGATTAGGGGGAAAGGTGCCGAGCAATAGCAACCTCGCCACCCTTCTCCCCTGATTTCTTGCACGCAGAATCAGATTCAACAGATACCACATCTCTTGCGGGATACCTTTCTAGCGCTTTGCCGGCCATAAGCCTGAGGGGGCGCATCTGATATGCAGGTTGCTTCTCACCACATCGCTCCTTACACCCATGGAGACTGTCGCATCGCTCCCGACGCTCTCAGCACCGCGGCGTATCGTCACAACGCACGAAAGCGGAAAAAGCTTCGTCCAGCAAGATCGGGACCTCAACGTCCAAGTATAATCGCCGTGCTCCTCAGCCGCATGACATCAGGGAAACCACTCCCTGCTCGCGGCCGCTCATATCGCTCATAGGCGCTCACACGAGCGGCCATGAGCCAGCTGCTACGAGCGGCCGCGAGAGCTCCTGACGATGTACGCAATCTAGCGAGCGCTCGTGAACGCTCGCAGACTGCTCATAGGCTGTTCGTGGGTTGTTCGTTGACACTCGTAGCAATCTCATACAGGTTATTCGTGCCTCACCAGGGGCGATTATATTGTGCTTATATTCGGACAATTGATCATATAAAATGCATTTTATTTGGAAATCATGACACTGTACACTACTATGTACAAGATATAACACGAGAACCCCATAACTAAAGTAAGACTATAGATGTATACCGTATTCTAGTAACAATCTCCTCCATCCACGAAACACCTTGCGAGCTACATCACGATGCCTGTGACAGTCCCGCGATGCGGGGAGGCACATTGTTCTTGAGGGGGAAAAAGACTACGGAAAGATATTAGAATCGCAGAGGGATTAGGGGCAGATGACCTTACAGGTGAGGGATGTTCATGCAACGCGAACCGGATGATTGCTAACGACAAGGACAAGCATTTTGATATATCAGCACACAAGCTATCGTCAAGATCTAAATATATGCACCTTATGTCTCCCTAGACGCGCATCGGTGGGGTGCGAGACCAAAACAAGCAGGGTGGGCCATATCGGGTGACAGCTTGAGGCGGAGACAATATCACGGTATCTTGTTGGACCAAAGGCACTGCAGGATACGGACATTAGCGAATCACCACATACTTTACACACTCGAGTTACATACCGAATGGAGCAGCCACTTACAACCAGATGCAAGATGGCAGGTTGCTAAAGTACTCATCAGCTCACATCAAGTTAAAGCGAGACCATGACGTACCGGGAACAAGCGAGTCGCAGACCCGGAGACTAAGGGAGAACCACAAAGCGAAGAGGATAAAATACTCACATAGGAAACAAGACCTGAAGCGCGATGGCGCCGGAAATTCCGCGATAGCATAATCTTGTTGCGAAGATCATGAGTACCAATAGACTACGGCGAATGGTGCAACATACCCAAGACATACTGAACACGACGTCCATTGGCGACGACTGCGGGGAGGAAGTATGCTAAAATAATAGTCAGCAGCGCTCAAGACGAAGGCTAGGAATGCCGCACCGACACAACGCGCGTGGCGCACTGCCACGTCGCAGACCCGTCGAGCGTAACGATGCAAGACGAGCGGCATAACCAAGGGTCTACGCGCGGCGGAGCGTAGAGAAGCGTAGAGAGAGGAGAGATGTGAGAGGAGCGAGCCGAAGAGGACGTGGATCGTGGTGGTTGGGAAGAAGGAAGTGTGACGACGAATCGTCGTGAAGTCGCGCTCGGCAAATGCCGATTGGCTCTGATTGGATCTAGTGTTGCCGCGATTTGAGTCCGATTTGCTTTGAGTTGGGAGCTGGGTGGAGAATCGAGCCCGAATCGGTGCGTCGATTCCGCTTCGATTCGAGTTGGTGTTGATTTGGAATCGGAGCTGACGAGGTGGTTCTGACGTTATAGAGCCAACGGCCCTTGGGTGGCAGCGGTCTCGTTCGTCCTGTGCGCATTGTCCGCGTTCGCTGCTCTCTTGACATACGCGCGACACGACGCGCCCGGAAACGGCGGTCACACAAACTTTGAGCCTGGTCCCTACGGCGTCGTCCCGGTCGGGCAGGCCGGCCGTCCTGTGCGCATTGTCCGCGTTCGCTGCTCTCTTGACATACGCGCGACACGACGCGCCCGGAAACGGCGGTCACACAAACTTTGAGCCTGGTCCCTACGGCGTCGTCCGGGTCGGGCAGGCCGACGCGGTATCTAGTCGTACGTGCATCTTGCGGGGAGACCGCCTCTCTCAAGCACGGGCCAGCCACAGCTCTGCAGCCTACGAGGTGTGTCGGGCGACGCCGAAAGCAGGGCGATTTCGTTGAGTTGAGTCCGAGTTGATTCCCCCACAGGCCCCACCTCGACTCAAATCAACTCAAATCGGACCGATTTCGAATCAAATCGCGGCAACACTACGTCGCGTCGCGTTTTGCCTCGCGACCGCGACGACGAGTGCACGGACGCGTTTCCTGCCATTATATCTTGCGCCTGACTTGTAAGGACACACACTCTCACAACTGAAAGATAAACCATGCCTCCATCTCCGTTTGAGCTGTATGGGAAGCAATGGGATACCTCAGCGTGGGCCGCGGAGTGGATGGTTAATGCTGCGAGGTACTGAGGCACCTCGAACTGAAGTCCGTCGGAAGCTCATTCTCACAGATACTGTAACACATCAGAAGGAAAGCGTAGGCTGGAGGCGTGGTGCGTTCGACCCCCTTCAGCATCAACAAGCCGAATACATCTAACCAGGTTGCGTACAGGACTATAGAGCGCTTTGGCCTACAGGAAGGACAGGAGAGGCTCCGAAAGGCCTACGCGCCTTTCAAAGGGCCGTTAAAGGTACCTCTATCGGACGCCAACGGAGTCATGTTTGCAAAGGCAGCGGTGCGGCTTCATCATCAACGTTGCAGTCACATCGCTGACGTTTGGGACTCGCAGAGTGGAATCACACAGCTTATGAGGAAGGAGGTCACTCCAGATGCCCTTCGGCTGTACGTTGCCTTTGTACAAGAGAACGCCCTCTGCATGCCCGCGCGCGACAAACCAGCTCCTACGCGGCGCAAAGATGAGACTGCTGCTGCATGGTTGGGAGTAAGTCTTTCACATTGTACATTGTGTAGTTGTATGATCTCAGACTGCGCTTCATTTTTAGCGAAGGAACGGTGCGATCTTTTTTCTTTGATTCATAGACTTGGTCGCTCATTGTCTGTTTGACTTGTAGAGGCTTTGATTTCGGGCGCTCAATACCCAGAGCTCGACATCCGAGCATGTAAGAAAGCGGCGACGAGCGAGCTTGTATGAAACCCTATTATCTTGCTAGAGTCATGCTTTCTGAGACGTGTCAGGATCGCATAAGGGACGAGACGTCAGCCCTTCGCACGGATACTGCGTTCTTCTACGACCGTTTATTCACTCGTCAGAAGAGCATCATACCTTCCCCTTGGGTCTTCGAGATGGACGATCAGAAGCCCGGATTCCTTGTTGCGGAAACGTTCGACGACTCTTGGCGAGCATGGCTAACGCTCCACAATGTGAGGAGGCTGTCCTCGATGTTTTGGACTAACTCACTCGCATTATCTAGACATCCCATTATGGTTGGTATCTGTGCGCCGAGATGTTTGAAGAGTTCACACGGAGGAACCTTCGAACACCAAGGGCGCTCGAGCAGGCTTACAAGTCGAACGACACGCCATTTTGGCAGATCCTTCAGGCTCTTACTGCTCTGGAAGGGTTCCTGCGCCTAGCGACTGGCTGGATGAACCAAGTCATTAGCGGTACCGAGTACTATGCCAAATGGTTCTCGCGCGTACGGGTGAGCTGATGTGCATGCTCCATGTACACGCATCGTGCAGTGGCTTATATGCGCTTATCTAGACTCACCACGGTAGCGCGGTTATTCGTTACAAGCCTGCCGAGGTTGCGAGATCAGAACTGGATCGCCTCGATACTACTGTGCTGCAGACTTTTGGTCAAGACGGTGTTGATCATTACTGGCATTTCTTCAGTGGCCTGCAGAAGATGACTGTATGTCTCATGTGGTTGTATCTCATGATTCCACTTCTTAACCCCGTTGCAGGAGAAGGTACCCTCTGCCGCACGCCGTTTCGGTGCTGATGCGTATGAAGCAATCGGAAATTACGCCATTGGTAAGGGCCTGGATTTCGCTTGTACTTTCATGCGAACTGGACCTGATCGGCATATGTAGCTGACGATGTCTTCAACAACATGTACTACTCGCCATGGGGTTTGCAGTTCAAGCAATACGCAGACTCCATGCTGGCGAGGAATACACACCAGGAGATCATGAGCCGTCTCGGATTCATGAAACCTGATTCACGAACCACATCTCTACCCAAACCAACGCTTTGGAGCCGGTTCGGCGTAGCCAGCCAGTTCTCTGAGATCTTACAATCGCGTTGGATGGAGGTCCGCCCGGTATGCCTTCTCATGATACTCTGCGCCATATCAACTCTAATGACGTCTCTTGCAGTACGACCAGCAGAGACTCCATGACGGGCCCGAGGAATTCTTCATCGATGAGGACATCAAGCCTCAAGCCTTCGACAAACTCCTACTTCGCCTGGACCGATCTCTATGGCAGGGTGCGTCCAGCCTCGATCCACCTGGCCAGCCGGGGACTGTGGCAAGGATATTCGGCCTTTACAACCCCAACGATCCCGAGCGACCGAGCGTTACTCGCCGTTTGGAAGCCATCAAGGAGCGAGAGCGAGCGCGTCTTGAAGCTCGGCTCGCTGCGAAGGAAGCCTCGAAGCCGCTCGGCACCTTTGAGGATACCATCCCTGTGGCTGTACCCGGTCTCAAAGATGACGCAGTTGTTGCAGGGCATGTCTATGCCGCTGAATCCGAGGCTGATGTTGGCGCGAAGACGAAGAGCAAGAAAAAGAAGAAGAGCAAATCGAAATCCGGCAAAGCTGCGGTAGGTTGTCTACATATACAAATCACCGCCTCTACCCCCGCTGATCCGCCCTCAGACGAATGAAACCGTGAAGGAACCAGCTGAGACAGATAGCTTGGTCGAGGACCTCTCGTCGATGACTGTTGACCCAGAAGCCCTGCCGGATTATCTTCCTAATAAGTTCATCCTTCCGCGTAAGATGGCCAAGGCGAGTGGTTCCCTTGACAGTCGTGTTCTAATGCCTCATAAACTTGCATTCAGGTGTTCTATCGCCTCCTCGATGGCAGGTATGACGACACTTCCGATAGGTCGGAGGAAGAAGTGCCTATGAAGGGCAACGTGCAGTGGAAGGAGTTCGAAAAGGTTCGTTTGACGAGAACTGCATCACTGGTTAACCCGACCCATGATCATGTAGGTTATGCGCCGAATTGGGTTCTCAATTGAGCAGACTGCAGGCTCTTCTGTGCGCTTCGACCCACCTGCGAAGCTCGCGCGTCCTATCACTTTCCATAGGGTTCGTGCCGTTACATGCAACCTTTCGCAGTTCGGCTGACATTCGGCACCCTCACAGCCCCATCCGGACGCAGTCATGACGAACGTCTTGGCCAGGAGCGTTGGTTGGCGTCTTTCTAAACGATACGGTTGGACGATGTCGACGTTTGAGGAGAAGAGTGGCGCCGATGAGTAGGCGAAGGGCTATTCCTGCTAAGGGATGCGACTCCTGGCCCCAACGAAACCCGATTTATCTAGATATATAGCGGTACCTTTCTTGATTTGCTCCTCTGATCACCCATCTCGTTGATCCACGTTCTTCTGATTTCACGCGGGGTGCACGTCCAAGGCATGCCTAGCGTGGGACAGTTGAGCCACGACGTTCAAACGTTTATTCGTCGCGAATGCAGCTTGCTACTGGGTCGATATTTGCTGCTGCGGCCTGTATTTCAACTCAGTCTGGAGTCTACACAAGTGCCAATCCCGAGAGACGTGCGGTCCTTGACAAAAGTCTCGTAACTAGTGCCGGTGGAAGGCGGCGGATGAATCGGGGTGACGATGTTGAGTCGTGGCAGCAGCGAGGATGTAAGGCATAATCAGAAGCCGGTGCGCTGCCTCGCTCAGCCCTCAGGCGTATCACACGATTGCGGGATGCAGCATGATTGTCACCGATTATCAGAGCGTTAGTGAAGTGCACCTTTTCAATGAGATCCACCCACTTTCAAGTTCCCCACCATGCCTCCCAACAACAACACATCCTCGCCAATGTTTACTATGCTTCCCGTGCGTACAGTATCTCATTCCGAGAGCTAGCTACAAGTGCCCGTAGGACAGGACGTCGCACGACTGGACACCGGTAGCCGACTTGCCTGAGAGTTCGCGTGTGCGCAAACCGCTTTGCACCTTTTATGATATTGATGTTGACGTCGCGATCGCACCAGTCTGAGATCGACGTTGAAGAGTACTTACTTGGCACGGATTCTGACGAACCGTATGAGTCGCAAGAACAAGAGATCGCACATGCCTCCGCAGATGTATGCTGCTCCTCCACAAGCACATACTACTCGCGATGGCAGCTCATGCCATTGTAGCCCGAAGGTTCGCTTATGGCTTTGCCCCATGCGCCAGTAAATGTACGTGTTATAACGCAATGGGTTACACTCCTTGCATCCGACACAGACTGGGATATGCCTGGTGCTGACAATGCGCATCCAGACAATCAGGTCAACGGTAGCTTCAACATCTTTGCTCAGCGAAGCGCCTTCATTATGTTCGTACTTCACATCTGACAGTCAATTGCACTCGACTAATTACGGTATGCATCAGCTCCACCCATAACGCAGTTCAAACAAGAACGTTTCTGTGACGCCCCCGTAACATCTGTAATCAAGGCCGCAGCAGACGGCAGTGGAGGCGCCATGGACGTTGGTAAACCGGATAGATTTTGTCACCAGTGCCGGCACAAGAGGGCTCGGACCGAAGTAATGGTCTGTACGAGCGGCCGTTCTCCTAAGCATCGCCGAGGGTTTTGCCGCCTAGCCTATTGCAGGAACTGTATCAATTCCCGGTGCGCGACCTTTCACGGGCCATCCTATGACTGCTAACACAGACGCCAGTTACGGTCATATTGTGTTTTGTGCTGATCAGGGCTTCAAATGTCCTCGCTGTTGCGATGCTTGCCTCTGCACCACCTGCACGAAGAAACGTGGGGAAGCATACGAGGGTCCACGGCGCAGTGATAGTAAGCGCGCCTTACCGAAACGCCGTGCGGACGATGCACCTTTGGACAGCGAGAGTGATCCTACGCAACACGTTGGCGGCAGTTCAGAAAAGCGGCGCCAGTTAACTTACCCAGCAATATCAAGCGCCAGTGCCTTGCCTCAGGCCACGAATGCGCGTTCTCCGATACTGGACCCCCAGGGACGCCCTTGCGGCTTTCTGGTCGCTCTTCCGGATGGGTCTATTGTGGGTATCTTGACCCGCAACGCTGTATGTGATACGGATCATTTGAATTCATCGTGCACTGAGGGTTGATTTATTCAAGGATATCGACGGAATTGATAGCACTTCCGAGATCGATGAACTTGAGGGGGATCGGGAGACCTAATTGCAGGGATCTCCGTCCCGATTGTCGAACTTTGCACTACCAAGTAGGCTTGCAGCTATACCAATGGCCTGCAAGGGTAAAAAATCCAGAAATATATAGCACATCCTACCTAAACATATGCATCTACCACTTGACGCCCAATCCAATGACCTCGCTCTCCACCGCCCGATACGATGTCCGGAAGAGCTTCCGCCTGCGCTCTTCTGCCTCGCCACTCATCCGCTCGCCCCATTGCACAACCTTCGTTCCACATAGCTCACTCAAGATGCGCGACGCTAGCTTATCTGCACGCGAGTGCGCTAGTGCTGTGACGTCGACGATACACTCGCCTTCGCCATCCGCGCGACAGCAGTCGCAGTCCGTACAGCGTGAGGCTGCAGCATCATCGTTCGCAATGCTTGCAGCCTTACTCCGTGGCGACGCGGGTGGTGTAAGTAGTCCGAAGCGCGATCCAGGTGCAGGCTCCCGACCGTCCCAGTACGAACGTTCCACCTCTCTCGTCCATGCACGATCCGCCCAGCGACTGCCCATCCCACCGTCCCCATCATTTGCTTCCGCGCCACCTTGCACAGGTGTAGTCTGCATGCTCTCTGGCCGTGGCAATTGTCCACCGCCGTTGACGCATCCACCAGGGCACGCCATGACCTCGACGTAATCATACGCACGGCCAGGCTGAGCACGACGTGATAACGCTCCCGCTGCGCGACCGCGGACCACACGAATGCCTGCATCGCGTGCAACACGACGCACGATATTCTGCAGATTCCGGAAGCCGTAGCATGTCGCCGCACGGAATACAATGTTTCCCTCAGGATCCGTTAGCGTGTATTCGGTGCTATCAGCGTTCTGTGCTTGTTTGGCCGTCGCCGAAGTTGAACCAGTACTGAGCGTGAGGGAAACAGATGAGGTGCGTATGAGGTGCGACAGCAGCGCGTGCAGGTACGAGCCAGAGGAAGTGCCTGGATGCGCGATCAGCACGGGTATATCCGTCTGGGTCGGTGTGGAAGGCCGCGAAGCGGGTGCGGGTGCTGACAGATCAAACCCGCGCTCCCGTATGAGAAGTGCAAGCTCGCCCGTGGTGAGCACACAGTCCACGTCGCGGGTATTAGACGCCTCGTCAAAGAAGTCTGGTCGCGATGCCTCGAGCTTCTTGTCGTAGCAGGGCATCACAGTAACATGGTAGATATCCTGTGGCCTAACAGAGAAGGTGTTGAGAGGTGCCTCGAGTAAGTGAAGCGAGCGAACTTACTGTTTACCCCACTGCCGTGCGAGCCAACCTTTCACGAGCGTACCCATCATTGCCTGCGGGCTCTTCGTGCGGCTGATGAATGGAAGCATCTCGCCATGCGTCTTCTCCGCATAACAGACCCAACCCGGGCAAGCACTCGCCAGCATCGGCAACCGGCCGTCTCCCTCGCCGTCTCCAACCTTTTCCGCGTGGCTATTGCAAGAGTCTGTGCCGTGCTTCCCACAACATGCCTTTTCTACCTTCGGCTCCGCCTTTGTCGAGGAAGTCTTCCCAGCGGAGGTGGCAGCGGTCGCGGCACGTCGCTCTTCAAACTCGCGCACATGCTCCAGCAGAGATAGATGCCGTGCGAAGGTGGTGTCGTAGACATGCTCGAATCCCAGATGCTCCTTCACGAACAACGACACACGCGCAAACACCTCGGCCAAAGGGACAGTTGAGTTTGCAGATGATGATGAGGCGAGAGAGGCAGCTAAAGAGGCAAGGCTCTGCGGTGCAATGGACATAACAGGCGTGCGATGGTTGGGTTCGGTGGAAGGTGGATTCGCGTCGATGAAGTTCAGGACTTCGGTGTGCGATTGCATCGTGATGAGCACCGACTCTGCCGAGGTGATACAGCCGCTGCACGCAAGACAGTCATTCAAGCTGATCTCGGCCTGCTGAAGCTTCTGCTGCCCCGTGGTCCCATTAGAAACTTCGTAGTATGAACCTCCAGCATCGATCCGGATTTCGGTCTGGAGAGATGTTAGTGCCAAAATATGATATGCAATCTGTTTCACGCACTGCTGCCGCACCTGGCACGTTGGATGGCACAGGAGTCTTCTGCTCTACGGGCTTGATGCAAGCTTGTGAGGGAGTGATGTAATCATTTAAGTCCGTGAGCGTCTAGGGGGGAGGTCAATATGTGTTGCATGTCATCCTACTTCAAGAGTACGCACAAGAGCACCTGAAAAGGCCATGGCTGGCGCTGATGGGAGGGGGATGGTGAGTACAACATGGTGCCGCTGACTGAGGCTCTAAAGAAGTGGCGCCGCGAAATCCTGAGAAATCGGCCGGCTCATTCGGCCGCGGCCGAGAGTCAGCGAGAGCTTCGGCTGGACCGGACTCGACTTGCTCACACCGTCTACCACCCCTTGTAGTCGTAGAACTCATACGACCTCTCTTCGTATACCGGTGCTCGTACCATCATGCAGAGAGTGATCGTGTTTCGCTGTTTGGCGGCGAAGTTCCCCGTTGATTGTCTTTGCGTGTGTAACCTCTCTGACCACACAATTGGTCCCTGTGAGCCTTTGTCCCATCTACGGGCGTCCATTTGTTCTCCGTTTATTCAGCCCGCCTCCGTTCCGGCCGTCTGAGCGCCAATCTGCTATCGCCATGGCATCCGCGCTCCTAGAACCCGTATGCGGAGCCTGCTTGTTGTTCTCTGGCTGATGCCCGTTATGGGTCTTTTTGTCCTGAGCGTAGGACCCGGTGCTCATAAACACCGGCCACACGAGGTTTTCATACCCAGATCTGCTGTACCAGTTACAGACTCCTCGAGGTGCGCATTCATTATGTGCTCCCGCTGCGCCTCCGAGCCTCATGCTCACATCTCGCGTTACAGTTGAAGCCTGTCTTGATACCAACAATCTCGATAGCGCGAGGCTCTGCACGTCACCCGTATAAGGGACCCCTAATTCGCTAAACCCTCCCCGCCAACGACCACTCACTACACAAACATGCCCCGCGCCTCTACATCCAAGGCCCGCCGCCCACGACATGCCGACTCAGATACTCCTAAACCTCCGCGTCCACTCAACAAGTTCTTCCTGTTCAAGCAGGCCTACGTCGCGGCGTGGCCTGAACCGAAGCCCGAGAACAAGGTTATGGTCAAGGCCGCTGGCGAGGCCTGGAAGAGACTTTCCCCCGCTGAGGTGGCGCATTGGACGAAAGTACAGGCAGAGGTTGCCGCAGAGCACGCACGAAAGTACCCCGATTACAAGTACCAACCGGCGAGGAAGGGCGAAAAAACGGCAGCATATTCAGCTGCCAGGAGACGGCGCGCCCAAGATATCTACTCGTGGGACACGCCGAGCCTGTGCGCCAGCTCGCTTCAGGGCTCACCTGCGTCCAGCTCATCCTCACTCCAACCGCCTTCTGAACCCGCGTCTCCGCCGCCACCTTCGCCCCGAGTCGAGCCACTGATATGGGTGCCACCCACTGGCGGACCCAATGATGAGGAAGGTGTAGAAGAAATTGCACTTCAAGTACGTTCTGTCTACATATTCGTATAAAAATGACATTGACCGTTGGATCAGCCGCTATCCGGAATGTATATCGATTCTTTTGAATGTCAAGCACCGCAGCCGCCCGTTGAGGCTGAGTCTCCGAACGATTGGACGCAATACATCGACCCAGAGCTACTCGCGATGGACGGGCCTGATGACACCAACAAAGGTCTACCCACGATGGGCGAATTTAAGGACTCCGATGAGGAGTTGCAGCTGCAAACACAGCAGACGTTACCCCTGCCGCCGCGTTGGGCTTGCATTGACCCCAGTTTGATATGTCCAGAAGATGACAGCTCCCACAAATCTTGACTGTCGAACATTGTATCCGTAGCTTTGATACTTTTACTCTATATAACACACGACAAGTCACTATCGCATTGCATCTCGTACTGTATCTACTACTACCATTCTCGTCCAGAATCATGCTGCGTCTCGTCCTTGACTGTCCTTTGATATCAAGCAGCGTCACCAGTTGGCAGTTGTGTACAAACTCCTAGGACACGTCTAGATCAATGAACAAAGGTACCGGTAAGGCAGTATAGCGTAGTAACACCAGGGCCACACCCGGTTCGGGACCACGTGTCGTTAGCTGGGAAGACGCGCTGATGTGAACCGAGCGAATGGCGCTTTTCCACGTCACCCATTGTTCAAACGTTCATGGTCTCAAGAAATATTCGCTGTGCGCAGACCGACTATATCTTCAAGCTGATTTGTTTTATATCTGGACGTGTGGGCTCGAAGAGTTTAAGCACATCGCGACCCGTCACCCATAAAATGCGCGCGCATCTCTCGTACCGAGATCGAGTGTGGATACCTCGCCTTTCGCCAGGTTCTAGGCGTCAAACCTGGTAACGATGCAGAGGGATGCTTCCGTATAGTAAGCGCCTTGTCGGGGCAGATACCTGCGGGTATGCTCATGGACAGATCACGATGCTCTGGATTCGTCGGGTTCTTTCGAGTCCTTGGGGAATACGTAGGAATGAATGCACCTATGCAAGAGCTCTGGTGTAAACTATCGAAGAGACGGACAGCTGTCGAATGTTGAGTAGCGTAGGCCTATCACCGGCGACCTTTCTAGACATGCCGATCTCAGGTCCGTCTACAGTGGCCAGTATACATTCGACCGACCATGTACTTAGGAGATGAACAGCCTGTATCCGCCCAATGTGAGTGCTTTACCATCCTCAACAAAAAAGCGCTCGACCTTCCTGCTAATGATGTAGACAGGTCACATATGTTGTCTTTTCGGAGAGCGTTCTTTCCGACTGGAGGACGCGTGCCCGGAGGCGTACGCCAAAGTCAATGTGCGCACAAAGCAAAGGCTCCAGAACACCTCCGTCATCTTGCGCACCCTACAAGATACAGACAGTGACAATTGCGTTATCGCAAGGCCTTTTTCGATATGTTATAGTCTCCCAAGCAAAGGTCAAGTCCTGACAACAAGCCATCTACGAGTCATCGAAGCAGTCGAGGTCTCCTTCTCGAACGGAACAGACATTGCCGTTCGCGCTGAAACAGAAGCGCGTAATATACCTCGTGATAGTGGTTGCAATTCACGAGACGGTAGATAATTCGCGTCCCGTTCCGTCACTCATCAAGGTCACGACACCGCGTCAAGAATGGGCAGACGAACCACACCTCGATGCTGAGATTCAACCACGACCGCATACCATCCTCCTTTCAACCTTCACCACCCGTATCCTCTCTTCCCCGCTTTTTCCCTTTCTTCCTCAAACACTACATCTATTATTTCAACGCGTACGTTCTCGCGTCGATATCACTTTACACAAAAGCTTACATTCTTCTAGTGTCGCACAGGATGGCAGACGACTTCCCCTTCGCGCGACCACACTACAAGGCATACGGCGGAGCTCATGCCAACGAGATGGCCAGGCTGCGCATGTTGTTCATGGCCATGTTCAAAGGAGACCATGCGAACAAAATCGGGATCATGAGCTCCTTCGCCTCGCTAGCTCTGTATCATCTCGCCGAGGACCATTCCCTTCGGCGTCATCTGCGTGCAGAGATGATGCTCGTGAAGAAGCCATTGCTCGTCGTTGAGAACGATATTCTGTCTCGGGCAGACTTCTACGAGCAAGTCGAGGCATTATTCTTGACAACGCGTCCGGTGCTCTCTCCAGAGGGTGCAGTCATCGAGTCGCACTCTGAGCCGGACTTCAGCAAATTATCGCCGACCGTAGGAGCGCGGCGTAAGGCGGCCTTCGACGCTAGGCACGAGACTCTCCGCAAGTCACTCCAGGCGTCGGAGTTCGATGACTGGCACACCGATGCAGCACGACGTCGGGCGGAGGATCCCCCTCATAAAGTCTCCCCGCATGATCCCAACGCGAAGAAGAAGCCTAAGGATGTGGGAGGAACAGGAGATGACAAGAAGACTGCGAACCTGGTAAGCATATGTACCTCATACGACAAGGGAATGCTGCTAATGTATATCCAGGCTGGGAGTGCCACCAAATCCATGGCATATCCCGGCATGGGGACTCTCACGTTTGACAACACCAACAACGCGCAGCCTGGATCGTCGACGAACTGGGCCGTACCCGCGTACCCCGAGTCTATTCAGGACCACGACGCGTCGCACGCGCTGTCAACACCTTCGTCCATCCCCAACACTTTCGCCGCTAGGCATGTCGTTGAAGACAACTTCAACAACACCAGCAAACTCCCCACTCTCCCGCGGCTCGCGCTATCTTCTGACTACCGCCTCAACAACCAAAGCTCCGGAAGCCTGTCCGACAGTGGATACAGCAGTCTCCACGCATCGCCAACTTCAGACGAGTCGCCGAGCGGACTTCGCGCTTTTGAACCACGCCAGTCTGCCGTGCGCGGGATGCAATTCACTGCCGACGAAGAGACTGTCATCAACACTGGTCTCGCCGGAGTCCCTCATCGTTTACCCACTCTACCCGTCGTCGGGTATGCCCTTCAGAACTTTCTCTTCTCGTTTTCTCTTCCCGCGCCACGCCATAAGTCTTTCCCGGAGGCATGGTCGAAGCCCACGCACATCGTACCCAGTCACTCGCCGCAGGCAGTCGCAGAGGGAGCCTGGTCGTACGATGAGAATGATGAGGCTTACTGGGTACCATACACCCCTGGTGCTTCTTTCCAGCCGCAGGACCAGGGCTTCTACCAGGATGGTTCGCAGTGCTATCAGCCCGGGTTCATGCAGCAGCAGCAGCCGGACTCGCAAGATGCGCCGCCTCTCGATGCGATGGAGTATGAGGCTATCCCGGGTTGGGGTTTCCACCCATGGTGAACCACACGGCGATGACGTTTCCGTCTGCGTACGTCTTGAGTACGACTTGGGGCGCAGAAATCGACTCGCACCATAGTTCTCGCTTTGTCCTCCTTCCCCACTCAGTTTCATTTGTTTCTTTTATCCGGTTCACGACTCACGCATGCCACGATTCCTTCCACGAATGATCTCCCTGGCGCTAAAGGCGTATCACCTCTCTCACTCCTTCCGTTCCGATCCGCATACTTGTTTCCTTACACTTTTACCCCGGCCGCCAAACCATCCCTCACACGACGCTCAAGGCGTCGACTTGCCCCATCATGCATACCTCGCTCCTTTATCTCTCCTGTATTGTTTACGCACGTTCCTCACCGTCTCAAGGATGGACTATACTCATACCGCACCACACTCGACGCTCAAGGCGTTGCCAACTTCCCGACTCGTTCTCTCAAGTTCCTCTATCATTATCTCATGTCTTCTTTCGCATACATACTTCATGACCTCTACATAACCGTCTGACGGACGGACGACCCTGTACCTTGCGCTCAAGGCGCTACTTGTACAACCATCATGTTATCCCCCCGGAATCCCTCGCTGCTCTCATTTGCTTTCGTCGCGTATTGTACCCACTGCTGTCTGACGAACGGCCGTTATTACTGTACTGCGCGCTTCACCAGCTGCTGATGTACACGATCTTGCCTGAATACAAACTTCGTTGCCCTGATATATCCTGAGTGCCGACACGCTTGCGAGCAAAGGAAGCGAACCGGGCTACATATATGCACCCGAGGCGCCAAACACCAACAACGTTTCGAACGCGTCCGATCAATCCGCGCGCGTCGAACCATCTCGCGCCTGGCATTCCTTGCTTCAACCCACCACCATGTCTGGACCAACTGTCATATCAGCCCCAGGCAAAGTTCTCGCTGCCGGCGGCTACCTCGTGCTCGATCCAGCACACTCTGGTCTGGTCATCGCGACTTCTGCTCGCTTCTATACTGCGATTGCTATTCCCTCATCTCCTACGCCACGCACGATCCGCGTGCGCTCGCCTCAATTCGAGACTGCGACTTGGGTGTATACTGTCTCTGACGAGGGTGACGTAGAGCAGAGGTGCGTAGACTGTGCATACTGAAAATATGCGATGGGATCTGATGTGAGGTGATTCAAGCGAGTAGTTCGCCTGGCGCGCCGAACAAGTTTGTGCAACTCGCCCTCGCGCAGACGCTCAAACTCGCACGCGAGTACGGGACCGGAAGCGAAGCTTTACAGCGCGGACTCGACATTACGATCGCCGGAGATAATGACTTCTACTCGCAGCGCGACCAGGTAAGCCGAATGTATATAGTCTAACCAAGATGTAGCAGATCTAACAAAAGCATGTGCGATAGTTGAAAGCTCTAAACCTCCCGCCGACGGTCGCCTCTCTATCCCATATCCCACCCTTTGCGCCCACTCACTCAACGCTCAAAGACGTAGCCAAAACCGGATTAGGCTCCTCCGCAGCGCTCATCACATCCCTCACCTCCGCCTTGCTCGTCCACCTCGGCGTGCTTTCGGCTTCAGATCTCCAAGTCCAGAATGGACGGGAGCTGGCGCACAACCTAGCCCAGTTCGTGCATTGCTTCGCTCAGGGGAAGGTTGGGAGTGGGTTTGATGTAGCAAGCGCTGTGTTTGGGAGTCAGCTCTATACGCGCTTCAGGCCTGCTGTTCTTGCACCCTTGATGGACGACCCGAAATTGCCGCTCGCTGCAGCACTCGCTCCACGTGCACCAGGCTGGGACCATGTCATTCGTCCCTTCGCGCTTCCGCCATACACTCGTCTCTTACTCGCCGATGTCAGCATCGGCTCCAATACACCTCTCCTCGTCGGTCAAGTCCTCAAATGGCGCGCTTCGAACCCTGAAGAGTCGGCTAAGCGCTGGGCAGCGATTGACGCGCGTAACACAGCGCTCGCCACTTCTCTATCTGAGCTATCGAAATTGCACGCGGACAAGCCCGAAGTGTATGAACGGGCTGTGAAGTATGCGGCTGGACGCGAGGCGGGAACATGGGCGTCGATTGCTGCTGGGCGGGGTGGAGATGAGGGAAAAGTTATCAAGGTGCTCGCGGAGGCGCATACGGCCGCCCAATCCGTACGCACTGCTATGCGCGAGCTGGGTACCGCATGCGGCGTGGACATTGAACCAAGGCAACAAACGGAGTTATTGGACGCCAGCTGCGCCTTACCCGGTGTGCTCGGCGGCGGCGTTCCGGGCGCGGGAGGATTTGACGCTGTGTGGCTATTATTGCTTGATCCTCCTGCGGATGAGGGGAAGCAGGTGTTGGAGGGTGTAGAGAAGCTGTGGGGCGAAAGAGACGGCGTTACGCCACTTCGGTGCGGCGAGAGTGCGAAGGCGGGTGTGCAGGTTGAGGATGCAGGAGATGTGCCAGGGCTCAAGGCGCTTATCGACGCGCCGTGGTAGTCGCTTACTGGGTTTACATAACACAATCGCACAGAAGAACTTATGGGTTGATTGGATTAGAGCAAGCAGGGGATCTATCGTGTAATATACCGTCCGTCCCATGCCAAGTGAATATAAACAGAAATTGTACCAGGTACCGAAAGACCCAATTCTCTCCACCCTACATACATATCCTCGCCTCTCCCTCGCTAGTCCACACCTTCTGCAACGCGAGCCCCAGACTTAACACCATCACTAGTGCTCCAAACGCCGCACAAACCGCGGCTGGCCAGATCCTCCAACTCGTCCACTTGGTCCCTGGGGGTGCCAGTTGGATATAACACGCGGCCGGGAAAATGTATGCCAGTGCCGTAGCGGACACCCCACCGGTGATCTCGAGCATCACTCCCAAATCGCATGTGACAATTGAGAGGAGTGTGGAGGAGAAGAGGATGACGGTCGTGAAGAAAAGGTGTCGGGTGTAGTTGAATGCTTCGTGGGCGAAGAAGTATTGCTCGATTACTTCGCGGCAGACGAAGAGCTCCAGGGGTAGAGTCGTGAACATGTTGAGACCAAAGCAGAAGCGGGCGATGTTGATCAGTGTATCGTCCTAGACATCTATCGCATCAGCATATAGTCTGTAAGAGCGATCGAGGAGAGACATACGAGAGGGAAGTTATTCAGGATATTACCCTGAGTTTTATCCGTGAACACCATGTATCCGGCCACGGCCATGGTGGTGCACGCCACAAGACTAAGCGCAACGCTGACGTGCGTAACCGTCGCAAACCGGTTCAGAGTCGGGATCTTCAGGCTCCCATAAATCAACAGCGTGTTATGATGGCACACATACGCGAAGCTGATCACGCCAATCGCATTGAACAAGCCAGCGCCAGGCTCGATGATACTCCACCTCTTATTTGGGTCGCCTTGTAATACATCCGGGACCGTGGGTCCGCGGACGAGGACGGTGAAGACGATGACACCCATACCGATCAGGGCGAGGAAGGAAGCAAAGGAGAGCTTGTGGATGTCCCGGTTCAAGGAGAGCGGGTAGGAGACTGTCACGGTGCAGAAGGCTATCACGAATTGACGGTTCGCGAAGAGGGAGAGGACCGGGGTTGCGCTTAGCCCTGGGAAGGTCTGTCGAAGGACGTGCGGGATCGTATCGCCTATGATGATCCCGAAAGCGCACATTCCTGTATAAAGGGCACGGTAAGAAGTCTGGAGGGGCAATGCGAAGTAGAGAGAGACTGACCGCCGAATGCGAATGCGAACTGGAAGAACGATACAGCTGCGCGGCCGGACTGTCCAAAACAGCGGTGCATGACAGCGATATAGCTGTTCGTGCCGCTCAGCTTCGCGTTGAGCACGATCAGCCGTATTGTCCAGTCCGTGACGGCGCAAAGGGCCGTGAGTAGCAGCAGTCCAGTCACGAAGCCAGCGCGGCTGACAGCATATGGCAATCCTATACAGTTCACTCGTTAGGCGCCCGTTTCTCAGTCATCCAAGAGAAGTGTATATACCAATGATTCCTACACACGCGCTGAGATCGGTCACGGCGAGCTACGGCAATTGAGAAGCTTGAGCGCACCTGCGCCGAGGATCGAGTTTGCCATATTTGCGATGGAGTTAGCCAGTCCGCCGCCAGCATGTTGTCGTCTGGCCAGCTCCTCCACATCAGCAGGGTCACTCCGCTCAATGGGATCGAAGTCCAGCTCTGCGACGTCGTCTGCCCGTCGTACGCTCGACGCATCTAGTAAACCAACGAGCAATGGTTGAGTCTGCTCGCGCCGTCGGCCTCTCCCTCCACCTCTTCCATTCGGCGGAGACAGATGTTCTAGTTGGGCAACGGCGGCATCATCGAGTTCATCCGAGTCGTGTTCGAATTCTATGAAATAATATGTATGAGCATGCGTACTATACAATCTTAGCGGCGTACATGGCTCACCTGCCTCGCGCGACTGCTGGGACCATTCGGGCGCATAGACCCGGACATCGACTCGTTCTTGAAATCGTACACCTGTATTCGGGGTGTGCACGATGTCCGAACCGCTTTCACTAGCCTCGTCGCCGTCGTCCGCGACGCTGAACAGCACATCATCTTCGTGCTCATTTTCCTCTGCATCGCGTTGCAATAGAGGCTCGCTAGCCTCGCCTGCGCCGCGCTCAGGTTTTGCACGGCTGAACATAATAAAGAGAGAGTCAAGGAAGCCAAGGACAGGCGGAGAGCATGGAGGGCGGTGCGAAACGGCGCGTTGTGGCCATGTGTGGCTCCCAGGCTCGGCCTGAAACCTGCTGCGCGCTTTCCCAGCTTCTTGGCTTCCGACCGTCATCTATATACTTTATACCCCCATTTAGCCTCTTTCTCAAGGCTGGCCTTGACCACCATGTCTTCATCACTCTTTATACTCGCCGCGCTCGCCTCGGCATCTTACGCTCAATCGACTGCGCCGTTCGCTGCGAGCACAACTACATCAATCCCCTTCCCCAGCGCTACTTTAGCCAACTCGGACACGCAGACTTTCATTCAATCGAACTGGGGCATATCGAAAGGAACTATCCAGAATGGCGCGAATAATACGGCATTCGTGTCCGATCCCTTCCCTAACGACCCCGCACCTCGTGTATCGTCAAATACGTCTGGGCCCGTGCTGGAAGTCACATACCCTGCCGGCTCATTCAGCGACGACAATAGCGGAGGGACGCAGTTCTACAATCTATGGAACGCGAGCGGTGATCCATTCGAGAGCATGATGCTCTCCTACGAAGTCGCATTCGACGAGAACTTCGACTGGAACAAAGGCGGCAAACTGCCTGGTCTGCGTGGAGGCGCACCGAATGGATGTTCAGGCGGAAACCAGGCGGATGGCGCATCGTGTTTCAGTACACGTATGATGTGGAGGAAGAACGGTGCGGGAGAGATTTACGCGTACATTCCGAGGGACAACGATATCTGCGATGCGTCGGGCGTCATGTGTAACGACGAGTTCGGCGCGTCTATCGGACGCGGCGATTTCTCGTTCGCGAGCGGACAATGGAACAAAGTCTCGCTCGCCATTCAACTCAATAACCCCGTCGACACTGCCAACGGACGCGCGCAAGTCTACTACAACGACCTACTGCTCATCGATCGTTCCGACCTCGTCTTCCGCACGAACGACAACTTGACCGCTCAAGGGATGTACTTCTCCACGTTCTTCGGAGGGAACGACGAGAGCTGGGCGCCGGACAGCGATACCCATACCTATTTCCGCAATATCCAGCTTTGGGCCGGTACGAGCCCAAGCAATGCGACGGGCGCCAAGATCAGCAATGCTGCTGCGGCGAGGAAGGCGAGCGGGAGTGCGCTGCCGTGGTCTTGGCTTTGGCTGGCGTGCGCTGCGCTTGGTGCGCTCATGTTCTAGTCGGTGTGCCTTGGGTGGAGGCTGTTGAGAGGGATTCATATGAGCGCTTGCGCGCACGAACGCTCACGGACATCCGACTTGGCATCTACATCGTGTTATACTTTGCTCAGTTGCTGTAATCACTTCAAGGACTGGCCCGGACATTTTGCTTGCGATTTAAACATCTCTACTTGTATCCTATAGACACATGCTTCGGCTTTCCTGTGCATCTCATTGGTGCTGGTCATTGGAGAATGGGAATTATGGCAAGCTGACGAGCTGCGTGTACATACACCAGTCATGGACGGCCACAGGAATCGAGGCCTGCTCGCCGGAGACGCTGGCAAGGTTGCTCTGAATTTACTCGGTTAGCAAGTTGAATCTTCCCCCGTCAGATAGAATTGACTACTGTGCAAAGCAAAGGGGAGCTCCCAGTGGTGGCGCTCGCGATCGAAGTCGGAAGTGGACTGGTTGCCGGCGCTCTGAGTGTCGGACGTCGTGGCAGGCATCGTAGCGGGTGTCGTCTCATCTAAGTAACCTTGAGTGAACTGTCAGTGTTCTCACCTCTCACCTCTCGCTGAGCGCTGAGTACAAGTGAGAATCGGTCCGGCATGGGCGTAGCGTGCCTTGAAGAGACTGAGAGTGTTCGCAAAGCTCAGGGCGCACGGCCATTCAATTTATGGGCCAGTAAGTACATAACTAGGCGATAGTAGATGAAGTGAAAGGAGAATGTCTCCTGAGAGCGCATTCTTGTACGATACAACAGAGATGCAGAGTACAGACGAGCCTCCGAGGATAACAATCTTTGCCCCGTTTCCCCTAACCGTCGCCTACGGATACAAGGCGACGTAGTGAATTTAGGGCATAAATATCACACACCGTAGCATGGCGATCTCAACACGAACAGAAAAACGGGTGTGCAAAGCGAATGGCATTGGTGTCACGATACACACATCCGGCCGCCGTAGCGGCTTTTGGGGCGTCGTGATATGCGAGGATGCGGCATATGGTTGCTTGATTGTGAGGCTGCAGCACAGTACATGGACTTATCGCATAGGAAGACCGGGCGGGGAAAGAAATACAGGGGATGAAGGGGTAGAGAGCATGCAGGGAAAGCGAAGATCGCTTATGAACGGGGCTTCTCCTGCGGATGGGTGTAAGTAAAAGTCACAAAAACAGTTCAAGTCGGATCGACGCACCTTCTTCTCCTTCCAGAGAGCGAGGAGACCGACACCGGAGACCTTGACGATCTTGAAGCGGACACCGGGAATATCACCCTTTGCCTTTCCGCGACGACCGAAGCCAGAGATCAGGACCTCGTCGTTCTCGTCGACAAAGTTCAAGCAGCCGTCATTCTACCGCCACGATCAATATTTATCCTCCTGCTTATCTGGCAGATATACGCACCGGGACGAAGGCGGTGACCTTCTTTCCGTTCTTGATGAGCTGCACGCGCACACACTTGCGGATGGCAGAGTTGGGCTGCTTTGCCTCGACGCCGACCTTCTCGAGGACGATGCCCTTTGCGTGGGACGAACCACCGGTGGGCGAGGTCTTGTAGAAGTTACCGAGCGCACGCTTCTTGTACGACTTGTCCGCCTATTTTTTACCAGATTGGCCATACGCTCTCCTTTGAACACAAATATATACGCACCCAACGGTTCTCGCGACGGCCGTTACGAAGCTTGCGCGCTGCCTGCAATCCACGCGGTTTGTTGGCTACACAGCACACATTGTCAGAGTTTCATCAACAATAACGGCGGCGGCGACGTACAGCCCATGGTCTTGACGTTGAGGACGGTACAGTGCGCGACGAGCCCGAATTGTCGGTGCGGTGGTGCGCGTGCGAAAGTAGTTTGGCGGTCACGATTCTCAGCTATCGGAGTTTGCCGAGGGGTCAGGTGCTGATTGGGGTTAGGGCTTTCCCGAGCGCTCCGATCCTTCCCGACGTTCTCACTGCCACCATAGTCGACCCACGTTGCCCTTGGAACGCTGAGATCTTGAGACCTACAATTTGAGAGCTTGTAACCTGCTGTATACCCTGAGCACATCGGAAAAACAGAAGCAGTCTGCTGTACCAACCGCTCCGTATTTGTGAATGTCGGACCTAACTGCATCTGCGAGCGTCCTGTCTTCGGTTGAACTCGTCGCTATGATTCTCGCCGAACTGCCACGAGAAGATGCGGCTCGTGCCGCACTTGTACGCAGAGACTGGATTGATCTTGCTCGGGATGTGATATGGAAGACGGTCCCCGACCCTACGCAATTGTTCTCGTTGCTCGCTCCAATTGAAACATCTGCCACAGGGGAAAAGGTTCGTGCCGTGCTATGGTCAACATCAACCCGAGCGATTAAGCTCATTCTCATGGCTTTCCTAGCGGTTTTCCCATGTGCCTACCCATCAAGAGTGGCTACGGTTTCAACCGTTCTCGCGACGAGTTCGCAATATCAGCATTATCCTCAAGAATGACAACTTTTCCGACATTCTCCGTGTAATGGCCTTAACGAATCCCTTCCAACAATACCTATTGCCCAGCCTCACTGGCCTCACATGGCGGGACACCAGCGAGCCAATACGCCATTCGGACCTCATATATATCTTCCTCGTCCCCTCACTTCGCACGATATCGATGAACACGTACATCGGTGTTTCAGAGCCTACCATCAGCTCTTTATTCAATGAACTAGCTGCGAGATGTCCCGCTCTGGCAGATCTAAACCTCCAGGCCAGCAAAGGTACTCAAGCCCAAGTACTCGAACTGGGCCTTTGCTTTCTACTCCGGACTATACCGCTGCGTCACTTGTACCTCCCATTATATTGTTGCACGCCATTAGTCCTATCAGCTGCATTACAATGCCCGACCTTGACTTTGATTGGCATCCCCGATTCCCAGTCTAAGCCTTTCCGAACAATACTGGACTGGCGCTCTTGCTCGGGATTTCCTAGTGTTGTCACTGCAGGAATGTCATTCACGGCTATGAAAACCCTGCGTTTGGCTCTTCCATTGAAAGAGCTCAACGTCCTCCTTGACGAAGTGCTGCTCCCGCAGCTTCGGATATTGACCATCCGCGCTATCAGAGCCACTGGCCGCGAGACGGTCGCGGAGTTTTGCTCCCTGATTTCCAAGCGCTATCCCGGTCTCGCGGCGGTCAACCTTAACATGCATCGTCCTTCGCCTCCTTTCATATCTTGGGATCATTTGCCTCCATCCAGCGCCATCACAATCGATGATCTATCGCCCCTCGTAACTTTGAAAGAATTAAAGGACCTTGAAGTGGCGCACGATTATCCAGTGAAGGTTACGAACACGGAGCTGATCACATTCGCGAGTGCACTTCCTCAGCTTCAAGCGCTATTGCTCAACGACTGCCCGGGTTTCCGTGATGTCGGGCCCACCTTAACCATAGACTGTCTTCCCAGCCTCGCGCAAGCACTTCCCTCGCTGAAGACCCTCGGCCTCTATTTTGACGCCTCCAATGACCGCCTATACAAACCCGCACCCTACCACTTCGAGAAGCTGACTCTCGCCTGCTTCAATCGCTCCCCAGTGAAAAGAGACAAGTGTAGAGACATCGCTCTCTACTTATCTACACTCCTTCCGGAGACCGTGACACTCAGCATGACGGACGACGACATTTGGTTTGACGTCGTGGCGAAACCTTGCTTGACGTCTGCGGATTGGAAAGGGATAGACCAGTATTTTGGCGTGATCATGGAGTCGCGAAGGTGGATGCGAGAGGCACAGGCGACTGCGAGTAGTACATGATTTGGCCAGTATGTACGCTCTACATCTTACCCACTGCATAAGATACATTAGCATCGCGGAATCGAGTGGATGATATCCATCACCCGAGTTGTCATCACTCTAACGAGGGCGATTGAGGTTAGGGTTATACTCGCGTGGGGCGTGCCTCGTGTCGAGTCGTGTACACTGTAGAACTTGGACTCGAACAACCACCAGTTTACACCGCTCGTCAAGCGCTGGGCCTCCCTCATACCTGCCATACATGTCTTCTCCCTTAGAACGAAGCATGCATCTAGCGAACTCGCACTGATACGGGTCATCTCAAACTGGGCTCCGAGCAAATATTGGTATATCATCTTGGTAAACTCTGATGCATCCCAATTTTCCCCGGGAAGACTTGTGGATAGACCAAAGTGGGTAGCGGTCGAACCCCCTTCACGCACCAATACGCGTACGCGTTAGTAGTCTCTGGTATTTGAGTTAGACGGGAAGTATCCCGGGGTCAAGCGGCTTAGGCACGCTGCGCGGCATCATTTGGCATCGAGTATATATGCGGCTTGCTGTACCAGAGCAACAGTATAGCCGTCATGTTCAACTTTGGTGCCCCGTCTTACAATCCGGATCGTGACGTACCTGACCAGACGGGTCGAGTTTTCCTAATTACTGGAGCCAAGTACGTCCGTCTACAGCGAAGGGTGCTCACCAGACTCATTAAACTCGCGCAGTGCAGGCATAGGTTACCACATAACGAAACAACTCGCGGCCAAAGGAGCCACGATATACCTCGCCTGTCGCTCGGAGCAGCGGGCGTTGGCTGCCATTGCCAAGCTCGAGGGCGAGATATCGGGTATCCGGGAACAGAAGAGGTTGCGGTTCTTGCAGGTCGACATGAGCAGTATGCACTCGGTACAGCGCCTCGCAGAGGAGTTCTTAAAGCGCGAAACGCGTCTCGACGTCCTTCGTGCGTACGTTCCTGTGCCATCATTTAGCAGCCTTGCTAAAGCGACCTCCTAGTACATAACGCTGGGCGCCTACTCGAAGGTTACGAGCTCTCGGAAGATGGAATCGAGTTGTGTGTGGCTACCAAGTGAGTACATGCTTCTCAGTTGATCAAAGCCGATCTCGAGCTGTGCTGACGACGATTCAGTCACTTAGGCGTCTTTGTACTCACTCAAGCACTGCTTCCTACTCTCAAGGCGACAGCCGCACGTCCAGACTCGGACGTGCGTGTGATTGTGGTACGCAGATCTGACAACTCGTGCAATCCTTTTCGAACCTGACAATCTCCAAGACGTCGTCCAGCGTCCATGCCCAAGCCCCCAAGAACGTGAAGGTGGATAGCCTCGAAGCCTGGAATGATCATGCCGGCAATAGGAGCGAAACCTTCATGGGCAGAGCGCAAAGATATGGTGGAGTCGTTTGACGTGCTCTTTGGCTTGCGATCTAAGTTGTAACTCTGTGACAGGTACCTCCAAGCTCATGAACATCTTGTGGGCTATGCGTCTTCAACAGATGATTGACGAGGAGCACGTCCCGATTACAGTGCTTGCGATTGACCCCGGGATGATACTCACCAGTACGCGTGTATGTCATTCGATCACCGTTCGTTCTGACACTGCTGGCAGGCGGGGCGATTGCGACGTCGCCTTGGTACATGTTATACATTATCAAACTCTTCGGTGTAAGTGAAGAGCGTGGTGCATACACATCGCTGCTTTGCGCGACTAGCGCGGAGGTCAAGGAAAAGCGCGACGCTTGGGAGGGTCAATATGTCAAACCGAACGGGGTCTTGGGTGCTCCGGATCACAAAGATGCCCGCGACGAGGCCAAAGCCAAAGCACTCTGGGATACCTCCGTAAAGATCGCAGACCAGATACTTACTCGAGATGGGGCGTCTTCTTAGTTTAGCACGCGATATGTTATGGCTATACCGGAGTTTTTATCGCCGCTTGTAAACGTATTATACGCAGAATGCGGCACATAGAACAAGTCACATGAGCGTGTTTACAGGAAGGGCCTCGCGCTATCGGGACGTCCTTAGTTGCATCAGACCATCATCGTCGCAACAGCAGGTGATCTCAACTCTCTAAGACCTTCGCGATACAATAGCCTACGTCTGAGCGGGTTATCAACGATTGCTATAGTCCTCACGTAACTGCTGCTGCTCCATCGCCCCGAGGGCGACGCTCGTCGCGATGGCTTGCGCGCGCGTTTCGTGCTCGCCAGGGCTGTTGGCGATTATATTCAATGAACTCGAGCGAGATCATCTCGTCTACCCTTCTCTTGTGTGTAAATGCTGGAATGAGGTTGCGCGAGACGTGATATGGCGGCAGGTGGAGGAACCGCTAGAAGTCTTCTCACTGATCGTTCCACTGGAGATCGTCGAGGGTAGACGAGTGCGTGTAGTCCGTATGATCCATCAAAGACATAACCTGAGATTACGTGCTTTAGGACTTCATTTGTACTCCATCGTATCTCGACTGGCAGCGGTTCCAGCCCATAGCGCGCCGAATACGGTCGTTAACGCTGACCCTGAAATGCTCGTCGCCAGACACCGATCTTTCGCATCTGCTTCACGTTCTGCGATTGACATGCCCCCACGAATACGTTCTACCTCGCTTGGAAGAACTCACCTGGTATAATCCTGCTGAACCACGCGGACATCCCGAGCTTATCTGCCTCTTCCTAACTCGCACACTCAAAAGTCTTCGAATGTCCACTCCAACAGGCGGACCCAGATACTCCGTTGATTCTCTATTTGATGATATATCGGGGCGATGCCCAAACCTGGAAAGCCTGTGCATCGAGCCTATCAAAAATGGGACGATAGTTGAAGCCGGACTTATCCGCCTTCTTCAACAACGTCCTCTGAGATCAATTCATCTTCCCATCTACTTTCTTACTCCGCGAGTTCTAGCGGCCTCTGCGAGCTGCAAGCAATTGCGGATACTCGACGTCTGTGTCAATCGCAGCGATCAAACTCATAACTGGTGCCATGCTCGTGGGTTTCCAGCTATACTTCCTATCAATTTCGCGTTTGGTATCATACAGACATTGAATCTCGCCATACCGCTGGTTGAGTTCAATTCCATCATCGACCGAGATCCGTCTCATCTGCAATCTATTCAAAACCTTTCGATACGCGCCGTCGGCATGACCAGGCGCGACGCAATCCATCAATTCTGCGAGCTTATGTCCAAAAGATGTGTCTGTTTGCAAGAACTTCTACTCGTTACAAATAGACCCACCCGGGAAACCCGACAGAGTCACTGGGAAAAGACGCCAGCGTCTGAGGCGATCACATTCGAGACTCTCAGGCCCCTGAGCCAACTGGATACTTTGACGTATCTAGAAATTAGCCATGAGCATCCTATGTCCGTCACAGACGACGAATTCCTCGCAATCGTGACACCGCTCCCTCGACTGCAGGTCCTACTCATGAATGACTGCCCTTCGAACGTTACTACTAGGTCGAGCCTGACGATGGAGTGCCTCCCTCGTCTGGCACAAGCGTTACCAGACCTGAAAGAGCTGGGCCTATATCTCGATATCTCTCAGAGAGTCCCCTGTAGACCATCGCCACATCAGTTCCAGTCGCTTGACCTCTTCTACCCTCATCACTCTTCAGTGAAGAAGGGCCACGAAGAGGACGTCGCTCTGTTCATCACAACACTCCTGCCTCTAGGAGGCAGGATTGCGGATGCGGACGCTGAAGACTATCCGGACCGTTCGTATGATGTACTTTTACCACAGTCTCCAATAGCGGGCGTTTGGAGAAAGATACGCGGACAAGTCGATCTGATAATGAGGGGCAGGGAGTGGAACGCGGGCTTCACCTAATAGTCATTAGTAGTGAACTGTATTGTACAAAATGAATACGCACACATATCCTCATGGAAAGTCAACACCCATGCAAGTCGAACGACACGTCGCTAAGATGAGAACTCCGAAAGTCACGAGAGCGTGTCTAGACAGCGCTGGGGCTCCCGCGGCCAGCGGGGAACTGCGCGCGTACTCGACTTGACCGTTGCGATCACCATCCACCACGCTCCCTAGACCTCTCTTCCCATTGAATCCAACTCTTCCTCATCCAACTAGCGGGTCAACCTCGTGCTGAATTAGCGCCTGACATGTTTGCCTCGTCTGTGGCGCTCTTGGCGCTGCTCACGGCGCAGAGCGCGCACGCGTTCTACCTTCCTGGAGCGGCGCCTAAGGATTACAAGAAGGGCAACAAGGTCGAACTATACGTGAATGCCTTGACGCCGATGCTGGCGAGCAATGAGAACTCGAAGCTGGTGTGTACCCTGCCATCATCGTATACGCGACTGCGCTGACCCGCCCGCGCTAGAAATCGTTAATCAACTGTGAGCTTGCAACGCCTGGATGCGGTGCTGGTCTCTGATGCATAACACCAGATGACTACTACAACCCACACTTTCACTTCTGTGAGCCCGAAGGCGGCCCGGTAAAGCAACCCGAGTCGCTGGGCTCCATCTTATTTGGCGATCGCATATTCAACTCGCCATATAATGTGCGTGTACGATATAATTGGAAGACAACTACTCACCCTTGTCTTCGTGTAGATCAACATGCTAGAGCAGAATGGAACATGCCAGCTGCTTTGTCACTCATATTTGCCGCAAGAGGACAGCAAGTTTATGAACGACCGCATCCGCGAGGATTATGCGTTGAACTGGATCGTTGACGGTTTACCTGCTGCCGAGATGAAGGTCGACCTTAAGACCGGAGACATGTTCTTTGACATGGGTTTCAATCTTGGCAACGACGAGCCACCCTACTCCGACGAGAAACCGGTGGTAAACAACCACTACGACATCGTGCTCAGGTGTGTCATACCGCTCAGATGCGCTATAACATGTACTTGACTGTGTTCAGGTATCACGAACCCAGACCAGGAGAGTATCGCATTGTCGGCGTGCTGGTGTGGCCATCCAGGTTCGTATTCACTGCTGGAATGACTGACCGATATCTGATCATTCGTACAGTCGAGGCGGCTCTCAGGATGGTTCTGTAGACTGCGATTCCCCATATCCTCTTCCTCTGGACGACAACACGCCCTCGAAGATCCGCTATACCTACCGTGTGATGTGGAATGTAAGCCATCGAATCGACTCCCTCCAAGCCATAGCTCACGAAGCTCCAGGAATCTAGCACCCCTTGGGCCACTCGCTGGGACAACTACTTGCACATCTTCGATCCTCGCATTCATTGGTTCAGCCTGATCAATTCGCTCGTTATCGTCGTATTCTTGTGCATCATGGTTTCCATGATTCTGCTCAGAAGCGTTTCGCGCGATGTGAGTGGAGTCCAGTGGACACCCGTACGATTTTGGTCATTCCTGACATGCCTATGCAGATCTCACGTTACAACGCCATTGACCTGAGCGAAGACGTCCAGGAGGATTGGGGATGGAAGCTTGTTCACGGCGAAGTCTTCCGTACACCAAGCAAACCTATGGTTCTGTCCATCCTTGTCGGAAACGGCGCTCAGCTGTGTGCCATGGTTGCGGTCACTCTGATCTTCGCACTGCTTGGCTTCCTCTCTCCTTCAAACCGCGGGTCTCTCGCCACCGTCATGATGGTCTGCTGGACACTGTTCGGAAGGTGGGTATCTCAATGTCACGTTCGCTTGATATTTGAGGTTAACTTGCTTCAGCGTGAGCGGATATGTCTCGAGCAGAGTCTACGCCTCAATGGGTGGAGCTGAACGTCGTAAGAACGCATTCCTGACTGCAACACTCCTTCCAACGTAAGCATTGCTTTGTTTCTTTATCGACGATCACGCTAACGCCCTCATGCACAGCTTCGTGTTCGCCATCGTCTTCCTCCTCAATCTTTTCCTCATCACAGCCGGTTCATCCGGTGCTGTGCCGTTCGGCACCATGTTGCTCATTGTTCTGCTCTGGTTCGGCATCTCCGCTCCGCTGTCCTGGATTGGCGCCTACTTCGGCGCTAAGCATGGTGTAAGTCCGTCTCTTAAGTAATGGAATACGCTGACCGTTGGCAATAGGGCGTCGCAAACCCAGTTCGCGTAAACCCAATCCCTCGACAGATCCCTCCCGGCCCCAAGTACCTGCGTCCGTGGGCCGCAACTCTTCTGGCCGGCATCCTACCCTTTGGTGAGCTCCTGATAAGTGTCTCCTTTTGGTAG
Source organism: Peniophora sp. CONT (assembly GCA_001632445.1). NCBI lineage: Eukaryota > Fungi > Basidiomycota > Agaricomycetes > Russulales > Peniophoraceae > Peniophora > Peniophora sp. CONT. The sequence continues at coordinate 427,831 of KV424461.1, forward strand.
ACATATATGTTCATTATCACGTCACAGGCGCTGCATTCGTCGAGCTATACTTCATGCTCTCAAGTCTGTTCGCGTCAAGGGCATACTACGCCTTCGGCTTCCTCGCGTTGACCGCCGGTGTCGTCGCACTCACCACAGCGACCGTCACCATCCTTTTCTCATACTTCATCCTCTGTGCCGAGGAGTACAGGTGCGTATCAATCAATCGATGGACTCCATCATGTTGACCGTCTTGTAGGTGGCACTGGCGCGCCTTCTTGACCGGCGGTGGAAGTGCATTCTGGCTCTTCGCGTACGGCATGTTCTACTGGGCTTCACGCCTATCACTCGACTCTTTCTCTGGATTCGTACTCTACCTCGGATACCTCTTATTACTCTGCATATTTGACTTCCTCGTAACGGGTGCGTGCATCTCGCAGTGCCAGTCCTCGCATGTCACTAACTGTTGGCAGGTACGATCGGCTTCCTGGCGACGTACTGGGCCGTGCGCCGACTGTACACGTCGATTCGCATTGATTGAGCGGAAGGACTAATAAGCTGTGGATAAAACGTGTTTTTGCGGTGGAATAGGTATCGCTTAGTTTCGAAACAGCGTATAAGACGCGTCCGTCTGCGGATTATTTAATTCGATAATTCATCCAGTCCCTTCACGAGGAGTTAAAAGTTGGGACAAGTCGCAGCGTACAAATATGTATGGCCAGATTGGAAGCTTGTCAGGGAGCTCGGATTGGATAAGTTGAAGCTGTAAGCCTACGAATCAATGAGTGCCTCATACTACAAGCACCTAGTACGGCCGAAGCGGATACGCATGACGGTTGCCGTCCCAGTTCACCTCCAACGCGTCGATTTCCTCAATCTGTTCTACGATCTTCCTCCTAACGGAAGATCTCACAAGCCATAGATGGGCGAAAGGTGCGATTCTCATACGTCGCGCCACCATGTCCTCTAGATAATCCGTATCGCCAGCATTATCCTCGTCGTCCTCGTATTCAGCAAGGTACAAGGTGTGTAGTTTGGGGAAAAAGATGGTGTTGCCACATGATCGGGACGCCGGCTCCTGGCTGGGAACGCTGCCTTGCACGTTATCATCCGGCGCTTGACCCACGGAGTCGACGTTAGGTGAACTCGATAGCGCCATAAGGAACGGGTGGCCGCAGGGGCCTGTTACATTGGCGGTATCAACTGCTTGCGCCATCGCAAATAGCTCGCACCAAACACTCTGATCCCACGATACAGGAGTCTCACTGAAGTCGACAATGATATTGCGCAGAGCAGTAACGTTGACGTTTCGACAGAGAGTGAGCAAGTCGTCGAGAACTCGGCGGAGGGTTGATGAAACACCATGGCGCATGCCCGGGGTATAGTCACCCTCCAGGAAGATGCTGATGTGAGGTTGGCGTGTGTTCAGTTCATCCAAAGTACCGCTTTCTTGCCATAACACCAGCTTTGCCCAATTCAGACTCCAATTGGATGTCAGACGGATCGCCTTCGCAAGATGGACCAGTGTAGATGTATGTCCGAAACCGCTGTGCGCAGCTAGAAGCGGCACCAGAGCCATGATTTGGATGTCCTGTCGAGGATCTTTCATTTCTTTCTTGATATGCATGGCGATAGAGGAGGAAATGGGTATGTGAAGAGAAGTGATGATTGCTTGGCAGTCGGCGGCGTATCCTTCAATGCTGAAAGAGCGCAATCCGGGCAGATGCACGTCATAAGTTTCATCCCATGGTTGAAAAGGACATTTCTCCAGGCCGACATGCAACTCTTGGAGTAGGGTTGCCGTAGAAAGAGCGGCAAGGAAGTCATGAAGCCTAGTGGTCGCAGGAGGATGTAACAGTCGTGTGATAAACAGAGATCGCAAATTCGACCAAGGTACGTCAGACCAAACCATGGATATATTGGTCAAGCTTAAATCGCGGAGAAGTGGCGCATGTTGTGCGGTTATGTCATCGCCAATATGTACTCGTTCCCATATGTCCGTGTGATTAATCGCAAGTTTACGAAGAGCGCTCGTATGGCCTGTGAAGAGGTTGACGAGTTCTTGTAGGTTTGAAGGAGCGCCCTCCAGTTCGAGCATTGACACGCGCGACATGTTGTCTTCAATGAGGGAGAACAACCAGGGTCGGACACGGGAATGGTGTGAGCACGTTTCTGCTACGTTGATAGGCGCTGCTTTGGATCGAAGCAAAAATGCCTGCGTCCATTTCCTGCTGATGTTTATAGGCATCGTGGTCCATAGCTGTGCACAGTTCAGTGCAACGGATCGCCAGACGCGGCAAACGTGTGTCACTGAGAGCCAGGAAGACGATAGACCGCGGCTGTACTTGTACCGAGATAAAGATCCGTCCTCGGATACTGACATAAAGATGCGGCACAATAACTCAGGTGGTAGGGTGACGATTGGAACCAGGTTATTCAAGCAATGGCGCATCTTCAAAATGGCGACGGAGGCATCCTCTATCTCGCGATGAATGAGAGTTCTTGCCTGCGTCACTTGGACAGCAGGACTTCGTGAATATATGGCGTTGGCTGCAGACAATCGATGGTCTGCGAAAGACACCCAGGCATTCGTGCTGGAGATTCAAAGGTTAATAAACGGGCCAGAAAAGGCTGAGCCCTAATCACTCACCCCGACGAATCGGTTCTGTCACCCTCCATACGGATGGTCTCCTTCTTGATCGAGGACGACTCCAATGGGCTAGCCGTGATGTAGCAAGCCGTGATGTAGCAAATCTTTCGTTATGCGTATTTAAGACGACAAGAGCTCGCCTCCAGATAAAGCGGGCGACACAAGGTGAATGCCAGCGAAGATCCTAGATGGTGGGAAGAAGCAACAAACAAGCGACCATGATGCCGCGCCGCGCCGGCTCGGACGTCGGCACGATGGCGCACGCGCTTTCTACTAGTATATAAGCATCATTAACCTCGTGTCCCGCCACAGAGCTAGATGGAAAGGACGCTCGCAGAGTGCGCAGGGTACAATGAAAGTAGAATTACAGCTACAAACATGATGTCGCTACAACATTTGCACATCGCATGTACTTTCAAGTTGACCGTGACTAAACTCAACAGGCTAGGAGTCGTACCCGTCTGAGCTACAACCACCATGGCCATGCCCACAACACCCACAGCCCAACCACTCTTCCTCGTCATCCTCGTAGAACCGGCCGTATGATCCGTCCCAGACAACCTCAAGGCCGTCGATGTCTTCCAACATATCCACGCAGTCCTCCGACAAGGTGCAGTCCGAGATTTGGAGTTTCGAAATGGGTGCCAGAGAATCACGGTCCTCTATCCACATCGCTACGTCGTACATTTCCTCGCCTTCGCCGTCTCCGTGTATCCTTAAGAGGTGCAGGTCTAAGAGTAAGGGAAAAAGAAGGGTGTAACCATCCAGGTCGGAAGAAGTAGAACATTCCTTGACTGCATCGGAGGAGGATGAAGATTGCTTGGACGATGAGCAAGGTAACGGCTCGATGAGTGCAGAGCATAAGGCCATTGCGCTTGGTCCCGACGCCGAGATCGTGTGCACTTTCTCCGCCGACTTGAATAGACGATGGAGAACTGCCAAGTCCCAAGGTGATGAGTCGTCGAGCATAACTTCGAGGGAGAGCAAAGATTTCATCGAGAAGTTCTCGCACAGAGTGGCGAGCTCGGCGTGCGACACCTCGGCGCCGCGAAGTGAGATGTCAATATGATAAGTTGGAATTCCATTAGACCCAGTGTATTCACCAGCCTTAAGAGACATCTGTGAGCCGCGGTCACTTGCGCTCAATCGCAAAGACTCCAAGTTGATAGGATGGCTGGGCGACTCGATAGCACTGTGCGCTCTGATAAGGGGGATTATTGATCGGGCGGATGCCTTCATGCGGCTATCCGATACCATGTGGACACTGAGCGACGCTGTCGAGGGGATGTTGACGTGACGCAGGATGCTTTCGCACTCGGCCGCGAACCCGGAGATAGCGAATGCCTTGAGCGATTACAAACATGCAGAACCGTGAGAAGACGTGGATACAGCAAAGCGGCAAGAGGTGAGGTCAAGATGGAGGTCCTCAAGTCGAGTAGCCTGGGTTTATGCCGAGATGAGCGAGATCGTCTCGTTTGATGATACTTTCCGAGGCAAATCTAAGCACGAGAAAGAGCGGAGTTTCTCCCAGTGTATGCTGGTCCAGGCTATTGAAGTCCTAGACAGTGATAGAGTCTCGAGCCTTTCAGCGCGTTTCAATATGATGGGCAGGGCGTTACTGTCGATATAACTCGCAGGCTCCAAGGCAAGTGATTGTAATCCATCGAACGAACAAAACTTAAGCAGCTCTAACGCAATTTGTATGTGAGGGGCCGATCCCTTCAACGATAGTGTTGCGATGCGTGTTGACGTCTCGGCAAGAACGGCAAACCGAGATTGCTTCAGGAGAAGGCTGGCAGGAAGATATGCAAGGACTTGGATGGGGAGCGATTTCGATCTGGTCACAAATTCTGCAGCCCATAATTGGCCAACATCGAGTGGAAGATCCGTCCAGAGTCGAGCATAAGTTAAAGCGGCAGAGCGCCACGAGGCGCAAACGTGAGTTACGGAGATCCAGCTCGCCTGGAACGTCGAAGTCCTTGAAAGGCGGCGCATAGAGGCCAAGGAAAGGAAGATGAGAGCAAGTAACTCGGATGGCAAAGTGGCGGCGAGGGTGAATGCGTTTTGGCGACGACGTAAAGCTACCACCATGGCTAAGGCTCCGTGAAGCTCCCGCTCGACGAGAGCTCTCGCGCCTTCGTTGTCCTGCGTAGGTGCACGACAACCATGTAGCCCTCCCACGGCAGCTAGGCGACCATTGGCAATTGCAGTCCACGCAGAAGCAACCCTGCGAGGTTTCTTAGCAGAAGTCGCGACGTTCAACTGCGCGAAAACGCACTCTCGGTTAAGCTTCGATTCACTCATGATTCCAGGGCTACTGCGCGGTGCTGGAGCTACAGCTATCTCCGTTCCGCTATATCGAAGAGGATGGGCGCGGGTCATGATTATACTGAGCAGGGTGGTGGCTAGTGTTGACTGTCGACGGTGCAAGGACGAGGGAGCTGATGGTAGAACGAAAGACGCGACGCGACGCGTCGACGCGTTCTTGACGCGACGGGCGCTCACGATTTGATGCCTTCAAATCCCACGACCGCCACGATCACTCGATGGTGCACCCTCAGGAGGACAACTGACTCTTGCAATAATCTACATATACTAGTAGGTTCGTTGGGTCAAGGTCCCGGCGGACGACGAGAGCTTGATCCCCGTGCAATCGCGCTTCCACGAGAGGAAGCCGCTGATGGCGGTCGAGAGGTTCTTGGAGGTACATGACCTGTCCCGGCACCAGGACGTCCGGGTCCTGCAGTACTCGCTAACATTGTCGATGTTGAGTGGGGATTGTGCGTTATTTCGAGAGAAGATCTCACCTCCGCGCGTTGATGTTCCACGAGATGTGCTAGCTCTCATCGAAGCTCGTGTCCCCCTCACTCCGCGCACACCACTGGTACTCCGTGCTGTCGACTTCTCCGCCTTCTCACGGGCCAGCCTCGCTTGTTCTTCTTTTGCTTGTCGTTCACGCTCTTCTCTCTCCTTGATTTCCCGCTCCCTCCGCTCAGCCTCGGCCCGTTCCTCTTCTTCGCGCCGTCGTTGCTCCTCCCGCTGCCTAACCTCTTCCTCCATAGCAGCATCATCCTGCAAGGGCATTGGTACATTCACAGCTCGAGAATAAAAACGCAGAGACATACTGCGGAAGCTCCTTGCCACTGTTCATCGAATATCAAGCGCGCATTGCCCTCGGTCTTGCGAAGCAACTTCACATACATGTTCAGCAACGTATTTGTCTGCTCTAGCTGAGCAGCTAAGACCTTCGACTTCGTGGTAAGCCGAGCACAATAACGGCGAGTACTCAGAACACACCTCTGTCCCGGATTCTGTCGCCGCTAACGCCTCATTGTACATCCCGAACGCAGCGTTCAACTTTCTCAGCGTATACAGATCATTGCTCAATCTCTCCTCCCTCGTCTGAGCGACATCCTGCTCTACATGCTCCTCTTCTGGTGCTGCCTCAGCTGCCTCAACATCTTCTACTGCATTGCGCTTGGGCGTGGCTGGATCTTCGTGTCGTGGAAGCAAACTAAAGGGGCGAGACTCGGACGGCCGATCGGCCAGGGAAAGCTCAGATAGCGATAAGTCGTCCTGAGCAGAGCCAGATGGCAGTGTTTCGGAGAGAAGCCTCGAGCCACTCGTAGATGGCTGATAGTTATAAGAGTCGAATGAGTCCATACAAGATAGTTGACCGCAAAGGATTGTGGACGTTGTGGTCAAATCGCGAACCAGAGCGTGATCGTCTTGGTTGGCGTCACAGACGCGTTACGTCACGCGAAGTCGCGATGGCCTATTCGCCACCGGCTCGTCGACTTAATGGCCAACTTTCACGACACTGACAGTCAACATATACGTCTTGAACCGTGAGTTTCGTCAATGATATCTAATAGATACAACAGATACATAATGATCGTGACAGTCGTGAAGGAGAAATAGTCTATTGAGTATTCGCGTGCGCTTGCAGGGAGAACGCGGCGAGACTCTGGGGTGGCGTCGGACGAGTGAAGTACGCTAGGCTGAATGTTGTATCAGCTCTCAGCTCTCGTATCGCATACGTAAGATGAGTGAGCAAAAGCTACGTACCCAGGAACTGGAGTACTCCCGTTGAGTATGGGCGACCGCGGGTCTGTACTTGGGCCGTGGACGCGAGCACCCTGCTGCCGAGGCGAGAGGGAACCGCGCTCTGGTGTGGCAGGCAGCTCGCTTGAAGCAGTACTGCGTTGACGGATTGAGGTCGGCGACCGTGCTGATGCTGTACGACTCGGTCCAGGAGTCGATCCAGTACTTGAAGACATCGGAGTTCGCTCAATAATGCTAGACTCCGTCGCTGCTCGGCGAATAGGTGCTGAACTCGAGACACGAAGAACACCTCGACCTTCGCAGTGCTCGCAAACGATGGTGTTTGGCTCGTTCGGCGCCGTTTGCGTGCGCCGTATACTCTCAGGACGCGGCGATCTAGCAGCAGAGCCATGTATGGTCGTCACAGACTCCGTCCTCTGTGATGTCCCCAGTGTGACGGAAGACTCTTCGTCCACGTCTGTGTTTCCGGAAGAATCCATGTCAGACTCTGAGAACTGCAGGGTGCCATCTTGTGGTGCATGTATACGCCTGTCAGTCTGACGAGCCACCGACGAGTTGACTGACGGCAAGCGAAGTGGCGATAACCGAGGACTATCCGATCGCCGAGGACTATCACGTACAGGGATTGCTTGAGGCGAGTTTGCTTGACGACGTGCAGCTCCACGCCGTGGACTGAAGTTCACATTGTCGCCCAGAAGCAAGGGGAGAAGCTGGTCCTGCGACCTGCCTGACATAGGTGCTTGTGAGCCGTGGTGCGAGGTAGCAACGCCCGGATCCGGAGAGGCACCCGATAAGACCTCCGTCCCGCGCGTGGTGGACCACGCAGAGTGTTCGCGCCGTCGCCTTGGTGAAGAAGGCGTGCGCGGTAACTCCGTTCCGCGTGCATTCGAGACGCGAGACGCATCTGCGAGAGACATACTGAACGTGTACGGGGACCTCGATGAAGATGTGCGTCCAGACGCTTGATCGCGCCTCGTCCGAGGAGAAGCTGCACCTCGGTGACTCGAATGGTTATGCGGATGCAGGGAGCTGTTGTCTTCAAGTCGCTCTCCAGACAGATCCAGAGAAGAGACCGAGTCTGAGGTCGCGTGCGAGGAGGATGCTACTGTCCTTGGCCGAGTAGAAGTGCGTACGGCCCGTGGCGAAACTTCCACGCTTTGCCGCCAGGAATTGATGGCTTCCTCGCGAAGAGTATGGTCAGCACCTCGTCTCTCTCTGCGAGGCGAAGGGACTTTCTCGGGTCAACATGGTGAAATATGGGCAAAGGACGACATCTCATACCATCTTGAACTGTAAGCGTAGGCGATCTGATCATCGATACATGCCTATTACGACGATGTGGCGGACTAAATTGCGTAGAGGCATTGGTGCGGGGGCTAGAGAAAGCATCCGCTGACGAAGAGCTGTCCGAATTCGCATACTCGGGAGACGGGGGACGGCGCGAATGCGTAGTATCGTGGAGAGGTTGTGGCTCTCCCTGCGCCTGAGCGGCTCTCCTAGAACCTGGGGCTGACCCGGGAGGTCCAGCACGCGAGCTCGCTTCGGAGAAGTGACTTGCACCATACTGAGTAATACCGGTCCGCGGAGAAGAGCTCGTCAAGGCAGAACCCGCACTATGTGACTCTCCTGCGGGTAGCGTCATGCCTCTTCGCTGCACACGTCCAACATCAATCGAAGCATGAGAGCGAGCTCCGGGATTAGCTCGGCCGCCATCCTGGGCCGGACGTTCCCGTCGAGGACGTCGTACGGGTAAGGGAGCAGATGTACTCTGCACGGGCGGAGTGGGCGGAGGAGTCGGTCGGCCAGTGGGTGACATGATTAACGGAGGTGCCGAGGCGTGTCTAAGTCGGAGAGAACCAGGATTCAAAACGGTTATCGCGCCTGTCATTTGGTCTATGATCTTGACCAAGCTCAAATTGAGCATGCGATCAAACATGCACTGTGCATCGGCTCGCGAGAAATAGCCCTTCCATTCAGCTCTTGAGCCGTGAGGGACATCGTGAACATAATGTGCCGCTAAGGGCCTTGTAGATAGGGTCAGCCGCGCGTAACGCCAGAGTACGAGGGTATCGAAGGTAGTACACGTACCATTCGTTCGCGTCAAATACCCCAACGTTGAGACCAGACGTGACCGCGTATGCCGCGTAGCCCATTGAAATTTAGGTGGTGTAGCGCTGTGAAATGCAACGGCGACGACTGACCAGTGACTCCGTGGAGGTCAGGAAGAAGACGCGTCGCGGTCCCGAACATGAACTCATTGATCGTGTTTACGCGTTGTGGGCGTCCTTGTACTTGCGCACGGCCTCTACGTCGCGTTTGTATAACACGATGCATCTGTGTGGCACTTGGCCGACCACATCTCGATCTGCATTCCCAATTCGAGTAGTGTGGCGCCGGATGCTTTCGCATATGCTTCCGTGCCGTGGGGACCTGGGATTTCTTCGCACTCGAGTCACCTTGCCTCATCCCACCACAGGCGTGCTAGTATCTGCTTAAGTTACTTCTTGCTTGCTATTCAACGGTCATCAGCATCTTCATGAGGGATGCAGCATATCAAAGCCAGCTCGAGCGCATCTGGGGATCTATCAAGTAATGGACAACAAAGGATATACAAGAGTCAAAGTACAAGCAACCGGGTACCGGATCGTTCATTGTATATATACTAGTCAAAAGTTAAAGGCCGCAAAGTTCTGAGGTGGGGTTGGTCGACCGAAGTGTGCGATGCTACACAGAAACTATATCAGCCCAAGATCTAGCTCGCAGGCACATACAAGACTCACTCTCTGCCTTCAAATGGGTTTGGTACCTGCAAGGTGCTGTCCAGGATGGGAGAGCGTGGGTCCGCCCTCGGACTATATACTCGAGCCCGTTCATGGCGCGGCGAGAGTGCGATCTGGGTCGACCTGAATGGCGGCGACGCAAACTCGACAGAAGATGTGTCGTGGTGGCTGGGGCCCGGAGTCGATGTCTGTCTCTGAGCCGGCGTTTCCGACGAAGATGCGATGTGCTGAGGAGCTGGCTCACTGGCGGTGCGATGAACTTCGTGTCTCGTTGGTGAGGTAAGACCTTGAGCTCGACCTGGAAAAAAGCGACGCTCGCTACTAGGCAAAGAATCCGTCATTTGCTCTCGAACAATGCCTGCCAAGGGCGATGACCTCGCGGACTGATTGTCTCTGGCCGTATGCCAGCCTGTATCGGAGCTCTGCGACGAGCTGTCATCCAGCTCGTCAGTGTCCTCATCCTCCGATGAGCTACTGATGTCGTACACCTCTATGTCGGATTGCGAGAAGGTCAGAGTACCCGGCTCCTGAGTGCCCATATGAACAACCTCTGCATTTCCCACATGAGTTTGAGGGCAACGAATGTCAGTGCGATCGTCTCTCAACACCTCCAGCCGTCCAGGAGCAGAAGGAGACGGTGTCAATGTCATTTGGCGACGTCTGGCACCAAGTCGAGGTGTTATATTCACGTGCAGACCAATCAACTCCGGAAGGAGTTCGTCAAGTCCCCGCGTAGAGGGCGGAGGCGTCGTCGGCAAAGGAAGTTGAGTATGCAACGGCGAAGCGCTGCTCAGTGATCCTGGCGTAGGGTTCCGACTACGTAGCATTGGCTCAAGCAAGGGTGGCTCACGCCGTCTGGGGGTAGATGGTCCGTCCGGTGGCTCAGAAACGGAGCAGTGAGTGTTCGCGTCGCAAGCTGCACCTCCAGATAAAGAGCGATCAACCGTTTGAGTAGACTTCGATAATAGAGCTCTCGTAGACGACCGCACATGGCGGTAGTTTGGGGGACCGTGATGGGTGGGTGCATCAGTCTCCGGACTGGAAAAAACACCATCTGTCGATGCACTAGAGAACAGCGGTCGTCGAGGAGAGGATGCCGGTGTAGCCTGACCGGAACGTACACCCTGAATGCCATGGCGTGTCTGTTGTCCTGCCCTGCTTGATGAAACGTCGCTCGCCGCAACTTGTGTGATTCCGGTCGGGGGAGACGAACTCGTCGAGTTCACCTCTGTTGCGGCACCATCTGCGGTATCACGCAAGCGTACAGAGGATTCTGTCCGACCCCGTCTAGTGTGACGACTCTCGTCTCGAGGATTGGCAATATCGCGACGGTCGCGTGATATGGGAGAACGTGGGGAGGCCAAAGACTGCGTAGGCGAACTCGAAGAAGATACACGTCGGCGCGTAGTACGAGCAGACGTGGCGAAGTCAGGCAGTACCCTGGTCTCCTCGCCGGTGACAGGATGTATGATCCTGACTGTACCATTATGCAAGGCCTCGTCGTAAGCGGCTTGGGCTTCAGGTCGACTGTCAAATCCTTGGTGGATGGGTATAGAACCTTTTGGTAAGTGATATATGTGTGGCGCCGCTGAAAGCCTGTGAAATGGTAAACTGGATGCACAGACGCCGTTAGCCTTGACGGACCACGTATCAAACACTCCCACTTGGAGCCCCACGGTGACAACATACGCTGCTCTACGGCGGCCCATCGGTCACTAATAGGAAATGTAGGCTTCAGCTGAGTAATGCTATCTGCTCATGAAAGCCGGGAGGAAGACGCTGCGGCGGCCTCGAAAGTGAAGTTGAACTCTTTGGTCACGTTTACGTGCAGTACGTAGGCGCTGAGGACCCCCCCTAGTCGGCACGGATGTCCCAGTGTGGGGACGTCAGGGCTGACATTGTCAGGCGCGTCAATCAAAAGTGCTGACGCGTCAGAGTCAGACGCGTCTGACAGTCCGTCAGGCCCTGAGCCTGAAAGCCACGTGTGATGGTCTGGCTGTGGCTCATCGTCCTCAACTTCTCGACCACCCATGTATGCGATCGAGATATCCCCAGCAAGGCAGCCAGAGCATGATTTGCTAGCTCTGCTGGGCTACGCGGGCTGCTGATAAAAGGATGGGACGATGAGACGGCCTGTATAGCGTGCTCGGACTGTTAGATTTCGTTGGTTTTCTAACCCATTATCGTAACCTCTGTTTGCTGCTGCTCAGAGTACGTATATGTAGCATAGAAGAGCGGAGCAATCGCTGAAAGTGTGCTTTATAGTGTTGCTAGGCGTACCTCGTCGGCCA